>CM070824.1:45503302-45525802 GCA_036326025.1 Chrosomus eos | reverse complement strand
TTATTACTATGGTAAGTACATGTAACATATGTAACAAGGACACTGTAAAATAAACTCTTTTTGCATTATACCTTGGCACTCTTCGTGTATATAAAATTGCAACAGAAAATAACAGCATACAGGGTTTGGAATGACATGAAAGCATTTTTGTGCGCGCTATTGCTCTAGGAGCCGATATTAATCATGGAGATATATTGCATTATTAATCAGCAGACAGAAGTCTATTATGAGGATGTTTTCAGGTGGAGATGTGTTTTGTTGGACTGGATTACGCAGAGCTCGAGCTTCCGGCGCCGTGCTGTCGATTCGGGACTCAGGAGTGAAGCTGCTCTACTGAGTCTGTGACATGAGTCTGACAGCAGATCGCCTCTCGCCACATCACTCGCTCTGATGAGACATGTTGCTAAAGAGATTTTGTGCTCCAGCATCATCCTGACTGTCCTCAGAGTATCCTGAGATGCTACACTGAAATACTCCTATATTACAGACGCCACGGGCGCATGAGAAACTGCAAAAAAAGGCCTGACGGGTTACGTTTCACCCCAAATTATATCATTTTTATATCAAAATAAATAAGCAAATAAATAAATATTTAGCTTGAATAGAACCATTAATACTGTAATGCAAAAAAACAAAACAAAAAAAACATGCTCATTAACAATGCTAAAATTAATGTGATAATTCTCATGAAAATGTGTCATATTTCATCCCAGAATGAAATGGAAAACAAAATTATAGATTTTTTATCAAATATATTTTACATTTAAATTATATTTCACGTATAACTGATGAAAGGTTTTTCACTTCAAATGTTGACTACTGTATAAATATCACGGTCCACGGGTGAATGAAGACGAAGGTAGGCGATGATACAAATAGCAAGGTTTATTTACAATAAAGTTGAACATTAAACAGTGAGCGTGTGCTCAAACAATAACCAGCAATGAAAAGGAGTGAGAGGGGAACTTAAATACACAGATAATGACAAGGACAACAGGTGATGATAGGATGGTCCAGGCGGAGCAGGACCCGGGGGCGTGGCCAGGGCGGAGCAGACTGGTCAGGCGGCCATGGCGGAGTAGGAGACCACCCCTCGGGCGACCATGGCGGGGAATCCCCTTTGGGCGGCCATGGGATTCCCCGCCTTGGCCGCCCGAAGGGAAGTCTCCGCCATGGCCGCCTGACCAGTCTGCTCCGCCCTGGCCACGCCCCCGGGTCCTGCTCCGCCCTGGAGTCCGCCCAGTTGCACCTGGTCCACCTTCCCGTCACGGACTCCAGGATGCCCACCCCCCCTCCCGTGTTCTGCCTTGTATGACGCGGGTCGCGCCTAGCGGGAGGGGGGAGTTATGTCACATCCACCGTCTGTTTTCCTCATCTGTCTCTGCACTACACTTCCCCTCTGTCATCAGCACCTGCACCTGCTCCTCATCACCCTCGTCATCATCATCACCGTCACCTGTTGTCATTGTCATTATCTGTGTATTTAAGTACACATATATAAATATTTATTTAAATGCTTTAATATAAATAGTTTTTAAATAAATAGTTTTTAATGTAATTTATTATATATATATATATATATATATATATATATATATATATCATTTTTAATGTTTTAATATAGTAAAATTATATTACATTAATATGTTTGTTTTCTATTTGATTTTGTGTGAAGAACGACACATTTTCATCAGATTCCTCCACCTGTCAGCCAGATGTATTTGAAGCCCTAATCAGTGCAGTAGATTTCATATTTTAATGCTAAACTACTGGAAACCCTTAATCTATCAATTTAAGCATGTTTCCTGTTTTTATAATCTGAGGGATGAAATGATTAATCTGTGGTAATTGACAGCATGCCACAGATGCAGCAGAGACACATTCAGTCTGTAAACCCAAAGCAAAACGCAAAATTTCCATTGAAATCTCACTTGAACAGTGTGTGTTTGTGCTGGGTCTTTGTGTTGGCGATCTCCTGTCCGTTCTTCATCCAGAAGCTTTCCTGGTGTGTGCTGTGCGAGTTCGTGAGGTTACACTGAAGGATGATGGGTGATTCAGGCCCGCCTTTAGGCTGCAAAATCTCCTGATCGGAAGCATTGATTCGTGGCTCTGAAACGAAGACAGAGTTCTGGATGGTTAGAGAATAAAACATTACAAACTTAGTGGACATTCGTGTTTCCTTGAGACCTTCCAGGACGTGCACCTGTGTGGGAACGTGTGGTTGCACACCAAATAATGTTAATAAATCTTGTAAATTAGGTTTAACATATACTACCGTTCAAAAGTTTGGGGTTGGTAATATTTTTACGGGGTCGATACGATACAAAGTATAGTGTTATTAACGTACATGCATTTAAAAATTAAATATAAAAAACGTTGAAAGATTTATTATGTTAATAGCTGTGGCAAAAGTCTGGGACTACAGGCTCAAATAACAAAATATCACTACTTTTTATGGTCAAACTTTTTCATCTAAATGTACAGGCTTTAATCAGATGAGAAAGTCTCCATTAGTAAATCTGGCCCTATTAATAATGTGATGCATAGTAATATTCATTATTGTATATTGGCATATATATTGGCACCCAGGCATTTATTGCATAATATGCATATTTATATGCAAATGTAACAGTCATGCATAAAATAAACAGGTAAAATGTCAAATCTGTCCTCACTCCCTCGGCTGGTGTAGAAACACAACAGCATCAACTAGTTTCTTCTAATTAAATGCCGCAAAAAATATAGTGTTATTAATGTACATGTAATTTAAATATATATATAAACTTTTAAAGATTTACAATGTTAATAACTGTGGCAAAAGTCTGCAGGTTCTGTCTGGGACTACATGCTAAAATAACAAATATCACTAACTCAGAAAGTGTCTGTTAGTAAATCTGGCCCTATTAATAATGTGATGCATATTAATATGCATATATGTCGGTCATGCATATAATAAACAGGTAAGATGTCAAATCTGTCCTCACTAGCGGTAACTTTCTTGCAATTCAATGCCGCAAAAAACGCAAAGTATATTATAAATGTACATGCAATTCTAAAAAAATTAAAATATAATGTGGCAAACGTCTGGCACCACAAGCTCAAATAACAAATATCACTACTTTTTATGGTCAAACGTTTTCATCTAAATGTACAGGCTTTAATCAGAAGTGTGTGTTGAGTTGAGCTGGTGTGTTTCGAGCGGCTCAGCCGTAGTAACCTCCGCATCCAGAAGGAAAATAATCACCCAGCGATTGGGTTGTATAGTAAAACCTCTAGATATCATTCCCACTCTGGGGAGGAGCATCGGATGAGCCAATTAGCATTCCTCACACCTTCTTCTGCAGGGGAACGTTACACACACGCACGCACGCGCACACACACACACACACACACACACACACACACACACACACACACACACACACACACACACACACACACACACACACACACACACACTCTCTATCACACACACACACACACACACACACACACTCTCTCTCTCTCTCTCTCTCTCTCTCTCTCATACACACACACACACACACTCTCTCTCACACACACACTCACAGAGGTCATCTGGAGGACACCTGCTAAGAGGAAAGAGTTTAATGGTCAATCAGTGGATTTAATAGACTATGTGCACGTTAGCATATGCTACTTCCGGCTGCGAAACCGATAGGGGGTGTCTAGTTTCCGGTAGCCTGATGGACAACGTAGAGGATGTATATTTCTCCAGATGTCTTGGACATTTACCGAAGATTACAGTCGATATTATAATATAATATTAGAGTCGATGATGTTCATCGACTGGCTAGTGATTTTTCTCCAGCTCCCCAGAGCAAGAGAGAGAAAGGGGTTTAAATATTACATCTCTCAGTATGTCATACAGGGAGTACACATGTAATACAGGGAGTAAAGGTATCCGACGTTGGGAAAGGGAACTAAAAAAAGTCCTCGCTCTAGACTAGGTACTAAAGAGTTATAGGAACTTAGTCCGGTCGGAACACGCGAAAAAAATGGTTATAGGAAGGTTCTAGGCACTGCAAAAGTCCCTCCGGGCGGAAAGCGGCTATAGACACCGTGAGTAGTGACTTTTCCCTTGTCAGTGGTTTAAAATATGTAGTTGGATTGTTTCATGTAACTTAGTTCTTCTCCCTCGCTGTGTTATGGCTTTGCTATGTGTGGATACATGTGCTGGTTACGTTCGTGAGACAGCTGATTAGTACTCTTGTCATTGACCGGAAAACAGTAACGTTACAGGAATCACCAACCCGTCGATCGCGGTCGACAAGTCGATCTTGGAAGCATTTTAAGTCGATCACGAAGAGTTTTCAAAATCAGAGAAAAAAGCCTATTGTGTGTAGTAAATGGTGTTCTAATCTAAGAGATACGGAGGCGCGCACCCTGTTACAATCACGTCATTTTTGCGGCGCGCACCTTTGGGCTCATGCGGACCCGTCGAGTTAAACAAGGCTTTACGCTTTAACCATTAAACCAGCTCAGCCACAGTAAGTTTTTATGTTTTAGGTCCATTGCGAACGATTAAACTAACTTAACGCCGGTCCACTGATGTAAACAAGACGGCAACCGGAAACGAAGTACCCAACGTCCGCCCTCAAGCCGGAAGTTAGCATTTTTCTCGTGCACAGAGCGAATTTCCTGCTCACAATCCTCAGCCAAAACAACAAGACATCAATTTTTCAGCCAGGAACAAAACTGTGAAGAGAAGTTTTGGGGGTGAAAATATGAACACGCTAAAGCCTATACACACACACACACACACACACACACACACACGACGAAACCTATAAAGTTAGACAAGACCATCACAGACCTCCTGACAAACTATACATTCTCATACGCAGCGCTTCAGCATGTATAGCCTGTTATATGCATGTGATGATGCAGTAGTATCACATGTATATAATATGAAAACACTGACTCTCAGTAATGACAGAATATGAAGCATTTGTCAAAAGACGTATGTGGACAGTAGATGTTCAGGCACATTTAATCAGACGTTTGAGGATCTGAATATAATGTCATTACTGAATCACAGGCAAACAGTGAACGTAAAGAAGGCACAAGGTCAGTTTTATAACAGATGGCCCTCCCAGATAATCTTGTGAATTTTTTGTTTTTCTGAAGGTATTAAGATAAGGAATGGCTGTGTAACTGAAATGACCCCTTGTGTCTTCTTCCTCACTTTCCCAAGGACAAAAATACACAGATAAAACCCGGCATGACTTCAAAGCGCCGATAGGCATTACGCTCCGCTCTCGATGTCAGGCTTTGAATAAAACAACCCACGCAGTGCAACATAAAACTGAAACACAAACAGACTAAATGAAATAAAATAAAGAACCGAAACTAAAAGCAATGATGGAAGGAGTGAGGAGGAGACAGAGAGCGAGGGATTTGTCATCCTCAACAAGAGGCTCAAGGGCATTAGGAGAACCGGACTCAGACTGTTATATTCAGTGGGAATCCTCAAAAGTCTGTGACATTCGGACACGCCTGGGTCAAACCAGAAGAAATCAATACAATACTGTCCCGATTCAGAAAAATAACTGTCTGTTGTAGGGCTGGGCGGCATGAGCAAATTCACAATTTTGTTATATTTTTCACTCCAAACACGTTTTATCAAATCAAATTTTATTTATAAAGCACATTTAAAATCAACCTGGCCAAAGTGCTGTACATGAAAGAAAAATGGCTAAAATGGATAGAAAAATTTAAATTAAATGAAAATTAAGACAAGAAACGCAGTAAGAATTGAAAGAGAAATTATGAGTTTTATGTATTACGTAATCATGTGCTAATGACTATTTTGGGATGATCCGGTGATTTAAATGTCATTCGATTATTTCTCCTTTTTATATGAAGAACACAAACCAAAAGATCAGATAACATTCATAACCAAAAAATAAGTAAATTTCATAAAACAGAAATTGCACTATAAATATGAGTTAATTTGCATATCATAAAATAGCCGAAATACACCAGGGCTTGTGCAAAGTTTATAATTAAAGAAGTGACTCACTTTCAGTTCAAGAGTGTGAATCTTAACAGAACTGCCAAAGAATACCAGGATTTGATTTGAGTGCATTTATTTTCTCCATGGGGAAATGTATTTTTAACAATAACCTTTATAAATTTAAACACAGGCTTACTGCGATCTACGAGCTTGTTCATCGATGGTGTTTGATTCCATTGAAGCCGTCAGCCTGCATTATTTCAGCTTAGTTTTAAAATAATCATGTTTAACAGTGGAATTTCTGGTGAAAAACTACATTACCCACAATGCTGTGCAGAAAATGACGTAATGAGCTGAACTCGATTTGCTCAACAAAACCTAAATGAGTAGTTTTTATAATTCTACATTTTAATTTGATTATACTGTTCGCAATGCTTCATGGGATTGTAGTTTTTTCCTCACTAAAGGCTCGTACACATCGGCGCACGTTATTCGTCAGCGTTTTTCAACACGTTTTAGATTTCAACACGCCATTAGATGGTGCTTAATGTAAAACAGAATTACCCCGGTACACAAAGTGGCGCTGCGCAACTTTACGCTTCTGACACTCGCTTGTCACTCAGAAGAAGAGAGCAAGTTTGTCGCGTTTGTCATATAGTTCTTTATTCTCGTTGGTGTCTCTTTATAAAGACAACAAAAAGACCAGCAGCTCTACATTCATCTTGCCTTGCATCTTCCTCGTCTTATTTCTTCCCGGCAGTGTAGACGCTGTATATCTTCTTCACCGTTACGTATGTGTGCTCGGCAAGACTGTGTTGTGTTTGAGCGCCCCCAAGTTGTGTTTTAATGTAACTTCAGAAGCTCCAGACACGTGAGCAAAAGCGCCAATCTCATTGGTCGGATAGTTTTTGACGCGGCGCGCCAAACCAAAAAAAAACTAACCCGAGGCGTTTTTTAAAAAAGGCGCTTTTACGCGTGGCGTTTTACGCGTCGGTGTGCACACTCACATTGGCGCCCTTTGTTTAGTCACGAGGCGTTAAACGTCGGCGAATATCGCACGCGAAATTGTCCCGGTGTGAACAGGCCTTAAAGCGGTTTAGTACACCGTCTTGTGTTTTGTCTGATTTTCAAAAACTGTTTTGCTTAGCTTTTTATCAAAAAAACACAGAAAGTTGACAAAAATTCTAATTCGAAAGTGCAATTCAGTTTTCAGTTTGCCACCTCAATTCAAATTCAGGAATTGAATCAGATTTTAAAAAGTGGGGTTAAGCAATTCAGCTCTGAAAGATGCAAAACCTTGATAATTAAACATGTAATGCACATCAGCTCTGGATTGCAGTTCCACTAAATCACTCCCATTAAAATCAAACCATCTCCACTGGGAATGTTAGCAGAATAAAGAAACATTACACCAGAGGCATCCACCTTATTTTTAACGTAAGAGGCGGATATGCATCTTGAATGTACAAGGCTTCCAGTTACGTCCATTATGGTGCTTGATATTGCAAACTGGAATTTGTTTATTATGACGACCATTAAACAGTTTGAGCATTAATGCACTTGTTATTCTTATAGTTATTCACACATAGACTAATCAATCGAAGTCTCGCACATTCACAGACAATAGAGGTTATGTGGAGGATAACTGCGGTCACACACACTGAGTGGCAAGAAGTTTTCAGCGTGAATATTGCGAAAGAAAATGGGAAAGAGCTTTGAGATTGACTGTATAAATAGATTTGACAAATTTTAAATTAGTGACTAATTTTTTTTTTAATTCAAAAATCCAAACTGGATTTGCAGTTTTCATTTTGTGTCAATATGCTGAATTTAGGGGTAAAATCATACACTATATATTGTATTGTTATATATTGTATTGGGAACTCTGCAATTAAAATATTTACCATCGTATATTCTGCATAATTGAATGTTTTAAATAAACACTGACACAAACTAGCTGAATGATGTACATTATCGTTCAAAAGTTTGGGGTCAATATGAATTTTTTTTTTAAGAAATTAATACTTTTCTTCAGAAAGGACGCATTAAATTGATCAAAAGTGACAGTAAAGGCATTTATAATAATGCAAAATATTTTTTAATGAAATGCTTTTCTCTTGAACTTTCAAAGAATCATAAAAAATAATGATTTTGCACAAAAATATGAAGCAGCAAAACTGTTTTCAACTGATAAGAATCATAAATGTTTCTTGATCATCATATTATAGTGATTTCTGAAGGATCATGTGACACTGAAGACTGGAGTAATGATGATAAATTCAGCTTTGATCACAGGATATTCACATAGAAAACAGCTGTTTATAATATTTCACAATATTACTGTATTTTTTGTATTTTTAATCAAATAAATGCAGCGTTGGTGAGCAGAAGAGACTTCTTTTAAAAACATTAAAAATCTCACCGACCCCAAACTTTTGAACAGCAGTTTATATAACATTAATATGAGTGTTATGTAGATCTACATTGTATTTATATAAAGCGTTCACAAGCAAATTTGCTTTATGTATTTCCCCGGCGTCGAAATCAGGCTCATATAGATGTGAGATATGTGCATGTCAATATCCATGATCGCTGGATCTAAGAAAAACACTAAATCAAGTCCAACCTTTAAGTTTAAACTGATAATCGTTCGTTTTCGCAGTTTCTCCTATATAATCCAGACATGATTTTTTTTTTCTTTTGCCACTCAGTCCGGCTGAAGCACGTTTTCCAGTGGGAAAGTGACATCAATGCATATCCTCTATATCTTACTTGTGTTCTGCAAAATAAGGTGGTAAAGCCCAGCCCTAACCCAGCTCAGTGTGTTTCAGCATCTCTATCTACTACAGTACACAGATAACTCACTCTGCAACACGGATATGGTGGCTTGCGTGCGGATCCAGCTGATGGCCGGGTTCTGGCGCAGGTCGTTGCGTCGCGGGTCGTTGCTGGCCCGACACTCGTAGATCCCGGCGTCCTCCAGCGTGAGGCGAGAGATGGCCAGAACGCTCACGCCGTTGCTCCCGTACGCCGTGTTGATGGACACCCGCCGCTTACGGGCCCCGTCCCAAAGCTGCTTGAAGGAGTCGGCCCGGTTGATATCGGCATACCACCACTGGATCTCCGGCACCGGGCTCCCACCACGTCACAGTACAGCTCAAACGCGTCTCCCGTCAGCTTGATCTCCGACATCGGAGACTTCACAAACCCGGCTGGAGGGAAAGTGCGAGAAGAGGGATGTGCGAGAGAAACCAAAGCGTCGGGTCAGTTGGAGAACACAAGAGAAGGATGAGCCAAATCATGAAGAAACAAGAGATGAGTGGAAAACAGTAGTGTTGTAGAAGAGAGAATAACAGGTTAATGGATGCTCTTCATTTTACATCACGATATAATATGACCTTCAAGGCTCAAAAGTAGATCTGAGTAAACTGAGAAGGGACAGAAAAATTAATTTGGTCATCATATGCTCGTTAATAAATGTTAAAGACAGCATACAGGTGTGGAACGACATGAGTAAATGATGGGGAAATGTTTACATGTTTCTTCTTCACTATTTCTACACGCACGCACACACACACACACACACACACACACACACACACACACACACACACACACACACACACACACACACTATACAAATGATTGTTGAAGGATCTTTTACAAGAACATTTTATTGCAGTTTTTCTACTTCAAAATTTCAATTAATGTGTTACTCGCCATAACTGTAACACTTCACAATACGGTCTCATTAGTTAACAGTGGTTAATGCATTAAAGGATTAGTTTTAGTTAAAAAAACTTTTGCTGATGTGTTACTCACCCCCATGTCATCCAAGATGTCCCTGTCTTTCTTTCTTCAGTCGAAAAGAAATGAAGGTTTTTGATGAAAACATTCCAGGATTTTTCTCCATATAATGGACTTCAATGACGTCACGTAATACGCAATTACATTGAAAAGTTCATGAGATTGCGCATCACAGAACAGAGCAAGGCGAGCATTTGTGCTTATAAAACTTAAACTTTATTATTTATTTTCTAAATGAGCGATGGTTTGGCTAGATAAGACCCTTATTCATCGTCTGGTGTCGTTTAAAGCCCTTTGAAGCTGCACTGAAACTGTCATTTGGGCCTTGAACCGTTTGAGTCCCATTGAAGTCCATTATATGGAGAAAAATCCTGGAATGTTTTCATCAAAAACCTTCATTTCTTTTCGACTGAAGAAAGAAAGACATGGACATCTTGGATGACATGGGGGTGAGTAAATTATCAGCGAAAGTTTATTTAAAAAGTGAACTAATCCTTTAACAATGTGCAAAACGTGTAGTTAACCATATAGTTAACTATTGTTAGTAAATGTAACCTTACTGTAAAGACTATCTTTAGCTGGACAATAACTTTATCCAAAGGTAAAGCCTAAACAATCTGTTACGATCATTTCTATTATCACTGTAAAGCTGCTTTGAAACTGTCCATACTGTTAAAAGCACTTTATAAATGAAGGTGCACTGCAAAAAATGCTTTTCTAACTCAGTATTTTTGTCTTGTTTCCAGTCCAAATATCAAATGCATTTACTGGATGAGTAAAATGACAGAAGATATTATGTCCTGTTTTCCGGGGGAATTAATCAAAAATAATCTTAATTTAAACAGAAACAAGATTATTTTTCTGACCCCATTGGCAGATAATTTAGCTTATTTTTAAACAAAAAACTTTTAATTAATTAAAATTAATCAAAAAATTAAAAAAAATACTTTTA
This sequence comes from Chrosomus eos, assembly GCA_036326025.1. Lineage (NCBI taxonomy): Eukaryota > Metazoa > Chordata > Actinopteri > Cypriniformes > Leuciscidae > Chrosomus > Chrosomus eos. Next base: position 45,515,066 of record CM070824.1, on the reverse strand, counting down.
ATTTTACTTTTAATTAATACTTTTGAAACTAAGTATTTTTTTGCAGTGTGACTTGACTTGTTTAAGTGTTGCCAAAAATAGTGCTTTTTTCAGCATACAGGAATGTACGTATTAAACTGATGCTCTATCCGTTTTATAAATATCTTATACATGTCAGACAAGAGGAGAAAAACATTTGCACATAAAGGAATATATGCTGTGTTTTTCTTCACATTAGCAGGATCAAGGAAACGCATGTTTCACTGTCTTTGCTTGCTAGAAACTATAGCATGGATAAATGCCGTAGTTATGTAGAGTAAAAGCTTCTACTTTAAGATCATTTTTCATTTTCAAGTTCAATAATGATGTTCATAAGCAGCATTTCTATCTTCACCCATATGTTTTCCAGCTTTTTTGAATATTACCTTTCATAATAAAGCTGTTTGTGAATGTAAAAGGTTTGCAAAGTTCGGCTAAACAAATATAGTTCTTGCCTCCAAAAATAAAGAAGTGATTCTGAAACGAGTTTTCAGTAATTCCAGTTTCACTTCCTGGTACAAACCTACATATCAATATAACTAATTAGCATAACGCCAGCCTGTGGTGTTGATTGGCTGAACAGCGCCTTTTAGCTCCGCCTTCAAACACTAGTGTATCTGAGACTGTGAGAGTTTGGTTCGTGTTGTTCGTGTCGAGAAGACGCTGTTTTCTGAGATTGATCCGGTAAAACCCACACCATCGTTACTGTTCATATCACTGTGATCAAGAGCTGAGATTCAGATATGATAATGAGCGTTTGCTTTCTGACCAATCACAGCAGAGCAGCTCTCAGAGAGGCGGAGCTTAGAGAGACTGAATCTTTGATCGAAGCGTTTCAGACACTGAGAGAAAAGAGCTGATGCTGCAATTACAGTAAATTATGAGAAAATTTGTGTTTTATGACCTTGGATGCATGTAAACTCCAAAACAACATCAGGAACCTTTAAAATAGCATAATAATGACACTTTAAAAAAAACAAGAATTTACTTGAGAAGCAAAATTAAAAATACAGATACATAGAATAAATGCATTAATTTTAGGATAATTTTTTGCCAATTGAAATTCTATTCTAAAAATGCTATGCATCTCCACAAAAAATTGTGGATATTTTTTACCAGCATTTTAGTCTTTTCCAATATATTTCCCGTAAAAACATATATATAAAAAAAACTTGAAAACAAAATTTTACTTATGAAGCAATAATTTACACTTATTAAATTCTTGTTTTTATGTTGTTGTTTCTACTGGAAAATATATTGGTAAAGACAAAAATGCTTTCTTGCTTTTACACCTTTTTTAGGTTATTGCTCCTACTTACGACTGTAGGAGCAATAACCCAGGTATTATATACACTAAATATTCTGCTGACACTGTGATCATGGACACCACTAATTCACTAGGAGAGCTACAGACCGAGATGGACCTCTTTGCGGAGTGGTGCAAGCACAACTGTCTTGACCTCAACCCCTCTAAAACAAAGGAACTGGTTGTTGACTTTCGTAAAGATGTTTCCATCCTTCCCACTCTGTTAGTCAACAACCAGCCAATAGAAAGGGTTAAATCATACAGATACCTTGGGACAATACTCGATCATAAACTTACTTTCCAACTAAACAGTGAAAACATTTTTTCTAAAAGTCAGCAGCGCCTCTTTTTCTTGAGCTCCGTAGACTTCAGGTGCACCAGTCAGTCCTGATAGCTTTCTACAACTGCTTCATTGAGTCTGTAATAACCTTTAACATATCAGCCTGGTTTGGATCACTACCCAATATTCATCGTAACACACTAAGCAAAATCATAACAATGAGTAGTAAAATAATCGGACAGGTGCGGGAATCACTTATCAGTATTTACAACAGGAGGACAAAAATAAAGGGAACACAATAGCCTCTGACACCACTCACACAGTCACTATAGTATTTTACCCTCAGGTCAGAGATACAGATCACTCTTATTCAGAGCCATGACAAGCTTTGTGCCTACTTCTATTAGAAATATGAATAGTTGATGAACTTATTCACCAAGATGTATGTCCGTGTGTGCGGATTCGTGAATTATTTATCTCTTATTTATCTATTTTTAACGTAACCTTTTTAATGCCTACTGCTTATTTATCATGTACTTATTGTGCTTTGCAAGCTTTATTTATTACATGTGTGAGTGTGGTATACTGTGCTACTGTATGTTTGTGCAACTGTACACGCATTGTTGATGCGCAACTCGAATGAAGTTCCTAACGGATAAATAAAGTTCTTTGAATTGAATTTTATATATATTAGAATTTTTGACTTTTACCTGATTTTTTTCTCACTTTATTAATAAACTGCATAAACATCAAGACAAGAAAGCATTTGGTCCATGAGAAGGGGAAAAATAAACTGAATCCAAGATAAACTCTGAAAGCAAGTCTTGTTATTTTACACATTTTTGCTTCTCTAATAATCTTGTTTTAAGGATGTTTAGATATTTTTTTACTGGAAAACAAGACAAAAACACAGATTTAACGTGTTTTTTGTTTTGCAGTGAGCCTCTAAGCGCTTAAGAAAAGGCATTTTGCAAAGCTCCAGATGGCAGAAACACCAGCATCTCTACTTATCCTGGGAAACAGTGAGACCCGGAGAGATGAAGTTATTATGGTCGGGGATTACCGGGCCTGTAAATGAAATGATTTCTGAAGGTTTGCAGGAGTTTACAGCATCACAGCTCTCGACCCACGGAAAGGTGGATTTGATCAGATCTACTCGTGACTCCGTTACGCTCGACCCCTGCGCTTCTGTTAACCGTATCAGATCGTCACGTGTGTGTGTTGAGATGTCAGAGCTGACTAATGCACAGGTGGTGTGAGACACAAACTTTAGTCACACACAGTCTGGAAGAGATTCGTCTAATCATCATTTACACAAAATATCATGGAAACAAGAAAACGTGAGGTTAATCATCACAGTCGCATCTACTATCTCACACTGCAACACATTCAATATTGTTTTGTTTTCCACTACAAATATCTCACTAATCTTAAAGCAAGATACATTTACTGGAGCAGGAAAATCACATAAGAACATGTTTTACAATTAAGCGACTTTATGCTTAAAACAAGAACAAATATTTGCCAATGGGAAACAAAACTAGTTTTTTTCCTTTGAAATATGTCTATTTTCCTGACCCATTTGGGAGATATTGTACTTGTTTTAGGAATAAACTCACTTCATTATTATATTTATATATATATATATATATTTTTTTTTTTTTACAGTAAACAAGACTTAATACCGTAAGCAGTTTTGCTTTCCAATAAATGTCTTGATTTAGTCATTTAAAACTGAAAAACAAGACAAACATATTTTTTGCAGTTGTTTCTCCTAAAATATAGAAGTTAGTAATAATAAGGTCCCGTTAGTTCAAGTTGGTTAATGCATTAACTAACATGAACTTACAATGAGCAACACATTGGTTTTAGTATTTTTTAATCTTTGTTTACATTAGTTAATAAAAATGCAGCTGCTCATTGTTAGTTCATTTTAGCTCAGGTTTATTAAATATTAACTTTTGATTTTAATAATGTATTAGTAAATTAACATTAAACGCTTTAGAAGTATGTGCCATTAGTTCATGTTAACCGATGTATAACTCATGTTAACTTAATGAAACCTTACTGAAGTGTTACTAACACTCTTCGGGAAAATAAAGGATCACAGAACCCTTCATGCCAAATGTCTTCAATTATTGCATAATACTTGAATTCTACATGTTTAAGGGGTTATTTCATTTTTCTCTCTGTGATAAAGTGATATAGTTTACAAGCTATCATGAAAATTTGACTTTTTCCGTGTGTAAGTGCTATAATCGGGTCCTCTGTGCTTCTACTAACCCAGACAACGAGAAAAGTGAAACCCAGTAAGTTTGTTTTGGTGAATCTTTCTCTGCAAACATGTCAAAAAATAACACACACACACACACACACACACACACACACACACACACACACACGGCGTGTTTTTGCTCGCACCCAAAAAGGAGCAAATTTGGCAAGCTATAATAAATAATTTGAGCTGAAATTTCAGACACATTCTGGGGACACCATAGATTTACAGGTGAAACTCGAAAAACTAGAATATCGTGCAACAGTTCATGTATTTCAGTAATTCAAAGTAAAAGGTGAAACTAATATTTGGTATATATAACTATATACATTGGCATGATTATACTTTTCAGAGGGCCAACATTTCTGTATTTAAAATCCTTTTTTTTATTGATTTCATGTAATATTAATCTTTTCTGAGATTTTGAATTTGAGGTTTTCATAAGCAGTTAGACATAATAATCAAAATTATAAATTTTGCACGATATTCTAATTTTTCGAGTTTCACCTGTATATTACATCTCCTGAAAAGGGGCATAATAATATGTCACGTTTAATTCATAAAAATGATCGCAGAACCCTATATATTATATATATATATCTCCTTTCTTGTAAGAGAGTATAAGTCAGCACAGATCTCACTAGCTCTTCTCCTCATCTGAGACTTCAGTTAAAGACTCGCTGTCGAGGAGAATCAACTCTAGATCTCATTTGTGATCGCTCTTTCCTCTGGGCACAAATATGAAATATCACATTGGCATGATGACGGTGCTCATGGTTTTTTAAACTGCGCTTGAGTTTAACCTTGGAGTGATGAATGCTGTCCGCGACGCTAGGCTAACCTCGAGTCCCAGAACCAGCGGCTTCTGAAGACCGACTCAATCATCCCAGAGATTTACAGATCTAGTGCGGAACTGAAATCAAAATATCAGTCAAACGGGCCAAAACTGATTCATCTAATATCCGTGATATCATAGAGTATTCACCAGCGTTCAAAAAAAAAAAAATCATTCATTTTACTCATCAACTATGCATTCAGTTGATCAAAAAGACATAATGTTATAAAATATTATATTTCCAATAAATGCTGTTTGAAATTTCTATTAATCAAACAAAATGTACCATGGTTTTCACCAAAATATGAACTACTGTAACTGATTTCAACATTGATAATAATCATAAATGTTTCTTGAGCATCAAATCTTCATATTATAGTGATTTCTGAAGGATCATGTGACACTGAAGACTGGAGTAATGATGATAAATTCAGCTTTGATCACAGGAATAAATTACACTTTACTATATATTCACATAGAAAACAGTGATTTTAAAATTTACTGTATTTTCATCAAATTAACTCTTAAAAATTAAAAACTATATATATACACTATAAAAAATGTTACATACAGTTTAGTTTACAATGTATTAGTATACATTATAATGTTAAGTATTTGTTAAGATTTTTTTTACAACCTCCGTTTGCCAGTATGCATTAATATAAAATGATAAAATTATAAATTATTTGTATTATAACTATCTGTGCATTAAACGGTTTTATTGCACACCTTACAGCCAATCAGAATTGATACAATTATATACACATATATATATATAAATATATACACACACAGGTGCTGGTCATATAATTAGAATATCATCAAAAAGTTGATTTATTTTTAGTAATTCCATTCAAAAAGTGAAATTTGTATATTATATTCATTCATTACACACGGACTGATATATTTCAAGTGTTATAGTTACAATGTAAATGATAGCCTTGGTAAGCAGGAAAAAAATATATATTAAAAGCAAATCTTATTAACCCCAAATTTTTGAACGGTACTAGAGAATATGATATACAATAAAACATTTTTTTTACACTATTTATCTAAAACATAATAGTTTATACAAAACTCCTCATTTTATCAGCTTCATCACAGCCCTATTATCACTCTCAATCTCGATCTAAAGTAATTTCATATTTTACACTCCAGAAACTAAGAAAGGAAATATTTTGGCAGGTCATTGAAGGTTTTGTCATATAATCTCAGGATGACAAATGAAGCGGCGCTCAGAGGACGCTTTTAATCATCATTCTTACACAAATAAAGGATGGATCAAGCTGAGTGTGTTCATTCGTCTCTGTTCAGCAAAATAACACTAAAGACAGAAATGTGCAGAAATACTTCACTGACAGCAACTGAGAGTCTTAAACATTCATGATTTTCGAAATCAAATTGGACTCTTAAAGACGCAATAGTATGCTCAAAGTCTTGATGTTGTTTTTAAGTTTTCCTGCTTGAATGTTGATTATTTTCCTCATATTCTCCATTGTTGTGGCTCCTCTCTTCCCAGTCTGTCAGTAACGCTCTGTTTACTTCCTGTCTCTATGAAGCCCCTCCTCCTGAAACGCACACTGCGCTCTGATTGGTCGGCTGGATCAGTGTTGTGATTGGTCGAGCGCTTCGAGTGTGTTTGGGAAATGTCCCGCCCCTTCCCATAACCGCCAGTTTAACACACTACTAACTAACTCACCCAGGCCCCGCCCCTTTATTCTGCATATGAATTATTATAATGAGGAATATTGTGAAACTCAAGGCGTTTCAGGAGTTCAGAAACAGTAGCCGCGTTTACATTACCCTTCAAATTGCACAAATTGAAATTGCGAAATGAAAATACGCACAATTGAAACATTGATTTTGCAAAAACTTAAATAAAAAATGTAAGTAAAAAAAACTTTTCAAAAAATATATGCAAATTAATGTTTTACGCTCGTATGAGGTGGTTTTTCAGGCAATTCGAAAAAGTAATATTACGCAAAACTACAATGGAAATGCATTTACAGGTCAGCTGACGTATGTAAAAGTCACATGATCATTCTTTTAAGATGACACGGTAGTTCTTTATTAAAATCAAAGAAAGAATAACGAAATACTGGATTCTAAACAACAAAGAAATGTCAAAATATACACTCTAAAAAATGATGGGTTGTTTGAACCCAACTTTGGGTCAAATATGGACAAACCCAAACGTTGGGTTAAAAATGTAATGTAAAAATCTAACCAAATGGCTGAGTTTACCCATATTGACACAAAGTTGGGTTGAAACCAGCAGCTTTAGAGTGCATCAGAGCTTGAAGCAGAAATGACGGAGAAACACTCATATGTGCCACTCACAGTATAAGGCTACGTTCACACTGCAGGCTTATGCTCAATTCGATTTTTGAAAAAATCCGATTTTTGCAAGGCCGTTCACATTTCCAATAATGCGACTTAGTGATCTCCTGTTGAACGTGAAATGACCAGAGTGACCGATGCGCAGAAGAGTACTCAACGGTCAACGACGTCACTTGCTGTTTGCGGAAGTACCTAAACATGAATGTCAACAGGAGCTGTTTAGCAATATTAAAGTTATTTTCCAACAGAGCCGCACAATTACAATCTTCGTTTTAGAGAAATTAAGAAGGAGGAGAGCGTTTGAGCGCCTCGATTAACTCACGGGAAGAGACACGTCTGTGGCGGACCATAACAGTGCAAAGTTGGAGTGTATTGACAGGTGCGTGTATTGTGCTATCGTACGATAGCTAATTGTTTATCTTCTCATTCCGCCTATTCAAGCAGAATTATGACGTTTGTGATATCAACGGCTGGGTCGGATCATGCGACTGGCTTCAGATTGAGGTCGCATTTCAAAAGATCGGATCATATCGGATTTGGCACATACCAAGTGCCCTGGTCGCATTTGAAAGATCGGATCTGTGTCGTCAGACTGTCATGAAAAGATCAGATACAGGTCGCATAGGGCAAAAAATCGAATGGGTCGTTTCAGCTGCAGTGTGAACGTAGCCTAAGGACTTTCTTGTTATTAATGCTTGGAAAGACACACACACACACGCACGCACGCACACACACACACGTCTCCTTCGGTTAATAATAATGGCTGAGATATACATAAACCTGAACCAACATTCATCTGCAAATTTCCTGATCGCGAGAGGGAAAAATAACATTGTTTGATGGAAACGACGTCAATTTGCAATAGTAACGACACTTAAAAAATATCGCAAAAGTTTTGCACAAATTTGTAATGGAAACACGGCTATTCACCTTTGGCTAAGCCCCGCCCCCCTTAGTTACTGTTGCTACGTCCAACAAACTTCATCTGGGCTCTGGTTTGGTATCAACATGGCTTATGCTGTGCCGGCTCGTCCTGCTGAAAATATCAAACTTTTATAAAGCAGCAATTAAAGTGTCCGATAGAAGTAGGCAAAAGGGGCTGCAGTATGTGTTCGAAGGCTAAATTCAAGACACACAGGTGAAACGCAAGGAACAACAAGGCGTCCAAATAGAGGCAAAAGCACTGGTCACAGTCAAAAAATGACCCAGCGCATATCCTACTAATGGAGACGGCGACTGGGACTAACAATATCAAGGAGCAACACTGTTCATGCAAAGCTGGGTAGTAGTCTATAATCGTTATTACAAAGCAAACGAACTACGCGAGTATAACGTTGTATTTATTAGCAGCGTGTGCTAGCGTATCAACAACCGGTATGCAGATTTGACTTCGGTTTTGGGAAGGGAAAAAAACGGACACCCTCTCCAACCTCTCTGGGAAACATGTATCTGTGTTACAAATGACCCAGGCACAACGTTTAACCATATTTTTGATAAAAATACTACGGTAATATATAGCCTGCCGAGACCAAAAATATGAGACGCCTGTGTTAAAGTGAATGGAGCGCTGTGAAAGTGTCGGCCCTCTGTGGGAGCTCGTTCTTGGCTGTGATGGTCAATCTACATTCTAGGGCGTGGCTTAGCCAAAGGCGAAATGACACTGATATACAGAATAACTGGATCTTTTTCATGCCCTAAACAGCAACATTACACACTAAAGACAGATGAAGATCTTTAAAGCATGTTTCTGATCTTATACTGAATGATTTATATAAATGAAAGTTATTCTAAAGCACACTATGATCTTGATTTCAGTGAGAGTTGAAGTGAGACAGCAGAGAGACTGAAAAAACATCTTTCACTTTAGTGAATCCTGCCTGAGCACGTAACGTGAAGCATAATTATATTCTCTCGGAATAAAGACACACGTGTCTGGAGTTTTCTCACGGACAGATTGGGCTTTCACAGCTTCTCTACCGGAGCGATTCTCTCTCGGGAGCAGAAACATCTGGATGATGCGTACAGACGCACTCACTGAGGCTTTCAATCACACATCAGCTGAATTAGCTTATGCTCTGATGCATGCGCATACGCCTCGGTCAGACACACACACAACACACACACACACACACACACACACACACACACACACACACACACACACACACACACACACACACACACACACACACACACACACACACACACACACACACTCTCACTCTCTCTCTCTCAAACACACACACACACTCTCTTAAACTCATTCTCTCTCTCTCTCTCACACACACACACACACACACACACACACAACACACACACACACACACACACACACACTCTCTCTCTCTTAAACTCATTCTTTCTCTCTCACACACACCACACACACACACACACACACACACACACACACACACCACACACACACACTCAAACTCTCTTAAACTCATTCTCTCTCACACTCACACACACACACACACGCTCTCTCTTAAACTCATTCTCTCTCTCTCTCTCTCTCTCACACACACACACACACACACACACACACACACACACACACACACACAGACACAGACACAGACACAGACACAGACACAGACACAGACACACACACACACACACACACACACACACACACACACACACACACACACACACACACACTCTCTCTCAAACTCATTCTTTCTTTCTCTCTCTCTCTCTCTCTCTCTCACACACACACACTCTCTCTCTCTCTTAAACTCATTCTCTCTCTCTTAAACTCATTCTCTCTCTCTCTCTCTCTCTCTCTCTCTCTCTCTCTCTCTCTCTCTCTCTCTCTCTCTCTCTCTCCTCTCTCACACACACACACACACACACACACACTCATACGTCTCGGTCAGAACTGAAGAGGATCATGCAATCATATTTAACTGCATTAAACTCCAGAGCTGCAATGCTTCATGCATTCACACTGTAATCAGTGCATTGATAAGCACTCACTGCAATAGATGCTTTATCAGTGGCGTCTCGCCGGCGGTAAAGGCGTTTAGCGGTGGGATTCTGGCAGCTTGAGTGTGTTAACGGGATCATCTGAGTTTTTCACCTCTCCGGTGGGATCTACGGCTCCCTGGAGGACAATAACACACCATGTGGATCCAAAAACACACGGCACATTTCACACACACACACACACAACACACACACACACACACAGACGAGTGTTGAGTAGGTGGAACGGGTCACGGGCGTCTGTCTGCCGTATTAAATAATAATCAGGGATCTGTGCTGTGTTTATGATGATTTTAGAGTCACGATGCAGTCTTTTTCTGTGCTTTCTTCATCGCCTGTGAATTGCATATGGACTATCAAACACGGCTGGTAAGAATGAGTCATTTTCCCGCAGCCGATAGAAACTCTTAACAGCTCTCGCAGGTGTCAGATATATATTTCATATTTCTCAGCATTCTGGGAGAATCTCAACCAGTTAATGCACTGCCATCGCAAAGAACAACATGTGCCCGTTTTTACATGCATCAATATGTCATCCGATTTCAAAAATGACAGTATACAGTATATATCACAAATAATGCACATGGACTTTAATCAGCGTAAAAATATATATATATATATAATAATATATATGAAGCGAATCATTTCTGACAACAACGTCACAGAACAGTCAAAATAATGCAATAATAAACAATATGACACACCAGTCAATCCGATACAATACTTTGCGATATGGATACAGTAATTATATCTGATCTTAAGTATATAGAATTTAGTATATATAGTATATAAATAAATAATGAATCAAATAAGATATAACTCATATATTTAGCACCTTATTTTAATACTAGTTCTTTTTCATTTGTTATTGTATTTTTCTTTTATTGCAATATTATATGAAAGAACTTTAAAATACTTCACCTTTAAAAATCATAATTGTCTTTATTTTTGATGCATTTAAAATATCATAAGATGCCAGTTAGTGAGTTTATGCTTACAATGAGAAAAAATATCAATGTAATCAATGTCGCGTTTTAAGCATAAACTCGCTTTATTTTGATGGAATTAATCAGAAAACATCAGATTTTGTTTCTAATGTAATTTTGAATTAATCAACATAATATTTATATAAATAATATCTACAATTTCTTTGAAGTTTCCTCTGTTTTTAACATCCTTCACTTGCTCATTTTAAATGGTTCAGCAGTTTGACAAATTAATTAAAAGTAGAAAAATATTTAAATTAATATGAGGTCAGAAACGTTGCATGTGTAATAATTACAAGAATAATCAAAACGCAGTTAAAAATGTTTTAGATAAAGTCACACCACATCAACTACCATAAGCCAAAGATATGAGCATATCTGCCTTAAAGAGGATTAATGCTGTAATTAGCATCTCAAAAAGCTGGAGCTCATAACTTAAAGTTCACCCAAAAGATTAATATTCTGTCATAATTTACTCGCCCTCGTTTGGCTTGCTCTTTCAAAGGGAGACGTTCGGTAGAATGTTCCCACTGCACAAAAAACACTGCAATCATATCATAAAATAAGTCCTTATTAGAAGAAAAGTCATGAGGTAGTGCTGTGCAAACATTAAAGGTACAATATGCAGGATTTTTCGCCACCAGGGGTCGCTAACCTCTTACAATAACAAAGGCGTATATTCTGCATTAAGCGTAATTATGGATCTTGTCGTCAAGCTGATGGATCTTTTATGGAT
>CM070824.1:45210802-45498302 GCA_036326025.1 Chrosomus eos | reverse complement strand
CGCGCTCCGTCATGCTTACCGTTCTGAGATGATACGTATGTGAGCATCAGGTTCCCGTGGATGAGGAGCAGCGCGAGCATCCCCGTGTAGGACAGCATCCCGCAGGAGGAGAGAGAAGAGATGCGAGTGTTGAGGAGTGACGCGGAGCGGCTTCAGTCACGGAGGAGCGTTGAGGAGGAGCGCGGACGCACGGAGAGAAACGCGACAGACGCGGCGCGGCTCTGATGCATGGATGAGGATGAGGATGAAGACGCGGATGATGCTCGGTGCTCAGGGATGCTGTTGCTGAAGATGATGATGAAGATGATGATGATGGGCCATCGGTGTGTCCGTCATCGCGAAGAACCTTCAGCTGTCAGTGCGCGCACCCCGCAGGTTCATTCGCGCGCATCATCAGCTGTCAGCGCGCGCTCACGTCCGCGCGGTGCCTCGAGCGCATCAGCTCTGCGCAGCTTCAGCGCCATTCAGTCACTGTGGAATTAAAAAACAGTCGCATTACAATACAGTAACACGCACTACAATAAAAAAATAGAAGAAGATATTTTCAGTGTGCTTATATTTAGATATAGAGAGGGACCCGGTGTATAATTGTCACACAAGTTACTCCAATTAATATTTCTTACCTGCAGGTAATTCTGAAAGACAATTTATAGTAATTACACATTTAAACTACATTTCCAACAATAACCCACTACATGCATATATATCTAATTAGTATTGGTCTAATATGTATTGCTACAGGTTGAAGCTACTTAAATTGCCCTGTAAAGGGACAAATAAAGATTTTTACTACTTACTACATTTCATTTATACTGTGACAACCTGCCCCAAGCTGACATATATTTATATATATATATACTTTTGTCCTGAAACAGTTCAAGTATACTTTCATTATATAATGACTCTTTTCTTTATATCAGTGTTTTTTGTTGTTGTTTTTGTTACCCAACAGATATTACAAAAATATGGTATTTGAGTTTTAGTTTGAAGGACAGAATTTACAAAAATAATGAAATCAACTTGCATATACGGCCATTACCGGAAGCAAAGTGATTATAGTTTATAAAGTTATAAATATGTATATTTTTCTTACAAAAACGCATGGCTTTGCGAGTCATATGGAATTTAATGATGGATTGATGCTCTTTTTTGGGTTTAAAAATCTTCGGTACCATTCACTCCCATTATAAAGCTTGCAAAGCAATGATATTTTATAACTCTGTGTTCGGCTGAAAGAAGAAAGTCATATTACACCTGGTGTATATAACAACAAACACCGATCTCCCTTGTGCTGTCACTGAATAATGAGCATATTCATGCACAATTGTATTCAAATGGTAGGCTACTCCAAATGTAAATACTTCAAAGAATACCATAGGCATGCTAGTATAATGGTACTGGTTTTTATTAATGTCTCACGGCTGTGGTGGATTTTTCCCTAAACCTAACCTACCCTAGCCTGGTTAAAACCAGAGCATTCTCAGTAACTGAGTTATGGTCTGGCAAAGCTTTATAGACAAATCATTTCCAAAGGGGCGTCACCAACGGACGTCGCTCAAATGCCTCTGGACGCAATTGGATAGACCTACAACCAATCAGAGCGATGAAGGAGATGACGTATGCAGAGCGACGGAGAAACATCTCGAGTGTTGTTCTTTGCTCGGGTTTTAACAAAACGGAAATGTTCAAATCGCTTAAAACAAACGCGATAGCTGATTCGAGTGAGTGATGTTCACGGCGGCATCCATCTTTGTAATGTAGGCTACAGAATCTGCTTCACCGTCGCTGCGCTGTCGTCATCGAGTAAAGCCCGCCTCAACGTTTCTGATTGGTGCCTCGATTTCGACGGATTAGAAATGGGCTTGAATGAGCTCTTTGCCAGAATAACTAGCAGAGCAAATCTAAATTTGCCGGAAGTTATGGGTTTTCCTCGGCCTAAACCTACCCTAGAATAACGTATACTCCAGCGCGCCTATACATTGACGTTGGCTGAGTTCACACTCCAGCGAGTCTACAGTCGACTACAGCCGAGTTTAACCGTATAATTCTAACTTAGGCTACTAGTTTCCTTTCTCACTTGCTAACTAACTTACTAGCTTCCCTAATCTGACCTGAAGCGCAGCAGTAATATCACACAGACTCCAGCAAATGTCCTTTAAATGCTTTTAATTACGGCCAGGAGAGTTCTCCAGCAATACTCAGAGAATCTCCTGTAAAAACAAGGTCGCTGGATCTCAGACACTTTCCATTGAGAATCCCACCAGTATACACTAATACAACAGTTTTTATAGTATGACATGATACATTAACAAACCTAGTTTTCAAACCTAGTCACCTGCTAGTTTCATTACCCATATATGTTATTTATACACACACACACACACACACACACACACACACACACACACACACACACACACACACACACACACACACACACACACACACACACACACACACACACACACACACACACACACACACACACACACACACACACACACACACACACACACACACACACACACACACACACACACACACACACACCAGCATCATGTGCTCACAGAGAGTCAGGAGACATACATTTCAAATTCAAATGTTTAGATGTTAATTATGTTAGTTTATCATGGTTAGTTTAATATACAGTCTAAAATTTCCACGACACGGCTTCCATATAATATTTATCTAGGGCACTACGGAGATGTTCTCCAAGAAAGCATGTTATCCACACAGCGTGGTCGTGAACACACAGTCAGTCAGGATTAAGAGCTGAAGAGAATCATGACCTCTGTCTGCACTCATTCACACAGCACCATCTGATGGAGAAACCAGCGAACACACACACAGATCCTCTCAACACAGGTGGGCTATTCTCCTCGTCTTTCTCTAACAAGGCTTCATGTGATCAAAACTATTGTGGAATTAAATAAAAATTTCTAACCTCCTAACTCAAAATTTTCTAGTGACTGCTGGTCACATACACATTTTTCAATTGGCCCAAGTGAAATTCAAGATAAAATTAAATGAGCAGAATTTCACTTGGCCCAACTGAAAAATTTAGATTTAAAAAAAAATGTAGAAAATTTTCAGTTGGGGAGGTTAGACATTTTTTACAGTGACACTCTTCAAAATAAAGTTTTTTTTATTGGTATTGATGATCCCATGAAAAACTTTAACATCTTTCTAGTGCATCACTGTGGGGAAAAAACACCTTTTGCAACCTTTATATTTAAGAATGTATTACATGCATTTATTATATGCTCTGCTTTTGATTATTGTGTGGATTAAAATGAATATCAATTCATACAAATATTTTGAATATAACTTTCATTATTTTAAAAATTAAAAAAAAATAATGAAAATAGTGTGATACACTCTTCAAAGGTCTTTACTGGCGTTGATGATCCCATGAAAAACTTTAACATCCATGGAATCACTGTAAAAAAACACCTTTTGGGACCTTTATATTTAAGAATGTTAAAACATGTATGTATAATGTATGTAAAATAATGAAAGTATTTGTTTGTATGCATTAAGATTTTCATTAGTTCATCCACATGATAGCGAAAATCCGATCATTTAATAAATGTATTCATCTGATCTGATTTTGGCTATCATGTCAATGAACTAATGAATATCTTAATGCATAAAAATACTTTAATTATTTCAAAATTAAACATTCATGAGGTGCATTCATGCTTTTAAACACTTTAAAGGAGGAACGTATATGTTGCACTTTCGATGTTTTTCCCTTCGCTATCCACTAACAACCCAATTGTGTAAAACCATTTTTGTTTTCTAAAGAAATTCATATGCAAGCACAATTTACATTTGTCTATTAAACTAACTCAGAGCATGTAAGCAGAAGCCTTTAGGTTAAAGGTTTTAGGGTCACAAGTAACAAACTCAGCCTGTTGTGTTCAGACTTTTGACCGGTGGAGTTTGCGTATCTAAGGATTCTTTTAAAAAAGCTCCCAGGAGTAAAGGCGACGCTAAACAATGCGAGTGAGATGAGAATGATTCTGATGACACAGCACGTTGAGATCCGCAGTCACGCTGACGTGCCCAATAACAGAGACCACACTTTTCCCTCCACTTTACTCAAGCACGTCAATGAAACACACATTTAAATGTTAGCCACACCTTCCGCCAGCCGTGAGCCAATGAGCTTCAGAGGAGAGGTGACGAACGACACACCCACCTTTGTTCCGAGCCAATGGGAACGTGAAGCTCAGGAGGGGGAAAACTTGCCCCGGGATCAATTAGTCTCGCGTCAGTGACCTTCTGCAAATGTGTGGGAGGAATTTCACCAGCTCTCCTCTGACCTTCAGGTGTTGTTAGTATGGGAAGTCGACAACAATGGCTTACGAGACTGAAGAATGAACTGAGCAACAGTCCTCTGGTGTCCAACGTGGCTTTCGGCTTCATCCTGATGGGACTGGAGAAGTTGGTGGAGCTGGAGTTTGAGTGTCCGTGTAATCCGGCCTGGAATGGGTTGTTTTCCTCCGCATTCTTCATCATTCCCGCCGTCATGGCCTTCGCGCTGATGATGATCATTCAGGGATGCAGATGTGACGTCTGGTGCAGGAGGACCGTGTCTCTGTCCAGCTTCGTTCCTCCTGTGGTCTGGCTGATCCTGCTCTTCCTGGACGGTCAGTATTTCGCCTGTGCGATGACAGACTGGCACGGCCGCTTCGTGATCGTGGACAAAGCCGCTCCGCAGAAATGGTGTGAACCCATTCAAGAAGAGAGCGTCACTCCTCAGGAACTCATGCTGCGCTCACAGCGGCTGTTTGTGGAGTCTCAGGTGAGATCCTGTGAGCCGTCGGGACAGTTCTGGAGTCTTCACGCTCCTGTAGACCTCCTGCTAACTCTCAGTGGCACTTTCAAATGACAGGGACACATTTTTTAGAACTGGATCTTCAGAGTTCTAAAAAAAGCATCATTGTATCTACAGAGTTCTAAAAATGTATCACTGTCTTCAATAATACATTTTTAGAACTCTGATGATACAATGATACATTTTTAGAACTCTGAAGATACAATTATACATTTTTAGAACAATGTGGATACCATGATACATTTTTTCGAACTCTGTAGATACAGTAATGAGTTTTTAGAACTCTAATGAGTTTTTAGTACTCTGCAGATACAATGATACTTTTTTTAGAACTCTGAAGATACAGATACATTTTTAGAACTCGATAATTAATACCTTTGTGGCATCTTGCTATAGAGAACATCTTTAGAACTTTGATACTATTAATGTCTAAATTACAGCTTAGTTCCAGTCTTAACTAGATTCTTGAGAACCACCAATGCAACTGTTGACATTACATTTACGACTTCTGTAACCCAACAATTAATTTATGTCCATAATAGTAGATGTATATGTTTTATTAATGTGTCTATGGTCATTTAATGGAGGAATCTCACAAAAATATGTCCAAGGTCACATTTCACCTTAAAATAAAATATGTTTTTTTGTTGTTGTTTTTTTTGTGCTTAAAAAGAGCAATGAAGTTGATTTTACGGAGCATAAAGGCATTTCAATGTAATACAATAAATAAACTATATTCTTTATAATTTGTAAAAGTATAAAAAAATGTTTAGTGTATAAAAAATTCAACGTTCTATTTATTTTTCAATATATAAAATTAATGTTACAGTAAATTTTTTAAAGGGATAGTTCACCCAAAAATGAAAATTCTTTCATCATTTACTCACCCTCAATTTGTTCCAAACCTCTATGTGTTTATTTGTTCTGCTGAACACAAAGGAAGATATTTGGAAGAAAACAGATCTCAATCCCCATTGACTACCATAGTAGGAAAAAATACATACTATGGTAGTCAATGGGGATTGAGATCTGTTTTCTTCCAAATATCTTCCTTTGTGTTCAGCAGAACAAATAAACACATAGAGGTTTGGAACAACTTGAGGGTAAGTAATCGATGATAGAATTTTCATTTTTGGGTGAACTATCCCTTTAAATGAACAAAATACATGTAAAAGCTACAACATTGATCATAAATACTTTACAATTTAAATAAAATGTAACATTGATTTTTTTTGTATTACAGTAATGAGAACTAGAGGGAAATGTGGTTAATATTAACCCTTTAGGCGCCAGTTTTTTTTCCTAAAACGTTCGATTTTGAAATCTTAATTTCAAAAGTCTATATCTTAAAAGTGATAAAAGATGGAGACTTTCTGTAAATTAGAGAAATATTCAGGATGACCCAATGTTTATATAGGGATTACATTTTCTTATCTAATTTGCATATTATGACGTCATATGGTAGCGGCATATAGAATTTTCATGAAAAGCCACAAGTTTAAATGATAAAATGCAGCACTTCAAAATGTCCCTCACCTTCTGTATGCTATATTGCACACCTTCACACACTCACATACTCACTCACACACACAAAAAATATATATAATCAATAATGCTTTTACGTTACTTTAACTCATCAAAAATAGCAATTTTCAACTTTTTTATAAGTTATAAAATATACAACTACTTTTTAAGTGAGTTTAATGTAATTTAAGTTAAAATGACTTAAAGATCCAAGTTGATTGTACTTAATGTAATGCAGCAATTTTTTTTAGTGTGTTTTCCCCTTACCCGTTACAGACGTCCACTGTTTCTGTGTCTCACACACAGGTGATCGGGATAGTGCTGCTCATTTTTATCTGTTTCGGACTGGTCGTGTACGTGATCAGAGAAAGCTGCCAGCAGGAGCTGCAAACACAAGATGCCAATGTGGCGGAGATGACCCTCTTCAGCTCCAGCTGATAGCAGAACATCTTCTTCATCTGCCTGGAGAAAAACACGTGTGTTACAAGCCTTTCTGTAACTATCCTGAGTCACTCTGGGCATTACAGTGTTCATGCAATAGAGCAGTGAGTAACACACAAGAACATTTACTTACAGGGATAATCCACCCGAAAAAGAAGATTCAGTCATTTACTCACGTGTGCCAGACTTGTATGACTTTCTTTCTTCTGTGGAGAAAAGGACAAATTCACAGAAAATGTCACTGCAACTGAATAAATGAGAACTGAAGCTGCTGAATGATTCATCCATGAATCAGATCACAAAGGTTAAACTGTCAGTGAATCACAACTTCAGCCCGTTCCTAAAAAAAAAAAGCATTTTATGGACTACTTTTATGCGCTTTTACAGTTTGTCCTTTAAAAAGCTTGACATTTTTTTTCTGTTCATTGTAATTTCATGGAAAAGAGCAAACAGCATTATTATATTTGAGGAAGAAATAAAGTCATACAAATGTAGATCAACAGAGTCAATGACGACATAAGTATTTTTTTTTGGAGGAAACGAACACTATAAAGGATTATTCCAGGTTCAGTACAAGTTAAGCTCTATTGACAGTGTCTGTGATCCATTAAAGGGATAGTTCACCTAAAAATGAAAATTCTGTCATCATTCACTCACCCTCACGTATTTCCAAACCAAGACTTTCGTTCATCTTCCAAAACACAAATGAAGATATTTTTGAAGAAATCAGAGCATTCTGTGCCTCCATTGACAGCTACGCAACTACCACTTTGACGCTTTAAACAGTTCATAAAGAGATTGTGAAACGAATCCATATGAATTGAGCGGTTTAGTCCAAATTTTCTGAAGAGACTCGATCATTTTATATGATGAACAGATTGAATTTAGGCTTTTATTCACATATAAACATTCATCAACTCATGTTTGCTTGATGTGTGAGAACCAATGAGGTCAATGATGTTACGCATCATGTTTGAGCTTCAGCAAAAACCAATTGGAGGGACAGAAATCTATCAGATTTTATGAAAACTATTTTCATTTGTGTTTCTAAGATGCACAAAAGTCTTACGGGTTTGGAACAACGCGAGGGCAAGTAAATTATGACAACTTTTTTTATTTTTGGGTGAACTAATTGACTCATTTACACTGAAGGTTGATAAGAATCGCTTACAAAACTTGTCTGTAAAGTTATATTCAATTCTTCAATTCCTGTCATGACCATTTAGAGCCAATAAACATTGTAATTTTTACATCATATATGCAAGGAGCTGTTTTACAAATATATATTATACATCTCACAGGATTATCATACAGAAGAATTAATATACATGTTTTAACAAAACAAAACCTGCACATTTCTGCTTTTAAACTACTTTAAACACACTAGCTCATAGATTTCCAGTACAAGCGCATTAACGCAAACATGTTTATTTTGTAAAAACTAAAAGAAATGAAAGTCATTGTGTGTAAATCAGCAACATATCACAGATGCTGTCAATTGAGATGTTATGGAGGAATGTGTAAATACATTTTGTTATTAATTCAGTATATTTACACCCTTCAGGGCTTGATAAGGTGCAAAAGTGTCCCATTTGAGGGTTTTGTCAGTGTAATATGAGCCCAGTAATGTAAAATGTTGCACTAGTATCTACAGGGTTTTATATGCATAACAGGTTCAATTAATCAGGACGGATGATTATCACCAGGACTAATGGTCTTTTTCCTCGAAATTACTTCCATGAATGCACATGTTCTGCCATCACTGTCTAACTGAAGTTTAAACCGAGGGAAACACAACTTTACACAAACAACAGTTTGATTGACATGATTATTGCCATTATTTCAACTGTCTCGCCTCAACATAACATTAGTATCTAATCAAACACTGTATATATATAGTCATACATCAGCACAACATGAGAAATCAGGGTTGCAACAGTTTAAGGATTCAGGAAAGACTATGTAAATATAAGTCATTGAAAATAACCCATTTCAGCTCAGTTTACATTTCCCATCATGTAATTGTAACTCCCGTCAACATGAGCGAAGTCACACAACGAGTGTTTTAATATCTTGTCAAATCTTTTATTTTGCTATTCAGTTTGCATGTTGTTTTATTTTTATACTACATATCCATGTGATGTTTTCAACCTTTAAATATTACACTATACTACAATCGTAGACATTATCTTTTGTATCCGGAGTGCCTGTGTACAAAATAAAATATGTATATTCAATTTCAGTATTTCCTCATGCATTAAAAAACACACTTCTGTTGCATGTTAAGCTGTGTAATCCTGAATCCGCTGTAATTGCTCTGACGACACGCAGCAGTGATTAACCTGTGTGATATTACGGTGGTTTTAGTCATCACAGGCAGTGAGTGTGTGGAGTGTCACCTCTATTAGACTGAGTCCCGCAGGTCACTGTTATACATCACTGTAATTACACACGCTCTGATGATGAGCTAATGGCTTCTGGAAGGGATAATAGTGGAGGAAAAATCATTTCAATCTTAAACATGAAATATCATTGACTCTATAAACTTGTTTAATTCATATCCCTGTGAACAATTCATCACATTATTCTGTAGAAATGCTTCTGTTTATGCATTCTCATATTCAGATCCGTAATCCAGAAATACATTACATTACAGAAGTTTCATGTTGACTGTTAAAAATGTTTTTATTTTATTATTTATCATTAAAAATGTTGATATACTTACTCATAATCAATAAAACAACATAAACAGCGAGAAAAGTGAGAGAAACGCTGTTATATACAAAATAGTAATATATACACTATTATTAAAAAATTTGGAATAATAATTTTAAATGTTTTTGAAAGAAGTCTCTTCTGTCCACCAAGGCTGAATTTATTTATTCAACATTTTAATAAATTCAGTAATACTGTGAAATATTTAATTTTCTAAAATAAGTGTTTTCTATGTGAATATTAATCTCTTAAACTCACTCCCTCTCACACACACTCGCACACACACACACACACACACACACACACACTCTCTTAAACTCACTATCTCCCTCTCAAACTCACTCTCTCTCTCTCACACACACAGACACACACACACACACCTCTCACACACTCTCTTAAACTCACTATCTCCCTCTCAAACTCACTCACTCTCTCTCTCTCTCTCACACACACACACACACACACACACACACACACACACACACACACACACACACACACACACACACACACACACACACACACACACAACACACACACACACACACCACACACACACACACACACACACACACACACTCACTCACTCACTCACATACACACACACAATCACTCTCTTAAACTCACTCTCTCTCACACACACCTCAAAATCACTTTAGTGTTTCCACAACCTTACAAGACACCTTCAAACTTAATCTTGCTTTGCTCGTTTTCTTTTTGCACATAACCTGCAACATAAACATCCGATCACTTTAAGCACAATAAAAACTATAAACGACACAATCAACACTAAAAACACCACGACATCAACACAGTAGTACGAGTACCAGGGCATCTTATAAGAGTCAGTGCGCAGGTGAGCAGCGCCTCGGTGTTTCATGACAAACTCCGTCCAGAAGAGGGCGCTGTCTAACGGACTCAACGGCGTGTCTCTGTGGAGAACAGACAGTTTCTGCATGTTCGTTCTGTACGACGGCTCATTAATAACTTCCTCTAACGCATCTTTAAATATACTTCTGTCAACGCTGGCTATATCCACAGCTTTAGCAACACCTTTATGTCTCATTTTTGAAATGTTATCATCCTGATCGAAAACAAGCGGTAACCCAACAAGAGGCACGCCATGATAAATAGCTTCAAAAATACCATTAGTTCCTCCATGAGACACAAAAAGCTTCGTCTTCACATGTCCTAAGAGATCGTTCTGCGGTAACCAGTTAACCAGTAACGTGTTGTTGCCTAAAGTAGACGGCCGCTCTCCGGTGTATCTCCAAATCACTTTTTGGGGAAGCTGAGCAAACGCAGCGGCGATTTCATCTGCGATATCACCAGGAAGTTGCGCGACTAGCGTTCCTAAAGACATAATGATAACGCCGTGCTCTCCAGAGCTCTGCACGAACTCCTCAAGATCATCCGGAAGCGCTTTTGCAGGTTTGCATTGAAAACCGCCGATGTAAACGACGTTCGGCATAGTCGGACGAGGAAACTCAAACACAAAATCGACTCTCATGAGCCAAATATCAGCAGCTTGAAATAATTCAAAATAATCCACATCAGGGCCGAAATAGCGGTTGCACAACGCGGCGTAATGAGGGCCGACGATACGCTTGTAGAGGAACATCCGAAGAGAGTAAAACAACACGTTATACGTTCTCTGAAGAAACGTCATGTTGTCGGTAAGCTGGGAAAGCGGGAAGGGAACGTAGGATAGAGGAGATGGGGCGATTGCGAAATGCGCTTCTCCGTGAGTGAACCGTCCACCGGACGTTAAAAACGAGCGGGAGATTTAGATATCGCGCGAGAACAACGCCGCCTCCGTTCGCGGGATCCGTCAACATCAAGTCAAAGTTAGCTTGCTTGATGCGTTCCAACAGCGCGGGATCGCTCTCCATTATATACATCACCATTTCGCAAATCTTCCGGTGCATTTGGGAAAACCTGTCCTTGAGGTCCATGTCGAGTCTGAATCTGGTCCAGGCCGACTGACGCTCACGTTTGATCTGTAGTTGTTTGGTAACGAAAGCGCTGTAGAAGTCGTCGTCTCCGCCCAGGGAGAACGGCACGGTGATGGAGGCGTAGTGAGGCGAGGTCTCGGAGATGTACCAGCTGTCGAGGGCCCGGATCACCGTGATCTGATGACCCCTGGAGTGAAGCGCCTGGATCAGGACGTTCATGTTCACCCAGTGACTGCCTTCGTGAGGGAACACCAGGATTCTCCCACAATGCACTGGGAGGGCGAGGGTTAGAATGATGCTTGAGATTAGGATCAAATCCATCGTTATGGGAGGAGCAGAAACGTCTGGCTGAAAGACATAAACACATGTTGATGTTCATTATTTATCATGCAAGCCTATGCACTCTAGTGTAAAGGTCCTTGCACACTGAGAGATTTTTGCATGCGTTTTTTCGTATTGCAAAAACACCATTCAAATGCTTGCGAAAAACGCAGAAAATCAAACCCGATTTGAATTTTTCAGACAAGCTTTTGCTCTCTAGTGTAAGACTGTGGGATTAAATAGCTTTTACCATCTGGTGTTGTTCTGTCATTACAGGTGAAACTCGAAAATGTAGAATATCGTAAAAAAGTTAATTTAGTTTTTTAGTAATTCAACTTAAAAGGTGAAACTAACATGCAATTACATGCAAAGTGATATATTTCTAGGGCTGGACCAGAATATTCGAATATTCGTTCGGTGGGTTGGTATTCGATTTGAAAATGTGACATTCGAATATAATATATATACAGTATATATATAATAGTGTTGCACGGTGCACCGATACTTCAAAAGTATCGCGATACTCCGAAATTAAAAACGTCACGATACCTAAATTTATTAGTATCGATACTTTTCTGAATGAAAAAAAAAAAAAAAACTTTTAAGAATGACCGCGTTCCAGATTTGTAAGAGTAACACAGTCTCATCCCAAGAAGTCATATATTGACGTCTTGGGACGTCTTTTGACCATACGTCAATATCCGCCTTTTTAGGGTACCCTTAAACGTCGGTAAATGACGATCCTGGGACGTCATACAACTGACGCTTTACCTTTAACGTCAGTAGGTGACGGGGTAGGTTTAGGGGTAGGTTTAGGTCTGGTGTAGAGTTAGGATCCGATAACGTCATCTAACCGACGTTTAAGGGTACCCTAAAAAGGCGGATATTGACGTATGGTCAAAAGACGTCCCAAGACGTCAGTATAGGACTTCTTGGGATGAGACTGCGCTGGTAAGAGACGTATTTCATGTTGGTGTGTGTAACGCACGCTTCCAGTGCCTCCCTGCACGTATGTTTTTTTTTCTCTTCACACACACGCAGCAAAGAAGCTGCAGCTGTCATGTGACAAACACCATCGAGCGAGATGGCGAGCGCAAGTGATACTGCGGCCGCTGGTCCACGACTGGTGGAAAAAGATGACTCGAGGAGTGAAATATGGAAGTACTTTGCCTACCTTGCTGACAGTGCAGGCAAAGCTACCGATAAGTCGAGACCTGTTTGTCGTAAGTGCTACAAACAGCTGCAAACAAAAGGAGCCAACACCTCGAACTTGGCGAAACACTTGGCCGACAAGCACGCCGAGTTGTAACGTTACTTGGAGTTTAAAGACCGACAGGTTAGTATGTGAAAGATAACATGATCACGTTAATGTCCTTAAGTCAAATGAGAAGGACATGGTTTATATTATAAGTCACTATTTTGCACCACCGTAGTTTCAGGTTAACTATGGTCATTATCCTCATGGCTAATCAATAGCCTGCCTACGGCTAATTTAACATCTCTTAAAACGCAACTGTGGCAAGCAGAACGAGGTCGAGGGACATGAGAGAGCGGGGCAAGGCCGGTGGCGCGACGACAATGAACATTGCAAGACACACCACTCTCTCTCGCATCTCTCACGGAGGATTAATGCTTCCTCTCCTCCGCGAGAGATGCGAAACCGGTGCGCCTCACAGGTGACGCCCACCATCAGCCACGCTACCGGCCTCGCGCCGCTCCATCACTGCTCGTCACAGATAACTTAAACTTTCATATATATTAACGTTAATAATTTGCAAGCCTGCTCAAATAAAGCATACAAAACATCAGCTAAAATGATCTATAGGTTATATGATTATAATCAGAGCATGTGCATGTTTGTCAGTGATTTATTTGTATTAGAGTTTTTACATTATATTAGTTTATTTGTAAAAATTCAAATTCAAATATAAAGTTAACCATCAATGAATTCAGACATTGAAGTACAGGAAACATTATTATCACAGCTTAAATAACATTAGGTTATTTATTATTTAGGCTCATTATTTCCTATTAATAATGGTAATGTTATGGTTAAGTGAATATAAGCAGTTATCACTATAACCACTGCATATAGAGATTTTATGTTAGTCAGTCACAAGTTATTGTTACAATCACACATAAACTATTTAGGTCCTCCTCTGTTATGACAAATTTAGACCAACATCATCATTCATATTTTAAATATTTCCATTTTCTTCCACTACAGAAGTCTGTAGCCACGGGCTCCGAAAGAGCAACTCCTCAAAGGCAGCAGCCAACCCAGCAGCCAACCCTCCAAGCTATGTTTGAGCAGCACAACAAGTACCCCAGGGAGTCCAGGGAGGTAAAACGGCTTAACAGGGCAGTAGCAGAATTCATCTGTCTGGATCAAGTGCCAGTTAGTATAGTGGAAAAAGCTGGGTTCAGAAACCTTATGCAAAATCTCGACAAAAGGTATGACGTCCCATCCAGGAATTTTTTCATGTACAATGAAATTCCCAAGATGTACAATGAAACAAGATCGATAATCAGTGCACAACTTAGGCCTACAAATACATTATTCTCCTGCACCACGGATCTCTGGACCAGCAGAACTGTGGACACTTACATGGCAGTAACGGTCCAGTTCATTACACAGTCCTGGGAGATGCAGTCCTGGTGTTTAGGGTGCTCTGCATTGTATTCTGATCACACAGCAGACACTTTAAAGGAAGGAAATTATCACAGATTCCTGGGGGCTAGATATGGCCAATTTGGCTGGAATTACAACAGATAATGCATCAAACAACCGCAAAGCTTTCAGTGAATACACCTGGATACCCTGTTTTGGGCACAATCTGCATTTGGCAGTGAACAAAGCCATAGATATCGATCGTGTGGCAAGCTGTCTGTCCAGGCTCCGTAAGACTGTGTCAGCCTTCTCCAGATCAAACAAGATGTCTAGACTGCTCAAAGACAAACAAAAGTCTTTAAACCTGCCACAACATGCATTAATCCATGATGAGCCCACCCGATGGGGTTCCACCTATGATATGGTGGAACGATTTTGTGAGCAGCAGCAAGCTGTCTCGGCTGTTCTGGCTGAGGACCGGAAGAAGTGGCACCTGATGCCCAGGGACACAGACATGACCACTTTAGAAATAGTGAGGGATGTCCTGGCTCCACTCAGTGACTTCACAGATGCCCTGAGTGGAGAGAAAGAAACCACCATATCATCAGTTCTGCCACTCATGTGGAAAATCAAAACCTGCCTAAAAGATGAGGAAGGCGACCGCCCCTTGGCCCTAGAAATGAAGAACAAAATTAGAGGAGATTTTGAGAAAAGGTATGATGATCACAACCTGCAGAAGACACTAAACACCTCCACATTCCTTGATCCTAGATTTAAAGGTACTTTTGTAACTATGGAGGAGGATATAAAGATGGAACTGCTCCTTAAAGCTGAGGCCGTTCAGCTTCCACCCCACAGTCCAGTGGACCCTAGAGGAGCAGGTGCTGCACCAAAGCGGAATAGGAGAGACTTAAAAAGTTTGCTCTGCACCATAACCTCAGAGAAGAAAGGGGCAGATGAAATGAGGCAACATTCTCCCACACCTGCAACGCCCACAGATAAATTAAATGGTGAGTTTGTTGACTACAAACAGTTCAGAGAAATCAGCCCTGCAGAGGATCCCCTGGCCTGGTGGAGTCAACATGAAGCACAACTGCCCATCCTGGCACACTTTGCAAAGAAGTATCTTTGTATTTCTGCTTCAAGTTGTGCATCTGAACGGGTATTCAGCACATCTGGGAATATTTGCAGTCCAAGACGACGTTCCAGACTGACTGAGGAACATTTAGAAACACTGGTTTTCTTGGCCAAGAACTTGAATAAGACAAAGGAACAGAGTAAGAAGAAATGAACATCTGCTTTTCTGGGGCTACTGCTCACTAGAAAAAAACAACAACTCAGGTTTGATCAGAGATAATGCAGCTAAATTTGATTCGTTTTTTTTTTTTTTCAACTTTGCTTTAATTTATCCATGCTTTTATATTTTGTTCATATGTTGACTATAATTGTTGTTCATATTTTTGTTCAAAGTCCAGAATTAAAATACAGCTCACTGCCTAAGTTTTCTTTCTTATAATTGCTGTTTATATTTTAATTTGTAATCAAAAAAGTTCAAAATCAAGTTATTACCAGTAACTCTTATGTTTTATGTTAACTGAGATAATGCTGCTGCTAAATATATATATATATTATTATGTAATTTTTTTTACCTTGAATGTCATTGCATTGTCATTTTTCATACTTTTATATTTCATATTTTGTTAAAATGTTTAATATATTTGCTGTTCATATGTTCACTAATGTGTTATATGATTAGAATGTTGTCCCAGTTTTAAAATAAAGCACAGCAATAATATTTGAGAGTATTTCTTTCTTTTCAGGAAAAGTATCGAAAAAGTATCGAAATCGCAATACTTGACTTGGTATCGGTATCGAAACAATAATTTTGGTATCGTGACAACACTAATATATAATATTCGATGTTCATTCCTACCGAAGCTTTGAAGCTCAAAAAAATGGTATTTGGACCAGCCCTAGATATTTCAAGCCTTTATTTGTTATAATTGTGATGGTTATGGCTTATGATGCTTATGAAAACCCCAAATTCAAAATTAGAATATTGTAAAAAGGTTTTCATAAGCTGTGAGCCATAATCACACACAATTATAACAAATAAAGGCTTGACATATCTCACTTTGCATGTAATGAGCCTATATAATATATTAGTTTATCAGTACATTAATGTTTTATTTTGTGATTAATGTGAAGCACTTTGAATTGCCATAGTGTATGAAATGTGCTATATAAATAGACTTGCCTTGCCTAAAAATATTACGTTTTATATATATTTTTTTACTTCATCAGAATGGTACAAAACTTTGTATTGGTTTTGGCAGATGCTGTGTGAACACACACACAAAAAAATAGACATGATTCGAAAATGTTAACAGGTCCTGAAAAAAAAAATAGTCACTTGTTCGTGGTTAAAATTGAGCCGACTTTCCTCTAGTGGAAGCGTTTGGTACTGCGCACACTCAAACTCTTATTGAAAGCTCATTTTTTGAGATATCAACCTCAAATTTGAAACATACCTTTTTAGTTTTATGTATGTCTTTGATTTTCTCACAGTTTTAGGGTAAAATGTGTTTTGGAAAATATATATTTTATATTAAAAATTGAAAATGCTATTTTTGTGCATTTTTCATAGTAATAAATAGTAACATTTTATAACTTTTTTTCCAAGTTCACTTTATTAAACTTTTTCAGTTAGCCTAAATAATCATTTGCCAAGTCTTTAAAAAGAGACCAAACTGAAGTCAAAGAATTCAAGATTTATGACAGTTTAAGTTGGCTCAGAAAAGTAAATAAATGGATTATAACTACTGCAGAAATATAATTTAGTACCATAAAATCACCTAAAAATAAAAAATATTAAATAAAAAACATTATCAAACTAAAATATAGTACAATCATTTCATTGAAATAAAAAAGAAACGGTCATTTTTGACCCGACTCACGAACTGAAGGGTTAAACTTAATTTTAAAGAAATTACCCCAAAATACAGTACAATCTTGTTGCCATGACACGTGTAATAGTGACACAATGTACCTAGACAGGATAGAAAAAATAATTGCATTTGTTTTGGCATGAAAAAAGAACAGACTGTGTTTTGACACCCTTTTCTTGCACAACCTTCATTGTGTGTGTGTGTGTGTGTGTGTGTGTGTGTGTGTGTGTGTGTGTGTGTGTGTGTGTGTGTGTGTGTGTGTGTGTGTGTGTGTGTGTGTGTGTGTGTGTGTGTGTCGCAAGAAACAACATTTCATGTGATTTTAGAGGGTTTTGGGTTGCAACGTCCTTCGTGTAACATTGTATTATTTTTGTATAAAAGTTTCCCCCATTCACAAACATCTCCATAAATTTGCATACAGGTTACTGACATCCTTCAAAATATCTTCTTTTGTTTTCTGCAGAAGAAATACATTTATACAGGTTTGGAACAATTTGAGTAAATTATGACAGAATTGAATCCTGAATCCTGTTGGGCTGTTGAGGCACGTTTTGAGCAAAAGTAAGAATCTCTAAACTGTAAGTTTGAATCTGTTACACAATCTCCAGTATGTATGAAAATCATATCAACCACATTACAAAAGAGACGTGAAACCCAAGACAAAATGAAGCATCAAGTCAATCATCCGCACTGCAGATTAATATATTTCAGATGAGTTTTTGCCCTGGAGTATCCTTACACCAAACCTTCCCATGATGCATTGTAAATCATAAACCAAGATGTTCCTAACAGTGAACCTTAGTCAGACTAGACGCCTTATTTAATGTTTACAGGTGAGTTTTTATATCTGTCATTAATGTATAATCTATAAACACTGACAAAATCCATGCAAACCAAGCAAAATTAGTATTAATATCTGAAACATCTTTAATCAA
The DNA here is from genome assembly GCA_036326025.1 of Chrosomus eos. Lineage (NCBI taxonomy): Eukaryota > Metazoa > Chordata > Actinopteri > Cypriniformes > Leuciscidae > Chrosomus > Chrosomus eos. The sequence continues at coordinate 45,480,009 of CM070824.1, read as the reverse complement.
TCCTACTGCATTGCCACATTAGCCTATTGCATGATCCTACTGATCAATAAAATATGAAATTACATGTTTAGAAGTGATGTATATGATATAATATATGACCATAAACTGTCAGACTCAGAGGTGATGGTAGTTATAGTGAACTCTATGCACTCACTTACATTATATTTACTACAATAAAACGGTGGTAACTTGGCATCAGGCACAACTGCTGTCAATAAACTAAAATTAAAATAATTAAAAATAAACCGATTTTATGTTAAGCCTCAATGTAAACAAGCCGTCAGCGCCATTGACGGACATAATGATGAAGTGATGTCAGTTTTTTAGGTAGAATAGAAATCTATTTCCGGAAGTAAAATGTCTTTCTTACTGCTCCCAAAAGACTTTCTCTTAGGATTAGGAGTAAAAACACTGAGCACTTCATAGTGTGCTCAACTGTGCAAAGGTACACACATGCATATTAAACATGTCAGTCCACACAAACAACCACTGAATCCTGTTTGGCGAGACCAACATGAAGCTCATTTCAGATTCAGACACGATAAATGTTTTGAGATACAAAACTGAGCGTGTCCGTCCGTGAATGTGTGTAAAAGCTGTAATAGTTTTAAACAAATGAAATAAATGAACTTACCAGCTGAACAGACAGTAATACAGTGTAGCCGCGAGCTCGAGATCACGCTCCTCTGTTTTGGGTGGGCGGAGCTCATTAATATTAACGATATACGAATATTGTCATGTCCATTGTGATTGGACGCTTTCTCGGAGCGTCGATACCCGCATCATTACTATTCATAAGGAATATATACATTTTAGTCGGCGCACAATAATATTATACAACACGCTAAATAGATAAATAAAAAATGAACAAACAAATAATACATAGCACTGTATTAAAATACACAGTATACAATTAAAAAATCCGAAATACAGGTTCATAAATATTTTATACAAACGCATAAATACAAAACATATCAATTTACAAGAGCCATTAGCCTTCATCAATGTAGTATTACGTAGTAAATGTGTGTATTTGGAAACAATTACTTGTAATAAGGTTTGGAAATAGTGAGTACCTAAAGATAAACAAATCTTAATAGTATTTGGAGAGTAATTATTTTAGGTAGTTGGTCGTATTTTAGGTAGGTTTGTACCAATTATCATCATTGTGCGAGGTGTGTGTGTGTGTGTGTGTGTGTGTGTGTGTGTGTGTGTGTGTGTGTGTGTGTGTGTGTGTGTGTGTGTGTGTGTGTGTGTGTGTGTGTGTGCGCGTGTGTGTGTGCGCGTGTGTGTGTGTGTGTGTGTGTGTGTGTGTGTGTGTGTGTGTGTGTGTGTGTGTGTGTGTGTGTGTGTGTGTGTGTGAGAGAGAGAGAGAGAGAGAGAGAGAGTGTGTGTGTGTGTGTGTGTGTGTGTGTGTGTGTGTGTGTGTGTGTGTGTGTGTGTGTGTGTGTGTGTGTGTGTGTGTGTGTGTGTGTGTGTGTGAGTTGGTTTATGTGATTTATGAGGACACAAATTTGTATAATGACATGTGTATTACACTGGTATTACAACTTATGGGTGGTTTATGAGGACATTTCAAAAGTCCTCATAAATCAAATGGCTTAAAAAACATAAAAAACAATGTTTTATTAAAAAATTAAAAATGTAGCATGTCTCCTGTGATGGGTAGGTTTAGGGACAGTGGCAGTGTAGGGGGACAGAATATACAGTTTGTACAGTATAAAAACCATTACGCCTATGGAGAGTCCTCATAATGCTGTTGCACCAACATGTGTGTGTGTGTGTGTGTGTGTGTGTGTGTGTGTGTGTGTGTGTGTGTATCTGTTTGGTATTAAGTGAACACAATAAGACCACATTGACATTAATATTTACTATAACAAGGGTAGATTTGAACTGAAAGATCGTTTCATATAATGTCAGACCAGATAAGTTTTATTGAGGCAAGTTTTATAAAACACATAGTGTTTTGTATGTTGTAATTTTACAGTTTATAAAATTAAAAATTCAGTTGCCCAAAACAATGTTGTCATAAATAGATGTTTTCAAGTTTATGGAACACGAAGAATAAACTAATCCTGATAAATATTAATTTGAATAAAAAGTGTGACAACTAGCCCCAGTCTCAGGTATTTGCCTTAAAATGTGTGGAAGATGGTAGGCTTTCTCTGTACAGATATTCATTTTTCTTTATTTCTGTTTTACCATGTACTTGAACACACTATCTGATCAATAAACCTGTTAGAAACACATGATCTTAAAGCATTGCTGGAACATATAATAGAACATATAATAGAACTGTATTTTCCAGATGAGCCACAAACTCAGTCCAGAAGAGGGCGCTGTGTAATAGAGTGAATTCTATGAAGTTCCTCTGTAAGCACTTCCTGTTTCAAAGCAGATATTCAGAAACATAATATTTTTCAGGATTTTACACTCTTTTTGACCAATGAATTAACATGACTGCTCAAGTAGTTCCTGATTCATATATATATCTTAGAGAAAATCTTAGAGATTGTGAAATGTATATCCATTATTCAATAAAAAAAAAATCACTTATATTACTTCTCTGAAACCGTGTGTAAACATGCAAATTTTGCATGTAAAATGTTAAGAATGTGTCATTTTTGTTAACATGGATTGTCACTCTATCAATAGACATTAATGAACCTGTAAACATAAGCACAACTACAAAATAGAGCGCTAGAAAGTCTCGGTAACAAAAAATATATAAATAAAAATACAATTTAACTAGCAGGTTTATGCTTTATAGAAAACTGCATCACATGTTGCCTAAGAAACTATATTTTAATATAAGTCAAACTATTTTATCTGCAATAGTTTAGATAATAGACAAAAAATTGTCTTGGTAAAAAAAATGTACTTTCTTACCTCAAAATCATTTTTTTCTCTATAAATTCAGAATGTGTTGGTTTCCAGACTTGACAGCCACCATGCGGTATCAGGGAGGAAGTAGGTAAATACTGAAATGATTACATGACTCCTATCTTATCCCTAAGTGGTAGTGTTACAACTCTCCCCGTGTTACAACCCGGTCTCCCCCCAATGAAATATTTATTATTTACAGATTTAATAATTTTTGATCAATTATCTACAGTCTTCTGATCAACTCCAGATCTCGATGAAGCCCTTTGACAACCCGTTGGGAGAACCAAATAAGAGACACAAAGTTTGCTGCTCAGTTGATTCTCAGTTAATGAACAAAAGGACTCGAAAAAAGACTTGTTCATTTTAATGAACAAGTTCGAACGGGAGAGAGTCACGACCGCGCATCACAGAACAGAGCAAGGCATAAAACTTACTTTTTTATTTATTCATTTATTTTTGAAATGAGCGATGGTTTGGCTAGATAAGACCCTTATTCATCGTCTGGTGTCGTTTAAAGCGCTTTGAAGCTGCACTGAAACTGTCATTTGGACCTTGAACCGTTTGGGTCCCATTGAAGTCCATTATATGGAGAAAAATCCTGGAATGTTTTCATCAAAAACCTTCATTTCTTTTCCACTGAAGAAAGAAAGACGTGGACATCTTGGATGACATGGGGGGAGTAAATTATCAGCAAAAGTTTTTTAAAAAGTGAACTAATCCTTTAAGGAACTTACTAAACTACAAAATAAATTGGGGCTAGTTGTCTCAGGAGCAAGCAAATAAATAAATTAATAAAAAGAAATGCTTGTTTTCACTAGAAATGGTTTAATTATGTCCTCAAAACAATTTTATTTTTAGAAATAGACATAAAACACACGAACAAACACAAACACAAAACACAATGGCCAAAGGAGGACTGGCCCCCCGACTGAGCCTGGGTTCTCCCAAGGTTTTTTTCTCCATTCTGTCACCTGATGGAGTTTTGGTTCCTTGCCACTGTTGCCTTCGCCTTTTGGCTTGCTTAGTTGGGGACATTTAATTTTCAATTGAACAATACTATTACAACATTGTTTTCCTGTTATCTCTGTAAAGCTGCTTTGAAACAATTTGTATTGTAAAAAGCGCTATATAAATAAAGGTGACTTGACTTGACTTGACTTGACAAAGTTTAATAGCAAGTTTCACTGTGACAACAACACAAAGGGTTAATGTGTGTAAATAACAGTGCACGTCTATTAGATTTGTTGTGGCCAAGATTTTAGGGTTTATATGAATTAAGTATAAAGTGTGACAGCTGTGTGTCAGATTTGATCACAATTGTAAAATTTGAATGTGACAGAGAAGAGAAATACAAGGAATTCATATTTGGTCTGCATTCTGGTCAAATCTTGAGGTTTTGTGGGTTCCCGTCAGTTGTACAGTAAACTTGCCTGTGTATAAAAGATTAAACAAACAAACTGCTGTTATTTCATGATTTCATATTGTCTATTATTATAGAGTAATAGAGTTTTATTAATCTTATTGAAAGTACATGATGAGAGAGTTTTCTCAGCATTTCTTTTAACTTAATAAATGAATATGAATTATCAGTGAAACTTCCCACTTCATTTTTCTCAATGTTTACTTAGCTAAAGTTAGTGGGTGATACTGAGCTTCTTGGCTCCGTTTTCATTATTTGTTTAATATTTCTGGTCAAATAAACATTGAAAAAACGCAAATAGATGGAATGAAGAAAAAAACTGACACAGTGTTGAACATATGTTTTGCACATATTGTTAATTCATGACTAAAGTTTTGTTGGAATTAGTTATAATGTTAAATAACTTTTAAAAACAGTTTAAAGATGGAAGTAACATGAGGAACCAAACAAACACCACTCAACTCACATTTAAAAAAATACTATTATGTGTCACGCTTTGATGTGTTTGAGTTCTGTTTTGTATCTTGGTTTCCCCTGTCTTTGTGGTTTTTGGTTTAGTCCTGTTAAGTTTTCCCGCTCCTCGTTTGTGTTCAGTTTCATCACCTGTGTTCTGTTAATTATCCAATCATTTCATGTGTATTTTAGCCCTGTGTTTTCTCCCTGTGTTTGTCGATCGTCGTCCATGTGTGGTTGTGTTTCTGATTTCCTGGAGTTATTGTTCCTGTTTAAGTTTGGAAAGTTTTCATTTTGTTTATTAAAACATTTATATTGAAGCTTTCGTGTCCTCGTCTTCAGCACCTGCACAAACCCTGACAGAACGATCGACCTTAACAAGAAAAAAGGGATGAACTACGAACTTTGTGTCCCACAAGATGGCCGGTCTCTGGAGGAATATGCGGAGATATATCTCCATCTTCTCCGGGACTTTAATTGGGACGAGGAGTCCCTTACGCACGAATTCTGGAGTGGGATGGACGATACCCTCGCCCAGATACTGTTATTGGGAGATCTCCACCTCCCTTTAGTTAAGTTTATTGCCCGTGCGCTGTGGGTGTGTGGTTCCTCACTCACCGTGGGAGACATCCAGCCCGATCTCCACGGCCAGCCAGAGCAAGAGCCCATCACCTGCACGCCAACGCCTGAGCCCATCACCTGCACGCTCCCACCAGAGCCCATCGTCTGCCCACCAGAGCCTGCACACCGCATCAGCCCTGCCGCCAGATCGGTCCCTGGACTTCCCCGGCTGATATCCGGTATGACTGATCCCCCACTGATATCGGTGCGACTGGCCCAAAAGAAGGCGGCCGAGGCTGGGGTTCAAGTCAGCCACATCCAGCCAGAGCCTGAGCCCGTCGCCTGCCCGCCAGAGCCTGAGCCTGTCACCTGCCCGCCAGAGCCTGATCCCAGCCCCGAGTTTCCTGATATGCTGGTCCCGTCCAGCCCCGAGTTTCCTGATATGCTGGTCCCGTCCAGCCCCGAGTTTCCTGATATGCTGGTCCCGTCCAGCCCCGAGTTTCCTGATATGCTGGTCCCGTCCAGCCCCGAGTTTCATGATATGCTGGTCCCGTCCAGCCCCGAGTTTCCTGATATGCTGGTCCAATCCAGCACGGAGCCCGTTGACCCAGAGCCAGAGCCCGTTGACCCAGCGCCAGAGCCAGAGCCCGTTGACCCAGCGCCAGAGCCAGAGCCCGTTGACCCAGAGCCAGAGCCCGTTGACCCAGAGCCAGAGCCCGTTGACCCAGAGCCAGAGCCCGTTGACCCAGAGCCAGAGCCAGAGCCAGAGCCCGTTGACCCAGCGCCAGAGCCAGAGCCCATTGACCCAGCGCCAGAGCCAGAGCCCGTTGACCCAGCGCCAGACCCAGAGCCCGTTGACCCAGACCCAGAGCCCGTTGACCCAGAGCCCGTTGACCCAGAACCCGTTGACCCAACGCCCGTTGATGTCAAGTCAGTTCCCGATCATGAGCCTGTCCTCCCCAAGAAAATTTTGGGGGGGCGCCATACGCCTTCGCCGGGGCCGGCCAAAGATCCACGGAGGCCGGCCAAAGATCCACGGAGGCCCGAAAAAATAACACCGCCATGGCCACCCGAAGGGTCCTCACCGCCATGGCCACCCGAAGGGTCTGCACCGCCATGGCCACCTGAAGGGTCTGCACCGCCATGGCCACCTGAAGGGTCTGCACCGCCATGGCCACCTGAAGGGTCTTCACCGCCGGGGCCACCTGAAGGGTCTGCACCGCCATGGCCACCTGAAGGGTCTGCACCGCCATGGCCACCTGAAGGGTCTGCACCGCCATGGCCACCTGAAGGGTCTGCACCGCCATGGCCACCTGAAGGGTCTGCACCGCCATGGCCACCTGAAGGGTCTTCACCGCCGGGGCCACCTGAAGAGCCTGCACCGCCTTGGACGCCCGAGGGTCCCACAGCTCCGCCTTGGACGCCCGAGGGTCCCACAGCTCCGCCCTGGACGCCCGAGGGTCCCACAGCTCCGCCCTGGACGCCCGAGGGTCCCACAGCTCCGCCCTGGACGCCCGAGGGTCCCACAGCTCCGCCCTGGACGCCCGAGGGTCCCACAGCTCCGCCCTGGACGCCCGAGGGTCCCACAGCTCCGCCCTGGACGCCCGAGGGTCTCACAGCTCCGCCCTGGACGCCCGAGAGTCTCACAGCACCGTCATGGCCACGCCCACAGCCTGCACCGTCGTGGCCACGCCCACAGCCTGCACCATCGTGGCCACGCCCACAGCCTGCACCGCCGTGGCCACGCCCACAGCCTGCTCCGCCCTGGAGGCTTCCTGGACCTGCACCATGCCCTCGTCAGCCTCCAGGGCGCCCACCCTCCCACCCGTTTGGATGTTATACGGCGCGAGGACGCGCCTTCGGGGAGGGGGGAGGTACTGTCACGCTTTGATGTGTTTGAGTTCTGTTTTGTATCTTGGTTTCCCCTGTCTTTGTGGTTTTTGGTTTAGTCCTGTTAAGTTTTCCCGCTCCTCGTTTGTGTTCAGTTTCATCACCTGTGTTCTGTTAATTATCCAATCATTTCATGTGTATTTTAGCCCTGTGTTTTCTCCCAGTGTTTGTCGATCGTCGTCCATGTGTGGTTGTGTTTCTGATTTCCTGGAGTTATTGTTCCTGTTTAAGTTTGGAAAGTTTTCATTTTGTTTATTAAAACATTTATATTGAAGCTTTCGTGTCCTCGTCTTCAGCACCTGCACAAACCCTGACATTATGATAGCTTACATTTATGACATTTTAAACCATTTCTACAATATTTGCTGTTTTGAAAGAATGTGTTTGTAATAAAGGTTGTAGCCTACCTCATGTTTTAGCAGCACTTCAATTGTCACTTCTGTCCGAGTCTTCAGAGAAGTCTTCTAAAGTTTTGAAATATTTCTTCCAGTTTTTGAATTCTTGCTTCCAGACCATCAGATTTTTCTTCAAGGTCATTTGTTTTATATCCAAGCTCATTTGATTTTCTTTCCAGATCGTTTGATTTTTCTTCAAGCTCATTTGTTTTATATCCAAGCTCATTTGATTTTCTTTCCAGATCGTTTGATTTTTCTTCAAGCTCATTTGATTTTCTTTCCAGATCGTTTGATTTTTCTTCAAGCTCATTTGATTTTCTTTCCAGATCGTTTGATTTTTCTTCAAGCTCATTTGATTTATATCCAAGCTCATTTGATTTTCTTTCCAGATCGTTTGATTTTTCTTCAAGCTCATTTGATTTTCTTTCCAGATCGTTTGATTTTTCTTCAAGCTCATTTGTTTTATATTCAAGATCATTTGATTTTCTTTCCAGAGTGTAAATTCTATATTCATCCATGTTTCTTAAATTCAGCGCTGTTTCTGACTGCTACCAGTATTTGAGGATTGTAAAGGTCCTGTTTAAAGCTCTTGTTAACAACCTCAGCTTATAAACAAGGTTACTGTCATGACCGGATGCTCTGCCCATAGGTGGATCTCGAACACAAGATGATGAAAGAGAAGCCTTGTGATTGCGCAAGCCAAGATCTAGAACCTAGATATATAATAGGATACCACTACAACACGAAAATATATTTTTCCAACCATTAAGAGAAGAGTAAAAGGTTTTGAAAGAATAGTTTACATCAGCTGGAACAATATTGCTAATTGTGCCACACCTTCATGAGTCAGGCTGCTGGTGTACTCCGGTGATTTACAGGAAATCAGGTGATCAAACCCCCTCAGGCTGCTGTTATGATCTGTTATGCATTATCAGATTAGGGCTAAAAAGTGGCCGTGGACTTTCTGGCACAGAAAGAACCGGTCTGCAACAAATCACACCATAAACCCACCAGCTCATTAGACACAGAGCAATTTTTAACACCACTTACTAACATTAAAGGGCACCCATTATGGCATTTAAAATGTTCCGTATATTGTTCTGGGAGTCCCCAACAACAGTTTTACATGCATGCAATGACAAAAAACACTTTTGTTGTCTTATAATATGCATTTATTTTTACCTGATTTGCTCACCGACTCCCAAATGATTCGTTCAACGACTCATTTTTCAAACCCCTCCTTTGCGTGACGCTAATCTGCGGTGATTGGTCAGACGACCCAGTCAGTTGTGTTTGTAAAGCAATCGTCATTAAAATAAAGTGAACTCAGCAGTTCGGCCTATACTTGTGTGGTACAGTTGTAAATATAAACTCTTGCCACTGATTCTTCACATGCTCGTCTCTGGGCAGTGAAAAAAAAAATCACTTTTGATTCGCGCTTCAGAACAGCGTCTTGTTGTCGACATGATATTTTCAAGTTTCTCTGGCGTCTGCGCGGCGCAATGAGTGACCGCGGCCAATTTGATAATTTTTCGCCTTGACGTCACAACGAAAAGGAAAACGACTCATTGGAAAAACGATTCATTAAAGGTGCCCTAGAATGTGAAATTGAATTTATGTTGGCATAGTTAAATAACAAGAGTTCAGTATGGACATGACATACAGTGAGTTTCAAACACCATTGTTTTCTCCTTCTTATTTAAAAAACACCCCTGAAAAACAGGAAAATCTTCACATAATTCCGACTGTGACGCAATAGTCGGGATCATTAACATGTACGCCTCCAAAGATTTGCATATGCCAGCACTCAATGCCAGGCGGAACTGCGCAGCCGAGTCATCGAAACAAGCGAGGATCAGAGGGAAAATGGCAGATCATGGAAATAAATGCTATGTTCCAGGCTGTGCAGGGGATGTGAGGACTTTTCATACCCTTCCCACAGAAAAGAAATGTCAACAGGCGTGGATGATGTTTATCTATAATCGGATACCGCAACAGTTTAAACCTTTAAATTGACTCTGAGTCGACTCATACTTTTGAGAGACAATAACTTTTTTTACGGTGAACGTTCATATATAAAACTTTGCAGGATGTTTTCGTTCACTTAGATCTATGTTACACACTACATGAAAGGTCATTTTCAAAATTCCATAATAGGTGCCCTTTAAAATATGTGTGACACACACAACATGCAAAACATCAGACATCTCTTGCAAAAGCAAATACTTGTTCAGTGCAGTTGAGTTACAGGAGTTACACGTACATCATACATGTATGTGCACAAATACACTGTATATACAGTATGTACTATATGTGCACAACTGATTAACTTTACAGTTATTGAACTGAACTGAATCAACACTGAAGTGATTTGATCTGAATAATGACACTGCAGGCGAATCTGAATTTGTTACTATTGTGATGTTTCTATGAAACAGTCTTTATAGTCTAAAGCCCTATACAAATAAAGCTGACAACTTACCAGACCAGTATATGTGTATTCAGTATATAATTACAAAATAAACAGAAATGCAAGGGTTAAATGTTTATTTCTCTCTGAAAACACTGAGTTTTGATTTCTAAGGGATCAGTTTATGTATGTGTTCACACATGATTGTTGGCTATAGGTCTAAATGATTGTGTATGAAGGTAAAATGATGTCATGATGTCAAATCATTTTACCTTCATACATTACTCATTAAGAGCATGTGCCGTAATACCCAGAGTTGGAGATACTGAGCATGCGCGATAGCACCATCTCTGAACTTTCTTTCAAACAAGTGATGCTGTGCTGCTTCTATGAGCACGGGTGAACCGAGCACTTGAATGAGGGGCCTAATTTGACAAAATGTAAGTTTACTTCTTTTACAAATAAAACTTAGTCTCCTGGAAAATGCAAATGCAACCAGTCAAACATTTTAACATGATGGGCATGCAACAACTGTTCAGTCAAAACATGATCTCTGTGTGGAAGAGATAAACTACTGTTATATTCATGATCCCATATATATTTTTACTGTAAAAACATGAATCTAACAGTTCCCTTTCGAGGGAATACGCACTGCGTCGTTGAAAACGACTCTTTGGGGGGACGCTCCCTTAGCGTGCACCTCTGAAGTATGAATGAAACTATTCCAATCCTGATTGATGTTGCGTCATGACGTAACATGTGACGGCATAACCGGATTCAAAAAAGTGACGCCGGCACACACACACACACATTAGCTTTCGCTCTTCAGTAAGTGCTCTCTGTTGTGTACTGTTCTATTTGGTGTTGTTTGTCTGTGAAAAGAGTTGAAAAGAGTACTGTCTAACACTTGATGACTGCACTGTTAAGTCTTCGTCGTCGGTTAGGAACATGGGTGTGTGTGTGTGTGTGTGTGTGTGTGTGTGGGCTCTTTAATACCAATCTTTCATTTGAAAATCACGTGTCTAGTATCTGTTAAACCGCATTTTTCCATCTTAAAAATATATGCTCTCATTGACAAATGCAGAACAATTAGTTGATGCGTTCATGACCTCAAAGCTAGATTATTGTAATGCTCTACTGGGTGGTTGCCCTGCACGCTTAATAAACAAACTACAGCTGGTCCAAAACGCAGCCGCTAGAGTTCTTACCAGAACCAGGAAGTATGACCATATTAGCCCGGTTCTGTCAACACTGCATTGGCTTCCTATTAAACATCGTATAAATTTTAAAATATTGCTGATTACTTACAAAGCACTAAATGGTTTAGCTCCCCAGTACTTGAGCGAGCTCTTAACGCATTATAGTCCTTCACGTCTATTGCGATCTCAAAACTCCGGCCAGTTGATAATACCTAGAATATCTAAATCAACTGCTGGCGGTAGATCCTTTTCCTATTTACCACCAAAATTTTGGAACAATCTTCCTAACATTGTCCGGGAAGCAGACACAGTCTGTCAGTTCAAATCTAGACTAAAACACATCTCTTTGGCTTAGCATACACATAACACACTATAGACGTCCTTAATTCAAAATTAGGCTGCATAGTTTAGATCAGCCGGGACCGGGAACACGTCCCGTAAATCCTGATGTACTTGGTACATCATAAAAAGGATGGCGTCTACGCTAATATTAGTCTCTCTGTTTATCCCGAGGGACCCTCTATGGTGGACCTGGCCCTGGACCCATCCCAACTCATCCTGAAGTGCCAGCCTCGTCAGCCCTGTGAAGGCCTCATCGACACAACAGCCATCCAACCAGATGGAAATGGATAAATACTCTAAATGTTCTTATCCAATCTGACTTTTAATGCTGCCCGAATCATACACTGTTCCTTCGTTGGCCAGAGGACAACTGGCCCCCGACTGAGTCTGGGTTCTCCCAAGGTTTTTTTCTCCATTCTGTCACCTGATGGAGTTTTGGTTCCTTGCCACTGTTGTTGGCTTTTGGCTTGCTTAGTTGGGGACATTTAATATTCAACAATATTATTGATCTGCCTTACTTAAGGTGGACATTGATGCAATTTTCTAGAAACAAACTTTGTTGTATTATTTTCATGTTCACATCACTGTGAAGCTACTTTGATACAATCTGTATTGTAAAAAGCACTATATAAATAAAGGTTACTTGACTTGACTTGAGAGTAAAAGAATAGTCAAACATTCTCTCACATTTAATGTTGCACAGATATCATTAAAACCTTTTTATTTATAGAGTCAGATGTAATAACAAGGTAATACATATGAAAAAACTGAATTTAATTTAAACAAATTTCTTTGCCACGAGGAAACAGTAACGCTCAGAGACCTCCACCCGTTGATCAGATGCCTCCATTGGGCCAATGTAGACAGGCATAGAGAATGAATCTTCGATCAACTTCCAACAAGGACGTGATGAACTCATTCACAAGAGCGGTACAAAATTTCACATTCATGAATACAACAGACTGTACTATCTGAACACTGTCAACGAGGACAATGTTAGTTGTAATGGATGACATAAGATCCTCGGCCACTGCATTTAAGAGGATGTTTCCAAATTGCAGGATGTAATTGAGGGAATGAAAATCAAGGGAAAGATTGATAAATCTAACCTATACTGTGAGGTTTGCACACAAGGTAAATTTGTTCAGAGTAGAAACAGGCAACCTGATACACGACCTGAGGCTGCACTTGAACTAGTGCACACAGATCTAGCTGGTGCTATTGACCAAGTAGCTAAAGACGGTTTCAAGTATGCGCTGGCATTACTGATGACTACTCAGGATCAGCGTTTGTGTATTTTCTAAAAACTAAGAGTGACACTGTGAAAGCTACTGAAAAGTTCCTCACTGATATAAAGTGTGTCACTGTAGATCAGACAACTGCACAGAATTTATTGGTTCTGTTTTTGGTTCTGTATGTTACGTTTACCAGCAGGACAAAAAGAAATGAGATGCACGTTGTGAAAAAGGAATATGCGTAGGGTATGACAAAAAGATGGGTCTATGCTGTCAAAAACAATGCAGGTGAGACTGAGGATACAAGGCCAGATATTTAGCAAAAGATATTTATTCAAGTGATGGGTGTAGATTACAAAGAGACTTTCTGTCACGTTACGCTAAATAGAACCCAAGCGCAGACAGTACTTTCACAAAACACGGTTTAATTACAAACGGAAAACAAAGACCCACGATGGGGCAAACAAACAGTAACTCAGACAATAACTAGACTTGACCATAAATAGGAACTGGAACTTTCACAGACAGATAACAATACTCACAGAACCGAATGTTAACAAGACAAACCAGCACTGAGGAACAAACACCGGGAGCTTACATAGAACACATCACAAAGGGTACAGGTGACACTGATGAACATCAATACTAACGAGGGAACAAGGGGTGTGGTAAGGATACATGATCACAATCACAGGTGACACTGATACAACATTAACAAGGAACGAGGTCAAAAACACAAGACAATGCCAACACATAGCCCAAAACAACCAGCCATGTGTTTGCACACAAAACAAGAGAAATACATGACATAACCTCCTCCTTACGGAGCGGCTACTAGACGCTCCACATGGGACATAACCGACTGTAAACTAGACATAAACCAACAAAACATAACAACCATTAACAGTGGCAAACACGAAAACATAACCGTAGGATCGGGATGACACAATAAAAATAACACATGAGGGAGGGGGGGGTGGGGGAACAAAAGAGTTCGTAGGTGGAGGTCCAGGGTGGGTGGGTGGAACAAAAGTCCTAAATTCACTGGAGATGGGCACTGATTGAGGACACGAAAATCGGGCAGTTCTGGGTGGAGACACATGAGGTACAGTCCTGGGGGGGACCGGTCGGGGCACAACAGGAACAGGGGTAATCGGGGAAACAACAGATGTTGTGGCAGCAAGCAGAGGAGATGACACAGAACCCAAAACTGGAGGCGTTGCAACTCTCAACGGAACTGGGACAGAGGGTGCCACAGACGACTCAGCGTGGACAGTACTATTCTCCACAGCTGGGACAGGGCTGGACTTGGTCACTCTCTCATCTACCACGGCGTGGACAGAACTAGACTCCACAGCTGGGACAGGGCTGGACTTGGTCACTCTCCCATCTGCCTCAGCGTGGACAGAACTAGAATCCACAGCTGGGACAGGGCTGGACTTGGTCACTCTCCCATCTGCCTCAGCGTGGACCAGACTGACAGAAGCAACCTGAAGAATCGGCACGGAGCCGGGAAGGGACTGAGACGGCAAACCCGACGATCTCTTCCTCCTCCTCTTTGACCGCGGTGCAGAAGCCATAGACGGACCTAGGATTGGTACCGTGATCCCCGCAGCCAAGGCTGAAGGACCCCCCGCCAACGTCGAAGCAGCGAGAACGTGGGGGCCAAGCGTTGTCGTGGCTAGGACGCGACTCTCCGGGATCGCTGGTAATGCAGAAGCTGACGACGTCATTGTGGGGTCCTGCCGCTCCTTTCGACGCACATGGTCCACCACCTCTCGAAATGGGCGTCGGATCAGCCCCTGCCGTTCAGCCAGCGGAGGTGGTACATTGAGCCCCGCGATGAAATAGGAGTTTAGGAGGACCTCCGGCGTAAAATTTCTCTTCTCCTCTAGGCCCTGGGCATATCTCTCCAGGGATCTCTCTCCCTGGGGAGGAAACGGAATCTTGCCCCTCCTCATGTCCTCAATGGTCGACTGCCACCATCGCTCCTGGTCACCCAACTGGCTACTGGCGGAACAAGACATAGTCGACTGTCTGCTGGGTTCAAATGGGCTGGTTCGTTCTGTCACGTTACGCTAAATAGAACCCAAGCGCAGACAGTACTTTCACAAAACACGGTTTAATTACAAACGGAAAACAAAGACCCACGATGGGGCAAACAAACAGTAACTCAGACAATAACTAGACTTGACCATAAATAGGAACTGGAACTTTCACAGACAGATAACAATACTCACAGAACCGAATGTTAACAAGACAAACCAGCACTGAGGAACAAACACCGGGAGCTTACATAGAACACATCACAAAGGGTACAGGTGACACTGATGAACATCAATACTAACGAGGGAACAAGGGGTGTGGTAAGGATACATGATCACAATCACAGGTGACACTGATACAACATTAACAAGGAACGAGGTCAAAAACACAAGACAATGCCAACACATAGCCCAAAACAACCAGCCATGTGTTTGCACACAAAACAAGAGAAATACATGACACTTTCTCCCCAACAGCAAATAACACTTCATTACATGCCTTAATGCAAATGACGGCACAATATGATCTTGACCTTCATAAGGTGGATGTAAAAACTGCCTATTTGCATGCTCCAATATTTGCATGCTCCAATACTCCCAAGGAGTAATATGTTTGTGTTTGCGAACACCGATTAAAAGTCTTGCAGCCACACATTGCACCATTTGTAATCTAGACACGGAAGTATTGTTTATTCCCAAATACAGGGAGTTACAATGGTCAACTCAAGAATACATAAAAGCACGGATAGCCGTTTCAAAGTGCTTAAAAGAAAGAAAACTCTTCACTTTAGCCCGTGCTCTTAGTTGTTAACAACTTGATTTGACCATTAAATTGATTTGCTTATCAAATTTAAATGCACTATCAAATAAGACACCCAAGTTTTTTTTTTACACATGATGTCATTGAAGAAGATAAGACACCAGAATTTAAATTAGAAATGTTTTGGCCAAACATGATGAGCTCTATTTTACTCTAATTTAGATTTAAAAAAAGTAACGACATCCAGGCTTTGACATCGGAAACACAGGCACCAACAGAGTCCAAGCCATTTTGTGCTACAGGGGCAAATGAAGTTGTGTATCATCCGAATAGCATTGACAATACAAGCCATGCTTTTCAAAAATAGAGCCTAAAGAAAGCATACAGAGTGAAAACAATAAAGGGGCCAAAATTGAGCCTTGGGGGACCCCACAAGTAAGGGGGACCACACCCGAATGGCATCCTCCTATATTGACCGAGAAGCTTCTACTTTTAAGGTATGAATGAGACAACTTGCTCTAGATGAGAAAGCAGAACATCATGCTCAACAGTATTGAATGCAGCACTTAAATCCAAAAGCACCAATACAACAGACGAACAGAGTCACCCGAGTCAGTAGCCAATAAAACATCATTTAATCATTTAAACTTTCTGTGTGAGTTAAGTGGTTTTTAAGGTTGTTTCTATGTTTTTATTTTAATCTGATGTATTAAATAAAGTTGTGCTATAGGGTGATAGTAGGGATATTAGGGAACAGTCATAGGTACCATTTTGCATGTGCATGAGGTTTTAAATGAGTTTGAAATGCCACTCTCTGTAATTAACTTTGGGCTTTGTCACCAATGAGGTGAGTGAATTCACGTAGTGTTCTGGGGTGTTTCCCGTACAACGATGTAACTCACTGCTTCACTATCATAGTACGATGCATCGTTGAAGAATTCATAGCTAGGTCACGACTGTTTCCCAAAACCATTATTGTCGCAAAGTATCGTATAACCACGTTGGTTTATGACGTCACGCAGGTGGTGGAGTAATAACTTATTTTAAAGAAACTGTTTAAGATCGAATTAATGCTAGATTTTTTTGCTATAAATTACAGACATGCATCTGAGGAATATTTCTAATTTTTCTCAGTTATTTCGCTTTATTTCCAGATTCAATCATAGACTCGTTCTTACAGTAGAGCACGTTCGCACATGCGCACTCTTCAAAAACGGTGCTTTAAATATCTTGACAAACTCAAAGACGTAAATGACATTTGTATGTTTTCTGAATAAAAGACACAGGTTGTACTGAATGTCAGCTTACTTATTTTGCTCAAGATCAGGATTTATTGAGTCCACATGTCATGCAAACAAGAAACTCTTATAACCACAGGTCGAGATCTGTTGCTCAAACACACAACTCTGCGATGCTGTTTGCGAATCTTCGTTTGAACGATGGTTTCGGGAAACACGACTCGTTGAACTGCTGTTAACGACGGTACTTGCGACCATAGTTGGCTAACGATGCTTTCGGGAAACACACCCCTGTGTAGTTCTATGGCTTTCCAGGTTGTGTTTAGCTTGTCCTTGTAGTCCCCTCTGTTAATAAAACTACATATTTTGATTTGAAGTGGTGGTGTGTTGTCTTCTGGTGTCAGACCATAGCTTAAATAATTAAAGGTGGTGGCAGCAGCCTACGGTATTAATAAAATTTTTGTGTGTTTTTGTTGTAATTATGTTTCAGGAATTCTTTTAAAAATAAAAGTTCATTATTTTTTAAGTAATGCTCCCTGTTGTTTGTGTTTCTTTTAGGTCAGTGTGTTATGAATGGCAATGCATGTTTTATGGTGGAAAAAGCTGATTTTGAGACATACGTGAAGTGTTTTATTGAGTGAGGTTTAGAGGTGAGATCAACTGTTTGGCAAAAATTTATGTTGTTAGTGCAGACTGTATGAAGAGTTTTGAAAAAAGTGTGTGCGTGTGTGTGACTTTAGTAATAGTCAATCACTAAGTAAAGGATAATATGTACATCCAGCCAGTTGAATAAACCGGGGATCATGATCATTTCTTGCTTCAGCCTGAAGGAGGATTATTCTGAGATAACAACCGGCTGGATGTACATTATCCTGCTTATTACACGGATATTTGCCACATCACTAAATAATTCGACAAGAAATATTGATCTGAGTCGTAATATTTGATTAGGTCTTTAAACACAAAGCTTCCACGGAGAGAGCAGTTTCCAGCAAGAGGTACTGTAAGTTCAAAGGATATTTAAGGGATATGGTACAGTCATACTACTTATTAGATGGTATTTCACCACATAAATAATTATGGGGATAAGAGATATTGATTTGAGATGAAAATCGTCAAACTTTAATATTTAATATTGTACGTGTTTGTATCTTATAATCCATTAGTGTACAAAACAATAGTTGAAAAGTGGCAGCAGCTGCGTTTGTATGAAATAAGAGAGCAAGTCTGCGATACCTGTATATAACTAAATAATTGTACACAAAATATTGATTTGAGCTTTAATATTTTATTAGGTCACCAAATGCAAAACTTCCACAAGGAATTTTTTTTCAAGCATACACACCATGTAAAATATTCACTGTAGTATAAAGTGTGACAGATTTCACAGTTTTGTCACAGTTGTCTATCTTGAATATGACAGAAAAGAGAAATACAAGAAATTTATATTTGGTCTGCTTTAAATCTGGTCAAAAGCGTCAGATCTTGAGGTCTTCAAGGGTTCCCGTCAGGTGAAAATACGAGCTCTGTTTGGAAGAGATGAAACAAATAAACCACTTCTCAGTAAAACAAAACAGCTGTTTTTATGAAATAACTCGTACACATTAATAATAGTGATTCATACAGAACTTAGTCTTCTTGAAGATACATG
This sequence comes from Chrosomus eos, assembly GCA_036326025.1. Classification (NCBI taxonomy): domain Eukaryota; kingdom Metazoa; phylum Chordata; class Actinopteri; order Cypriniformes; family Leuciscidae; genus Chrosomus; species Chrosomus eos. The sequence goes on along the minus strand of CM070824.1, from coordinate 45,461,524 downwards.
ATGTGAGTTTTCTCAGTCAGCATTCATTTAACTTCATGAAAGAATATGGATCATAATAAGTAACTTTCTCACTTCATTTTTGTTAATGTTTATTTAGCTAAGGTTCTGGTGGCTGAGAAGTTTAGCTTGACTTAATTCGTGACCAAAGTTTTAGTGTGGAGAACAACTTTTAGAGACACTTTTAATATGGACAGATAACAGATAAAGCAAACAAACACCACTTAACTCTTAATTCATATTTGTCTGATATGAATACAATTGTTTTATGAAGATTTTGAACCATTTCTACAATACTTGACTCATATTTGTCTGATATGAATACTATTTTTTTATGAAGATTTTGAACCATTTCTACAATATTTGCTGGTTTGAAAGAATATGATTGTATTGAATGTTGTACCTAATGTTTGTCTCAGCTCTTGAGATTCTTGTCTGAGTCTTGTGTTTTCTAATTGAAGTTCTGTAATTCTTGCATTCAGCACTTCATCTTCCCCCATGGCATCGCAATCCAGATATAGTTGAAACTGATCACAGAATATTTCCAATAAATCCGCTATACCACCGAGATTCATCACGTGCCGAATCGGCTGGTTATCAGCATGTTGGAAAGTCCACTGAGAAGAGATGCCAGGATAATGATATCGAAGTATTCTTATCCACAAGCTGTCATCTGTGGGTCTGAAGAGCAGAGTATGCAGACGTCCTTCACAAAAAATTGTGAAGAGAATATCTGGGTGTTGGTTCAGCTGTAGTTCTCTGTGTGCTTTTCTTTCTCTTATTTCCCTTCTCATACTTTCTGTTATATTTTCTCCTCGTATTTCTCTAAATTGAAAATTGGCATACATGAGTCTGACTACTCCTGTTTCCATCTCTAGTCTGGCGCTGGTGTTTGAGGATTGTGAAGGTCCTGTTTTAAAGCCTTTTGTTTACCAGCTCTAGTGAAACCATAGTGATTGCACAAGCCAATCAGAAGACGACAGCAACTATTGTTCAGTCCAGCCCATATTTGAATCAATGCACAGATCAACACGTTTCTGTCTGGACTGGTTTGTCCACATGATTATGAAACTGAAACCATGGTGTATATGTAATACCATATTTGCCACAAAAAGATAACCACATACATTCATATCAACTACAGTAATCTAAAGCACTGCAATGAAAATTAGGATAGGCTTTTTACACACGTTAACCCGAGACATTCTAAACCCAGATTAACAGAATCTTAGCTCAACTTTTTCACACTGTTTAGTCTTTATCCATGAGTTATGAATGGGTTAATGAATCCTGGATTTTTTGGTTTTGAGTTTGTCTGAAAGTCCCAGATGAAAGAGGAAAAGGAAAAAAAACAGAGTTTGATATTAACTTTTTCACTTACCGGCCAATTTGGCTACTAAATTTTTAAGTTACCAGCCATTCAGAACTTCTACTAGCCAGAAATAAATAAATAAATAAACCAGATTAACTAAGTCACAGGTTTTATATATATCTGCTCCATTTCATGTCTGTAATGGAGTGCGACAAGGAGGAATTATATCTCCTATTTTATTTAATGTTTATATGGATGAATTATCAAACCAGCTCTGTCCATATAGCGTTGGGCTGCAGCAGATGTTGAAAGTTTGTTCTCAGTATGGCCTTGATTATGATATAAAGCAGTGTTTCTCAACCTCTCCTGCAGGGACCCCCTGACAGGCCATGTTTCTGTTTTAACCCTGAAATGGCACACCTGATTCAATTCATTAGAGTAGGAAGAGTAGGAATTAGTCAATTAATCAATTAGTCAACTACTCATTAAGCCTTTAATTAATTAAAGCAGGTGTGCCATTTCAGGGTTAAAACAGAAACATTGCCTGTCAGGGGGTCCCTGCAGGAGAGGTTGAGAAACACTGATATAAAGTATAACGCTAAGAAAAGCCACATAATGGTAATTCGAAGTGATGAGGACAAGAAATCAACTTTTCCTACCTTTATCTGTCAGAGAGCCCTCTTGCAGTGTGTGAGGAAGTTAAATATTTAGGTCATGTCATATCCAATGACTGGACGGATGACAAAGACCTATACCGTCAGCGCTGTAAAATTAATTCTCCTTATAAGGAGGTTTTCTATGTGCTCTGACTCTGTGAAGTGCTCTCTGTTTAGAACCTACATCACACCGCTATATACTGCTCAATTGTGGTCTAAGTCTAACTATAAGAAAAAGAGTATGCTGAGGCTCAAGGTAGCATACAATGATGCAATGAGGCTGCTGCTTCGTGTCCCTAGGTGGTGAGGCAAAAACAATTAATTAATTAATTAAACAAACAGCATCACAACGTAAAAGACATTAGGCTTGTTTGAGATGAGCAAAATCTGCGCAGAACCGATCACCGGTGATCAGCGCGTAATGCATGCCGGTTAGAAATGTGTCCGAGAGCGGTCCGCCTTGCTCTGATGTCATGCTGACGTGTGTCAAAAAGCTCTCGCGAGCGCAAGCCGCACGTGCCGGATTCTGCAGTCGCGCGCAGTTGCTCTCCACCGACTGCGCTGATCAAAAGCATGATGGGAAACGACTTGCTGACGACACAGCTTAATGCTCATTGGTTTAAACAACCGTGATGTATTGTTCTCTATTAAAATGTTTGATTTTAAAACTCGGATATCATGTTTTATGTGTATATGTTATGTGTGAATATTCCCAAACTCTCGGACAGTGCGATCTCTATGGGTTATGCAATGCCATTTTATTATATATATAAAAAACACATAGCCTATGTCTGTATTAAAGAATAAATGATTGATAAACACTCATTTGGAATGGAATTAAATAACAAGTACTTTGGGTGTCTTGTTCATAATATTTATTTTCATATAAAAGCAACAGAACTTAAATTACATCCAGTTTATTAGCAACACTGTGCACGAGCGTGAATCCCGTGAATCCCGCGATATCCATCATTGATCTCACAGGTGTCAGATCCACTGCGAGAAGAGAGATCTGTCCGTCTTGCCTGCGCTTTTTTCACTCCTCCCCTCACTGCAGCCGCCTACTCTCGCCTACAATTCAGGCGAGGCAAGGCGCACCTCAAACAAGCCTAAGGATTCAAATTGTACTTTAAAAGATGTTTATTTTTTTAAAGGAGATCTTGTTCACGAAAATACCACGACAGCTACCTCAATGATAGGAACAAGACCTGACACACACTGCAAACAGACAGACTTTATACCCCTTCTCCAGAGTCACTTTCTCTGTAGTTTTCCGTTCACCCCAAACTAACTGTAACAATTCAATGTGTTTGAGTTCTGTTTTTGTGATCTTGGTTTCCCCTGTCTTTGTGGTTTTTGGTTTAGCCCTGTTAAGTTTTCCCGCTCCTCGTTTGTGTTCAGTTTTATCACCTGTGTTCAGTTAATTATTCAATCATTCCATGTGTATTTAAGCCCTGTGTTTTCTCCCTGTGTTTGTCGATCGTCGTCCTTGTATGGTTGTGTGTAAACCTTTGAAGTCCTGGAGTTTTGTTCTTGTTTCATTTTGGAAGTTTCATTTTGTTTATTAAATCTAATATCTTTGAAATTCCGTGTCCTCGTCTTCAGCTCTCTGCACCGCAACCCTGACACTAACCAGTTCTAGTCGGTTTTTCCACTCATCTCAGTTAAACCAGTTCTAGTTTCGTTAGACACCTGTGAGTTCAAAGGCCAGATATCCCAATTACCCATATCAAAGAGTTAAAGGGATACTCCACTTTTTTTGGAAATAGGCTCATTTTACAACTCCCTCAGAGTTAAACAGTTGAGTTTTACCATTTTCGAATTCATTCAGCCGATTTTCTGATATTTAGAAGAATATCAGTAAGCAGACCGTTTCTGGTCTCATTGACTTCCATAGTAGGAAAAAAATATACTATGGGAGTCAATGAGATGGATGCTATCTACTGTGGGTTTGGCCTCTGAGGGGGCCCAACTCATATAGCGTGGTCTCTCAACTGAGGTTGTTGAGACCGTTCTAGCTCCAGAGCTCCCGCTACGAGGAAACTATTTCACTATTTCGAGGTGTTACCAGCTTCAGTGGAATCCGGTTAACTGTTCAGTAAACACAGTATTTGAGTTTCTGCAAGAACGCTTTGTATCAGGTCTATGTCCTTCCACGCTTAAGGTATACGTGGCGGCCATTGCAGCTTTCCACGCCCTGGTGGGTGGTACATTTTTGGGTTGAGACCCCCTGATCACTCGTTTCCTTCGTGGCACCTTGAGGCTGAGGCCTGCAACTTGCACTAGGGTCCGGCCTGGGACCTTTCAATAGTTTAGGCCTATCTGGGGCTCTCTTTGAGCCCTTAGATTTGGTCTCAGAGAAGTTCCTTTCTTTTAAGACTATTTCTGCTAGCTATTTCGTCCCTATAAGAGTCAGACCTTCAGGCCCTTTCGGCCCCCACCTGCCTTGAGTGCACCGGGGATGGCCAAGGCTATCTTACCCGAAACATGGATATGTTCCAAAGTTGCCTACCATTATTCCGAGGCCTATTGTGCTGCAGGTTTCTGTCCTCATTTTCCGGACCAGGAAAAGCTAACCTCTTGTGCCCAGTGTGATCACTGGACACTTATGTGTTCGGACATCTTCATGGAGAAAGTCCGGCCATTTATTTATTTGCTTTGGATCACCTAAGAAGGGTCTTTCTGCTTCTAAACAGACGGTTAGTAAGTGGATAGTTGAGGCTATTTCACTTGCAAACGAGTACTCGGACCAGCCGTGTCCTCTGGTGGTCCGAGCTCACTCTACTAGGAGTATGGCGGCTTCTAAAGCCTTGCTGTATGGGGTTTCTCTTCTAGACGTCTGTGATGCGGCGGGCTTTCTTTCTGCTCACATTCGTTAGATCTTACAGTTCTCAGGTGCTTAGTGCTTAGTTACAACAGACTGACACTCAGGTACTTGGAATTCTGGCGCTTTGGGTATTCTCGTTCCCAAGGCGTCATTTGACGCATCGCGAGTTCCCTTTCGATAAAGGGAACGTCTCAGGTTACGCCTGTAACCATAGTTCCCTGAGAACAGGGAACGAGACGATGCGTCCCTCTGCCATACTTCCTGCATCCCTGCATTCGGCTTGCTTCGGCAATTTCGAAGCTAATGCCGGTTTTCACCGGATGTGCTTTTATCATTTCCTGGTCATGACGTCACCCGCCCGTGACGCTCATTCTTTCCATTGGACTAGTTGACATAGGTGCTTCAGACGCATTCACGCAAGTGACGCGCGTTCCCAAGGCGTCATTTGAAGCATCGTCTCGTTCCCTGTTCTCAGGGAACTATGGTTACAATAGTAACCTGAGACATTTTACACGTGTGGAAACATGTACAGCTAGAATATACTGGAATGAAGAAAGACAATCTCCAAAACTGATTGCCAAGAATACACTTCAGTAATATTTAAATCAGCAGTAAAATCTGAAAATGATGGTGTTACATTTAACTTCTTCAGCTAAATATGAAGACTTTAGGGTAAAAATTTAAAGGTGATTGTGACGTTGAAATGTAACAGCGCTTCATTCATTCAGTCATATTGAGTGTCAACATTTTTCTCGAATTCATAAACACAATGGAAAGAATAAAAACAAATTAACAAGTTAGATAATACAATAACAATTCATTAAAAATTCATATTGAGTGTCAGGATTTTTCGCATCTGTCTCTGTTTACTGCTATTCCAACGAGTTAAGTTTGACAAAAACAACTCATATGAGATTTAAACAACAAGACAGAATTTTATGAATTAGTAAATAAAAGGTTGCACACAATTCTAAATGATGCTAGAAAAATCAGATGTTTATTAAAAACAAGCATAGCATTTTCTTACAAACTTGCAAAAAGTGTACAGGATAAAATGCAAATGAATTGAGTAAAGTTTAAGTCAGGCTAAATAAAGTTCAGAACTGCTTTTATTAAGAATCAAACTCTGAAAATGTTATGGCTGCGACATGAAAGGATAAATGATCCGGTAATTTTTGACATTGTTTTTCATAAGTGAAGTCATACAGAAGCTGTCACATGTTGTGTGTTTCCCTTTATAGAATGAAATATCAAAGATACTCATTAACTTAAAGTTTAAAGTCTGTTATGTTGAAGAAAAGGAGTGTCATTAGGAGGAGGAGCGGAAGAATAAGAGGAGGAGCGGCGACAGTGGAGATCGAGAGAAGTCAGGCCTGGACTTGTGTTTGATATATGTGACAGCAGTCGTCCGTGAGAGATACGAGACCGGTGCGTCACACAGGAGTCGCTCATCAGTAATCATGTCACCGGCCTCATCCTGCTCGCCACAAAAGATAAAAAATATACTATAATGTATTATACTGTATATGTGTATAATGTATGATTTACATGCATAAAATCAGCGTATACTATTATATATTTACAAATCATCAACAAAATTATCAGCAAAAATTATATGAAGTTAAAGAAGAACTAGTTATGAATTGATGTGAATCTGTAAATCTCAATCAAGTGATCTAACCATCTAACTAATCTTCTTTCTTTTCTAACAAATCTTTCTTTCTTTTGATCTATCTATCCATCCATCTATCTATCTATCTTTTTTATCTATCTATCTATCCTATCTATCTATCTATCTATCTATCTATCTATCTATCTGTCTATCTATCTATCTATCTATCTATCTATCTATCTATCTATCTTCTATCTTCTTTCTTCTTCTTCTTTATCTTTCTTTTTCTTTCTTTCTTTCTTTCTTTCTTTCTTTCTTTCTTTCTTTCTTTCTTTCTTTCTTTTCTTTCTTTCTTTCTTTCTTTCTTTCTTTCTTTCTTTCTAACTAATCTTGATTATCTATCCATCCATCCATCCATCCATCCAGGGTCATGTTAAAACATGCTAAATCATGCAATGTGGTAAACCATACTAGAAACATGGTAAATCAGGATAAACCATGCTAGAACATTTTCAAACTTTTTCAAACTTTCTGGCTAGTCTTTTTCAAGCAAACTTAAAGTTAGTCTACAAACTTTACCTTCTAGTTGAAGATCTGCTATTCCTGCATTCAGCACATCAACTTCCCCTCCCACTTCTACATCGATGTAACGATTTTGCAGAAAGTCATGACAGAATGTCCTCAGGTCAGCCTCTTCACCAGAGAGAGTCAGCACATAGTGTTGTTCAGCATGTTTGTAATTCCACTGAACAGAGATGTTTTGATAATGATTTCGAAGTATTCTAGTCCAAAAGCCTTCGTTCGTGGATCTGAAGACCAGCCATTTCAGACGTGTGTTTTGAAAACATTCATGGAAGATAATATCTGGGTGATCCCTCAGCTGGTTTTCTCTGTGGGTTTTTTTCTCTTTTTTTTCCCTTTTCTTTCTTTGATCCTCATTTTCATTTGGTATTTGTATAAATACCATCCCATCATACATGCGTCTGATTTCTCTTGGCATAGTCTGCGCTGGTGTTTGAGGATTGTGAAGTCCTGTTTTAAACCTTTGGTTAACCAGCTCACGCTTATAAACCCCAGTGATTGTGCAAGCCGAATAGAAGACGACAGCAACTATTGTTCAGTCCGCCCAGATCAACACGTGTCTGTCTGGACTGGTTTCTGGACACGTGATTCTGAAACTGAAACCATGGTGCATATGTCATACCATGGTATTTTAATACTGCATTTTTCTACAAAATGATAACCATATACATTCATGTCAACTACATGTAGCGAACCTACATAATAATAATAATATACATAAAATGTATTTAAGGGGGGCGGAAGGCCAATTTAGCTCAAAGGGAATGATTCATCGGTTTGCAATGAATCATTGACCGAATCACTATGGAACCGAGCTAATGACTCGTTTAGAGTTCATTTGAACGGGCCATAATTTTAACCTTGGCAACAGATATAAATATCCAATCTATAGTGAAACACTATGTATTAGCAAGGTAACTTTAGATCGGCAGTACAAGGCATTAAATGTGTAAGCACACAACACAAGACAAATATCTTTTCAAATATACAAGACTTTATTGATTATTCTAAACACATAAAACTAAGGTCTAAACACAATCACACACACACATTCATACGAGGCGCAGAGGAAGAGAGAGAAAGAGAGAGAAAGAGTGAGTTTTCAGAGTGAGATGCACTTTGTAAGACATAAACCTGAACGAACCACCAAGCATTAATTTAAACCTTCGTTTCTTAGACAGGTTATTCAATTTAAATTAAAAAAAACACCAGTTCAGCTAGAGTCTGGAGGTTACTTGCTTGTCCTTTGCGTTGCTTAGGCCAGGGAATTCCCTATTTGAGGTGCTTCGTCAGAGGGGTTTCCCGGCTGGGTCCGTGTGGCTGGTTGTCTTTGTCTGTATGGAAGTTGGACGGCCAGTCACGTGGTGTGTTGGCGCGGATGAATGAAAGTCTTTGAAGTTGGAAGCGGGTTTTGCAGTTGAAACGTTAAAACGAGACTTTACAGCAAAACTTAATTTAGAACGAGACTTTTAACGAGAAAATAAAATACAACTAAGAAAAAGAAAGAAAAGTGAGACGAAAAGTTTGATGGCTCGAATGAAGCTGTTTAAAACTCCGATCTTGATGGGTTTGTCTGCTGGTCTACTTTGGGTCTGATCGATGTAGAAGCGTACGAACATGAACACTCTCTTGCTGTTTGTAGAGAGAGGCACAAACTTAATTCAACACCGAACCGAACTGACCCGAACCGAACCGAAAACTGAACTGTTCTCTGAACTGCTCTCTGAACTGAACTGCCTTGTTCGGGTCTTTAACTTAAAGTTAGTCCAACCTCTTTTGGAGAATTCTGGCCAATTGGACAATGGCATCATCTTAGGAGGTGGACCTCGTTTCTTCTTATCGTAAATCAGGCGGTATCTATGATCTGCTTGCTCTCCAACACTAGCAGAGAACAAGAGACCACAGTTTAACATTATAGATTATTATAATCATACAAAGCATTTTACACAGATTTCACTCAAGCCATCTTAAGAATTAAGGGCATACGATTATTTCGATTGGAAGCACGATACTCGTTCATTCATACACACAGTTATAATCATCATTACATGATTTATATGGAATCTAAGCATAATACAAACATGAATTGTAGGAAAAACAAGAATTATGATGTTTGATTATGAGTCCACTGAGCATTGTTCTGTGTGAGTTGTTTTCTGCAGAATGTGCAGAATTAATGTGGTTTGATATGTAAAGTGTAAAAGTCTTTCTGGTCTCTGAATGAAAGCGTGGTCTGTTAAATAACTCTGTCCTGTTTAGCAGTGGTGATGCTGAGGGAGGTCAAAGGTGGTCAGGCCTGTTTGACCATTTGTGAGGAGATTTGTCTTGGTTAAGAATGAACAATGACAAGTTCTTCCTGCTTTGGCTTATCTCTTTATGGAGTCTTGGCCATAAAAATCTTCTCTGGAGGGGGTGCCTAGACTATCTGGCGTCGGGATCTTTTATGGCTGAATTAGTGATTGAGTTCTGTTTGAATGAATCAAATGGAAGATTCATTTGTGTTTGGTTCATCCTTATATTCTCTACATACAGTAACCCAAAGCACTGCAATAGGACAATAGGGTTTTTACACACGTTAACCCGAGACATTCTTAACCCAGATTAACAGAATCTTATCTTTACTTTTTCATGTTTCACACTGTTCAGTCTTTATCCTGCATGGGTTATGAATGGGTTAATGAATCCTGGGTTTGTAGGTTTTGAGTTTGTCTGAAAGTCCCAGATATTGATTGATTGAACTTTATTATCAACCAATGCTGAAATTGTCCTCTAGCTTCTCATAAAAAACACAGAAGTTGTACACGTATACATTGAAGACATGAAAAATAATTATAATCAACAATTTTAAAAACAAAAGCTTCTTATTCTCACATTCAATATTCGGTAACACTTCATTTTAATGGTCCCTTTTTAACAATTTGTTGACTAGAAGTAATGTTGTACACTAACTGTCATTAGAATATTACAGTTTTTCTCGAAAGATGGGATGTGGGTTCCCCTGGGGAGGCACTTCCGGTGCGACACCAGGCTGGTTCATGAGTCTGGGTGAGTCAGGCTGCTGGTGTACTCCGGTGATTTACAGGAAATCAGGTGATCAAACCCCCTCAGGCTGCTGTTTTATGTGTAGGCATTATCAGATTGGGGCTAAAAAGTGGCCCTGGACTTTCTGGCACATGAGCGGCCCATCACAACCGGTCTGCAACAAATCAAACCATAAACTCCCCAGCTCGATAGACACAGAGCAATGTTTAACACCACTTACCAACATAAAAATATGTGTGACACAGACAACATGCAAAACATCAGACATCTCTTGCAAAAGCAAATACTTAATTCAAAACTATTTTAACCCCATCAAAAATGGTGCTTTTGCGTAGTAGGCCTAACTCTACACACAAATATCTAATTATTTGACACAGACACACCAAACTACACACAGATGTGAAAATTGTAAAACACTCTCTTGTTCTTTTGCTTGTTCAGTGCAGTTGAGTTACAGGAGTTTGTCACACGTACATATATGTGCACAAATACACTGTATATACAGTATGTACTGTATGTGCACATCACTTTACATGATGAACTGAATCAACACTGAACTGACTTGATCTGAATAATGACACTATTGGCTTGTTAGAGCTGCTTTAATGGAGAATCTTAATTTGTTACTATTTTGAAGCTCTGTATTGTATAAAGCACTATAGAAATAAAGCTGACAACTTACCAGTATATTTGTATTCTGTATATAATTACAAAATAAACAGAAATGCGAAGGGTAAAAAATTAATTTATCTCTGAAAACGTCTCAGGTTACTATTGTAACCATAGTTCCCTGAGAAACAGGGAACGAGACGATGCGTCGAACGACACGGTGGGAACGCCTCTTGCGTGATTGCGTCTGAAGCATCTATGCCAACTAGTCCAATGGAATGAGAGAATGAGCGTCACGGGCGGGTGACGTCATGAACCAGGAAAGGATAAGAGCACTTCCGCTGCTCGCCGGCATTTAGCTTCGACAGTTGCCGAAGCAAGCCGATCGCAGGGACGCAGGAAGTATGGCAGGGGGACACATCGTCTCGTTCCCTGTTTCTCAGGGAACTATGGTTACAATAGTAACCTGAGACGTTCCCTTTATCGAAAAAGGGAACTTCGAGATGCGTCGAACGACACGGTGGGAACGAGAATACCCAACCCGCCATAATTACAAGTACCTGAGTGTCAGTCTTTCTTTCTTGTTGATCTAAGCACTCAGCACCTGAGAACCTGGGGCAGCATCCAGGTCCAGACTGTAAAATCTCACGAATGTGAGCGGAGAGGACCAGCCCGCCGCATCACAAACATCTTGAAGAGATACCCCCTGCAATATGGCTTTAGAAGCCGCCATACTCCTGGTCGAGTGAGCTCGGACCACCAAAGGACAAGGCTGGCCCGAGTACTCGTATGCCAGTGAAATAGCCTCGACTATCCACTTACTGACTGTCTGTTTTGAAGCAGGAAGACCTTTCTTAGGTGATCCAAAGCAAATCAGTAATTGGTCGGACTTTCTGAATGAGGATGTCCGATGTACATATGTGTCCAATGCTCGCACTGGACACAACAGGTGCAGTCTTTCCTGGTCCGCAGTTGCAAATGGAGGAGGACAGAAAGCCTGCAGCACAATAGGCCTCGGAGTCAAGGTTGGAACCTTAGGGACGTATCCCTGTTTTGGGTATAGGAACGCCTTGACCATCCCCGGTGCAAATTCAAGGCAGGTGGGGGAGACCGAAAGAGCCTGAAGGTCGCCAACTCTCTTTAGGGACGAAATAGCTAGCAGAAAGATAGTCTTGAAAGTCAGGAACTTTTCTGAGACCGAATCTAAGGGCTCGAATGGGGCCCTAGACAGGCCTTCTAGAACTATAGTCAAATCCCAAGCTGGCACCTTAGTGCGGATTGCAGGCCTCAGCCTCAAGGTGCCACGAAGGAAACGTGTAATCAGGGGGTCTCGACCCAAAGATATACCTCCCACCATAGTATGGTAAGCCGCAATGGCTGCCACGTAAACTTTCCACGAGTCTCCAATCCCCTGGCCTCAGCTCCTGCCTCGACAGGATGTCTGCTCCTATATTCTGGTCCCCAGGAATATACACTGCCCTCAGGGAGAGTACCTTCCCCAGAGACCACAGAAGGATCTGGTGCGCCAGTTTGCAAAGCGGACGCGAGCGCAGACCCCCCTGGCGGTTCAGATAAGAGACCACTGATGTGTTGTCTGTTCGAACGAGCACATGATGGCCTCTTAGGTCCGGAAGGAAATGTCTCAACGCATTGAAGACAGCCATCATCTCCAGGCAATTTATGTGCCAAGAAAGATGATGGCTTTTCCACAGACCCTGAACCGAGCGGCCTTCCATTACCGCTCCCCAGCCGGTGAGAGAAGCATCTGTCGAGATCACTACTCGATGGCAAAGAGCTCCCAACACCGGACCCTGGGTTAAGAACCAGTGTTTTTTCCATATCTCTAAGGCACGAAGGCATCGCCGCGTAACCTTGATCATACGAAACGGGTTTCCCCTCGGGGAGAACCCTCTGGTTCTGAGCCACCACTGTAAAGGCCTCATGTACAGCAGGCCAAAAGGTATCACGTTGGACGCTGCTGCCAGTAGACCCAACAGTCTCTCGAACTGTTTTACAGTGCGTGACTGACCTAGCTTTAGCTCTTTGATGGCTGACAGGATAGCAGCTACACGTACGGGCGATAGGCTGGCCCTCATCGTCACTGAATCCCATACCACACCAAGGAAAGTGGTTCTCTGTACTGGAGAAAGTACACTCTTCTTGGCATTGAGCCTCAACCCCAACATTCGTATATGAGCGAGAACGACACCTCGGTGTCGAACCGCCAACTGTTCTGATTCCGCTAGAATCAGCCAGTCGTCGATATAATTCAAAATGCGTATGCCCTGAAGCCTGAGAGGGGCTAAAGCTGCATCCATGCATTTCGTGAATGTGCGGGGTGACAGAGCTAGGCCGAAAGGAAGAACCCGATACTGGTATTCTTTGCCCCCGAAAGAAAACCTTAGGAACTTCCTGTGCTGAGGGAGGATGGAGATATGGAAGTATGCATCCTTTAGATCTATCGTGACGAACCAGTCCTCGGATCTGATTTGGGTCACGATCTGTTTGATGGTCAACATCTTGAACTTGAGTTTCTGAACTGACCGATTCAACAGGCGAAGATCTAAAATGGGACGCAACCCCCCATCCTTCTTTGGAACAATGAAATAACGGCTGTAAAAACCCGATTCTCTGTCGGGAGAGTACACCTGTTCTATAGCTTCTTTTGCTAACAGGGCCTTTACTTCCTGTTCCAATACCAGAGCCTGCTCGGGACGCACCACTGTGGGCAGCACCCCGCTGTAACGAGGAGGACGAGAACCGAACTGGATTCTGTATCCTATCTCTACAATCTGCAGGACCCAAGGAGAAATATTCGGCAGAAGTTTCCACGCTGCCAGAAAATTTACTAAGGGAACCAGCCTCTCGAGGCTGGTCTCTGGTGTTACTGAGAGAGCCAAATCTGGAGCCTGAAACATAACGGCAGGAACTACCTGACCTGACTGCTCTAAAGCCCCCCTCAGAGGGCGCGAAACCGATGCTGTGCCGCAACACAGCATCATTGACTCGCTGGAGACCACTGCGCCCTGAAGCACCGGAGGTGGCAGGGTTGGCAGGAGGGCCTCGTGAGGACCCCGAAGTGGAACGGGCACCGTGTGATGAGGTGAACACCACTCCACTTCGGTCGGGGCTGTCCCCACAGGCCTGGTGCCTAAGCATCAGGACCTTTTTTTTTTTTTGAGCCGAAGCCTTCTTCGCCTGAAGAACGGTCCTCAGATCCGGCTTAGGCTTAGTCGACTTCGGTTGAGAGGGTTGCGTCTGTCTCCAATATCTACGTGGAGGTGCACGAGACGCAACACTCTCTTTTTGTTGCACACGATATGATGAGCTATGCGGCTGGGGCTGCTCACGCCCAGCATCCCCAGGGGGCTGGACACGGCGAGGGATAAACTTTTTAAATACATCAGACTGTTTTTTAGTCTCCTGGAACCTTTCCACTGCAGCGTGGACTGCGTCACCGAAGAGACCAGAGGGTTCAAGAGGAGCGTCTAATAAAAAAGTTCGATCTTTATCTTTAATCTCAGAAAGATTCAACCATAAGTGCCTCTCAGTGGCTACCAAAGCTGCCATAGACCGCCCAATAGCTCTAGCGGTCTCTTTAGTAGCCCTGAGAGAAAGATCGGTAGCCCTACGAAGTTCTCGAACATCGTCATGACTAACACCCTCACTGTTATCCAAATCCCCCAGCAGGTCAGCCTGATAAGCCTGGAGCAGCGCCATGGTGTGTAAACACGCTCCAGCTTGACCTGCCGCCGCATAAGCTTTGCCCACTAAATTAGATGTAGTTTTGAGCGGTCTAGTGGGCAAAACTGGGGCTCTCATAGTCGATGCTGGACCAGGCGCGAGATAACTCGCTAAATTTTGCTCAGCCTGGGGCATCGATTCATAACCATATTCTTTTAGCCCTCTAATTCTTGAATAAGTGGTGGTTTGAGGGCTAAAAACACGAGATGAATATGGCTTATTCCAAGATCTAGATATTTCACTATGTAAATCAGGGAAAAATGGGAGCCCTCGCGGTGGACATAATGTGGCTGAAGAGAGAAATCGCTCATCTAACTTGCTTTTTGGGCGAGTGTTTTTATTCTCAGATGGCCATTCAATATTTAACTTCTCTACAGCTCGTGACATGACATCCACCAGCTCATCATACGCCGGGGAAATAAATTGTGTATCTCTTTCCCCTGTGTGTGCATTCTCACTTTCAACACTCAAAACATCAACTTCCTCAGAAGAAGAACAATGCAGAAAGGGAGAGCTCTCTTCCCGGTAGTGTTGTTTTTGGCGGCCTGTTTTAATTTTAGTTTTAGTCTAGTCTTTGTGTCAAGCTGTCATTTTAGTTTTTATTAGTTTTAGTCACGTTCATACTCTTTTTAGTCTAGTCTAGTTTTAGTCGACGAAAACTGATGACATTTTAGTCTAGTTTTAGTCGACGAAAACTGATGACATTTTAGTCTAGTTTTAGTCGACGAAAGACATAGTCTAGTTTTAGTCAATGAAAATTGTATTTTAGTCTCTTTTTAGTAATGCAATTCTATTTAACCCAGTCAATATGTATCCCTAGTAGTAGACGAAACCAACATTTTCTTTTAGCCAAACCCATTTCAAAAAATCTTATCTTATTATTGTTAGTCTATCTTATTATATTATTGTTACCTTATAGACTCAAGAATGCTATTCCAGACACAGAAGACGCTCTGATATGAATTTAACATATTTATTTTACCAACCAAACATGTTGCCTACACACGATGAAATTAAAGTTTTTCCAAATCTCATTTCTTCTTTTTCTCCCAAAGACGAATACCTTTCTCTGTGTCAGACTTAACTGCGTTTGTTGTCGTTTATGCTAACACCTGTTTCACACATAGCCTACTCCGTTTGCGGTGTGTATTTTTTCCCGCACCCGTTAGGTTAGAGCGCTCACACCGCACGCGGGAGCGGTGCGTGCATAACAGCAGAGCAGAGATCTACACAGTAGCCTAACAACGCGACATAATGGATGTAGGCTAGAAATATTGATTTGAAATAAAAAATAGAGAATAAATGTTGTGATTACAGCCATAGATCAGCTGCGCACTGCAAACGCAGCACATGTGAAAACACAATAGCACGAGCTGCTCCTGCATACACACCGCACCGCATACGCACTACACACGGAGTATGTGTGAAACAGCCGTAACTCACGCAGCTGCATCTTCTAAATAATGCCGCGAGTGGGGCTTGAGGATGTGATGTCGCCTGCGTCTGCGCAGTGCGATCTGATGCAGCCCCTGAAGTGAAACACAGGAAACAGAAATGCTGCATACCGGTAATAACGCAAGTAAACGAGACGAAATAACGTTAAATAACATTTCGTCTCGTCTCGTTTTGGTCAACGAAAATGAAGAGACATTTTAGCATAGTTTTTATTTTGTAAACCACATTTAGTCTCGTTTTTATTCGTCAACGATATTACATTATACATTTAATTATAGTCATCGTCACATGACCAGCATTTACGTTGCGTCTCGTCTCGTTTTCGTCATGTGAAAAAGGTTCGTTGACGACGATATTTCGTCATAATTTTCGTTGACGAAAGCAACACTACTTCCCGGGTGGGAGAAACCGCAGAGCGTGCTTCCGACACTGGGAGAGGAGAGCTAGATCTCCCAGGAAGGGAAGGAGAAAAGGTCCGCGGACCCGTCTCGAACCCCTCTGAGAGATCTAACTGCGATCCCCAAGAATGCATTCCTCCGCGTTGCCTCGGCAGACGCGGGTCCTGATCCTTGTGGATCGCGAGCCTGCCCACTCTGCTTATCAAAGAGTGACAGGCGGGATCTGAGCATGCGAAGCGGTAGCTTCTCACAATGCTGGCACTCAGCCCCCTCGAAGGCTGAGGCTGCATGCTCAAATCCCAAACAAATCACACAAAGCTCGTGTGTGTCCCCACCCGTTAAATAACGCGGGCAGGGAGGAACACACTGCTTGTAAACTTGTTTCGCCATCACGTTTCCAACAATATTGTAACAGACAACAATAAATAGACAGAGACAGTTTGACACAGATCGCTTGCTGAGGCAACAGAAGCTAAATGCCGGCGAGCAGCGGAAGTGCTCTTATCCTTTCCTGGTTCATGACGTCACCCGCCCGTGACGCTCATTCTCTCATTCCATTGGACTAGTTGGCATAGATGCTTCAGATGCAATCACGCAAGAGGCGTTCCCACCGTGTCGTTCGACGCATCTCGAAGTTCCCTTTTTCGATAAAGGGAACATTGAGTTTTGATTTCTAAGTGATCGGTCTATGTATGTTTTCACACATGATCATTGGTTCAATACAGATTGTAAATGATTGTCGCATTTAAATTACAGTGTTTCCACAAGAAACACAAGAGCTGTTAGTTTTCTTTAGTTCTTTGCTCTGTGTTTGAATTTTAGCACCCAGCCTTAGTGAAGCTGTGAACGTTTGTGGCTCCAGTTGTATTCTCTTGTGGTACTGTATTGTATGATGGTATGGACATTCACAAATCACCCATAGGAACAAATTGGGTAAGATGGTTAAAACCTGTGGAAAAATAATTGGAAAACAACAGATAGTCCTGTATCAACTATATCTGGCTATCCCATGACAATAACCCAATCAAATAAAGTGTGGAGGGGTATGACTGGAGAATATATGTGAAGTAGTTTTATTTATTTTTTTATGAGATTGTGCATGTGGATAATGTTTGTGTTGTGGATTATGTGTCAATGTAATGTACAACAAATTGCCTCTCTGGGACATTAAAGTTTTCTAAGTAAGTCTAAGTCCTCTTTCTCATCTTAGATCCCTTATATTTACACATCACTTTCTTTCTGGTTATTTCATGTGACTTTACGTCAGTAAACCTGTTGCCTTAAAATTATGAAGTAAATAAACTTCATAAATGTGGAATTGTCGAGTTCTGTCACGACACACACACACAAACAGGATCCAAGTGCAGTTTTAATGGTAATCTGTAATCGTAAAACATCCAGGCAAAGGTTCAAAAACCATACAAAGGCCATCCAGAACAAGAAACAAACAGGAACAGCTCCCCAAAGTGCAGTTTACATTAAACAAGGATTCCATGATAGAGAACGAAACAGACAGAGTATAAATAGACAAATACAAACAGTGTGAGTGGGAACAGCTGAGTGCAATGAACAGTAATGAGAACAGACAAAGGATGATGGGAAATGCAGTTCCTGATGAGGTGGTGACGGTAAGAGACCTCTAGTGGACACCCAGCGAACACCAACCAGACACTGTGTCAAGTTCACATTACTTATTTTTTTACTTAATCATTTTAAGGCAACGGGTTTGCTAATTGTTTTTAAGTATAGTGAACTGAACACTTTTTACAGTATTATCTATTGTGCCAAAGGAACAAATGTGTCCACAGAGTCATGCTGGTCACAAAAACACACAAAAAATCAATCACAGGAACTCATTGTTGGATTACTTCCTGAAACCCAACCCATTTCCACTAATATACTTTGACCAGTATACAGTGTTATTGAGTAAATGAAGAGTGCATGATCATGATGTCGTTAAAAAACTGAATATCTTTATTAGAAAATGAGAATTTGAAACAAAATAAAAATGTCAATATCACCATATTAAGCTTGTTGATAAACAAATGAACAATAAAGTCACACTCATGGCAAATATGATGATGTAATGGCTAAATGACGTCTGATTGGCCCAGACAAAATTGCAGAAAGTTTTAATGCAAATCTACTCTTGTTTAAATCGCTCTACTCCCTTTCCCATCACATATCAGATCAGAAAAGCATTTATTTTCATTAAAATTTAAGAATATTCGAAAAGTGGAAATAAAGTGTCTAACGTGTGTTTAATAATACAGTGTTTATCGGTGTAGGGAGGGCTTTATTGTCCCAACAAGATGGCATTGATTTAATAATTTTAATAAATATAATCCTCTACACGCTGTTATATGATTGCATACTGTTTAATGTACAACAACACTGAGGTGCAAGTGTCTGCCACTTTAAGCATCTAACAACTATTTACACTTATTGCAAAGAAAATAATGCTGTTTTTACACAGTGTAAGCATTTATCGCTGAAAAAAAGGTGCTATTTTCACTGTGCAAATGTCAGCTGCCAATAAAAAAAAAATACAATATAAAAACATAAAATGACAAATTAATTAATAAAATGATTAAATGAATAAATGGTGTAAATCGAATAATGATAATATGAATGATAAATCTAATGACAACTACATAAAATGATTAATGATTATAAATGATTATGAAATTAAATATAAAACAAAGTGTTAGGGAATTTAGAGTTAAAGACAAGGACCAGATATGATTAATGAAGACAGGAGTAGAAGTGCAGTCAATCTAAGACAATAATCAGAATTATAATAAACTGAAGATTTATTTTACTGAAGATAGTTTGCAGTTTCATCAGGCACAAATCATCTTCAAGACTCACGTAGGCCGGCCGTTCCAGAATACACTCCTTCAAAAGACAAGAAACAACACCAATGCATGCATGGTTTCTTAAAGTAAAACACAGGCTGTTATTGAAAACCCTTCGATCCTTCAGAGAAACACTGAAATGATGCAGGACTCGTCAATGATTCCTCTTAACATGCTCTCTGTGTGGAAGATGAAGCTGAAACTGCTAATATATAT
Organism: Chrosomus eos; assembly: GCA_036326025.1. Taxonomy (NCBI): domain Eukaryota; kingdom Metazoa; phylum Chordata; class Actinopteri; order Cypriniformes; family Leuciscidae; genus Chrosomus; species Chrosomus eos. The sequence goes on along the minus strand of CM070824.1, from coordinate 45,442,216 downwards.
TATTTTATGTCTATCATTAAAGAGTAAACATGCATGAAAATATACATGCGAATAGAACTATAGATGATGAATTACAGCTTTCACATGCACATGTTGACTCGTGTTATATAGGACTGAACTCTTTGTTTGATATATTAGTGTTCTTGAAGGAGCGTTTGGTTTAACTTCATCTTTGTTAATGCATATTTACTGTAGATCTAGCTAATGTGTCCGGTTACTCGCACGGTAAAAGACAGTTTGAAGACTTTTAAAAGGGAAGCAACGAACAGAAACTGTGTTACACTCACATTTATATGATTGACTATTTTTATGACTATTATGACAATTTATTCATTGGTTTAAATTAATAAACCATCACTCCCCCTCTATGTCTAGTTGTTAGAGATGCATAGATCAATCTATCACTATTTTCTCTCAGTGTAAATAGAATCTATCGCCTTTTTAAATTTTAGTGCAAATATCCGCTGCTATATTACAGTGCTGATATCTTTGATCTTCAAATTATCTGATGATAAATAAAATGAAGCCCATTCTGTTGCTTCCGTTGACGTGAACTCAGTTGAACGTGCACAAATTATGGAAAATGTTGTTAAAGCGGTCAAGTTATTATGTTTCTAGTATGTTCCTTTGTGTTTTATATAATGACCTCTAGGAGGAAGGAGAGAGCGGGACACAACCTGACACTTTTTGACTTGCTCAGTTTGTGTAAATTCACTTAGGGTTCAGAGAATTTTTTTTCCCCACATTAATTTCACACGTCTACTATTATGTGGTTCTGTTTCATTAATACAGGTTTATACTCTTTTTCTTGATTTACCCTGAAAGAAGGTAATAAGTGAAATGTGACCACATGCCCCATAGGTGGGGTGTATTGTAACATGACCATACAACAGATTAAAATGTTACCTGATCTAGTAAAAAAATATACAAAGACAAACTAAAATATTTTCTCAAAAATACATAAACTCTTAAAAAAAATAAAGTATTTTTGAGTTTGACAACAAACATAACATTGACTTTATTCATCTTTTCTAATGGTTTCTCGATAGAATTCATAATTGCATAGTTCTAGGGGCTCATTGTAAGGCAGTGTGACAACATGCCCCGCCTGCGCAACTATTTAAACTAGTTAAAAATATAAATAAACGCTAAATAAATTTTCAGTGATATCTTCCAAAGATTTTTTTTTTATTTGGCTCAATTTTTTACCCTCTAGGCTATTTTGATATGGCAACTAGTAAATCTACACTAATGCTAGCATGAGCGGAAGGTTTTAAATATAGGATTATGGGTAACGCTTTATTTTACGACCCGCAAACAACTGCGTAAGTAAACCGAAATTACGGTGTACGTTTCTGTAATTATAGCGTACTTCCGTGTAGGTATAAGGGAACAATATGTTAAGTTTGGGGTAATAAAGGGGTAACAAGCAGATAGTATACAACCTGCAAATAACTTCGTAAGTAAAATGAAATTACGGTGTACGTTTCTGTAAATATACCTCCGTGTAGGTATAATAAAGGGGTAACAAGCTATGCAAGCAAATTATTTATAACGTAATTATTTTAACAGGTACCTATTATGTTAATATATTCCAGGCAAAAATTGTACGTCTCTTGTATATAAAAGTTATCATCACATTTCTGGCAAAATATGTTCTTGTGCAATTTTACATTTAATTTTGGCATCTGTGGGTTGATTTAACATTAATTAATCTAGTAAGAAAACCCAATAAATTCATTTTTTATCACACTGTGCTTACATACAGCCATACACGTTTCATTTTCAACCCACAGATGTCAAAATTACCCTGTAAAATTGCACAAGAACATATTTTGCCAGAAATGTGATGATAACTTTTATATACAACAGACGTACAATTTTTGCCTGGAATATATTAACATAATAGGTACCTGTTAGTTTTAAAATAATTACATTATAAATAATTTGCTTGTATATCTGCTTGTTACCCCTTTATTAGCCTACCCAAAACTTAACATATTGTTCCCTTATACCTACACGGAGGTACACTATAATTACAGAAACGTACACCGTAATTTCAGTTTACTTACGAAGTTATTTACAGGTTGTATATCTGCTTGTTACCCCTTTATTACCCAAAACGTAACATGTTCCCTTATACCTACAGTACACGGAAGTACGCTATAATTACAGAAACGTACACCGTAATCTCGGTTTACTTACGCAGTTGTTTGCGGGTCGTAAAATAAAGTGTTACCGGATTATGTTTTCCTTGATTGTTTTCCCTGAAGAGATATAGCCTAGCCTACTGAGTTGTTGTTCTTGTGTTTGTAGTTGAAAATGAAAGTAAAATAGTGATGCGCACGTTCGTTGCGTTTTACCTGAAATGCGAGTTCCATGTTTTCATTCAAATCAACACTGTATTAAAAATCTGTATTAAAAGATGGCGCCTGTTGGTATGGCTGGCCGTCTGCTGCTCTCGGTTACGTGGATTTTTATTTTGTTTTTATCTACTATTTTAAATACTACAGACTCTCTGTTAGCGTACGATCGCCAAACGCTTTTGAACATCAGGTCTGGTTTGGATAATGTACCGATTGATCTTGTGAGCCGGGGTGGAACAAACAATTCCTCTCTTCCACCGTTCCTCTGTGAAATACCTGCGGATCTCCGCCGAACCCCTTGTTTTCCCAGGAGAAAGAAGCGATTCAGACGCCGTGGGAAACGAGGTGGTCGTGAATTGGTGAAAATAAAGACTTTCTTGGCCTTGTTCCCGAATGCGGATCCCCGCGGAATGTTCGGGGTGTGGAATATGAACTACCGCTGCTACGCGCCTCAGCGCACCGAGGATTCTGTGTACAGGTGGCTGGTACCTTTGACTGACGTGGACCCTGATAAAGAGTCTTCGATTACTACCTACTGGGCATCCAGGTTCAAAAGAGCTGGGGATGTAACTTTTCATCGGTCTGTGGGCCTTAAACCCTCAGTAGTAACTCCGGCTTCCCGGTTTAAAAGAGGTGTGGACGCAACGCTCCATCGGTCCTTGGTCTTTGAATCGCCGTCGCTGAAAGACTCTACCCTGTGAGGATAGCTTTGGTGAATGCTAGATCATTAGCCAACAAGTCCTTTATTTTGAATGACTTTTTTACTTACAAAGACCTGGACATGTTGTGTGTGACTGAGACTTGGGTCGGGGCTGGTGAGTTGAGTGTATTTTCTGAAGTATTACCGTTGAACTGCACCTATTTTAACTCTCCACGGCTTACCGGACGCGGAGGTGGAGTAGCAACTATTTTTAAAGAACACTTAAACTGTAGGCATTTGCCTGCTTTCTCTTACTCCAGCCTTGAACTTAATGTTTTCGAACTTGATCTGAATCATCCTGTATTGTGCACTGTGGTCTATCGCCCACCTACTTATAACAAAGATTTTATTGAGGATTTCTCTGATTATTTAGCCAGTGTCATGATCAAATATGACCGGGTTTTAATTGTGGGGGACTTTAATATCCATGTGTGCTGTCCTGAAAAGCCTCTAGTCAAAGCTTTTTTAAACCTTGTAGAGTCTTTTAATTTAACTCAGTCTGTTGTTTGTCCGACCCATATATGTGGACATACATTAGATTTGCTCCTGACATACGGCTTGCCTATTAGTAACATCAATGTTTGTGATGCCACTTTTTCCGACCATATGCCTGTCCTATTCGAGATATGTACTTCTCGAGATTATAAAGTGACTGCTCCAAAACGTCTTCGTCGGATAATAAAACCCACAACTTCACATTTATTTTCCGAGGCTTTTAACTCAATTGAGTTGGATTACTTGATGTCACCACGGGGACTAACTACTGAAGAATTAACTTCATCGTTCTTTTTAGCATGCCAAAGCATTTTGGATACTGTTGCCCCTTTCAGGACAGTTCGAGATGGATGTAGAGGTCAACCATGGCTAAATACTACTACTAGAGCTATAAGACTCGAATGCAGAAAGGCAGAACGACGCTGGAAGAAAGATAAGTTGCAGATCTCACTTGACATTCTTCGCTACAATTTGTCTAAATATCAAAAATGTGTGAGATTGGAGAAATCAAAATACCTATCGAACATAATCAGTAGTAACTCCCATAAGCCTTCTGTACTGTTTAGCACCATTAATAGTGTTTTGAATACTCCACAAGCTGCTTGCCTAGAACCCTCTGCTGAACTGTGTGAAAATTTTTTCAACTTTTTTATTGATAAAATTGAGGAAATTAGGTCGAATATAGTATCTTCTTTGACTGTCCAACCTATTGTTGTTGAGCACGCAGCTGTCCTGAACCAGTTTGTGCCGGTGTCTCTTACTTCATTGAGGGAGATTTTTGACAAAATGAAATTATCCACTTGTTGCACAGACATTGTTCCTCCACGACTATTAAAGGATTCATTTGAAGCTATTAGCTCGTCGGTCCTTGCTATTATTAACAGTAGTCTGGCTACAGGAGTTGTACCCAAATCTTTTAAGCATGCAGTGGTGGAACCGGTTATTAAGAAATCTAATCTGGATCCATCACTTCCTGCAAATTTTAGACCGATCTCTAAACTTTCATTTTTGTCGAAATTGCTCGAAAAGGTTGTATTTGAACAGTTAAATGCATTTTTAAATTTAAATGGTATCCATGAAGTTTTCCAGTCTGGTTTCAAGTCTCTTCATAGTACAGAAACTGCATTGCTGCGGGTGTCAAATGATCTACTACTCACTACTGACTCAGGAAATTGTGCGATTTTATTATTACTGGATCTTTCAGCTGCATTCGATACCTTAGACCATGGGATCTTAATCTCACGTCTGGAAGAATGTGTTGGCATCGAGGGTAATGTGTTGGCTTGGTTTAAGTCGTACTTGTCCGAAAGAACTTTTTCAGTTCGCATTGGAGAATTTGTCTCCTCAACGGCTTCTCTTACGTCTGGCGTCCCCCAGTGCCCCATTTTGGGGCCTATGTTGTTCGCATTATATTTATTGCCCCTGGGTCACATTTTTAGGAAATTTGGAATATCGTTTCATATGTATGCTGATGACACCCAGATTTACCTGCCTCTGAATAGAAAAGACACTTGTACGTTAGCGCCTTTACTACAGTGTCTTGAGGAAATTAAGGCCTGGATGGCAAAAAATCTCTTATGTTTTAATGAAAACAAAACAGAGGTTATACTTTTTACCCCCGGAGGTACTTATGAATCGATAAATTTTGATCTTGTTGAGTTGAATCCATTTGTGAAGTCCTATGTCAAAAATTTAGGTTTCACTATGGATTGTGATTTTAAACTGGACAAACAGATTAACTTGGTAGTTAAATCGAGTTTCTTCCAGTTGAGACAGTTTACCAAGCTGAAATCATTTCTGTCTTCCAGAGACTTTCAAAAACTCCTCCATATTTTCATCTCATCGCGTCTAGATTATTGTAATGGCCTTTACATAGGCATTAGTCAGGCCTCTCTCTCTAGACTGCAGAGGGTCCAGAATGCTGCAGCTCGCTTGCTGACAGGTACACGAAGGCGAGAACATATTACACCTGTTCTTTCCTCGCTTCACTGGTTACCAGTTTCTTTTAGAATTAATTTCAAAATCTTGTTGTTTGTGTTTAAATCACTTCATGGCCTCGCTCCCAGGTACATGACGGAACTGATTAAGCAGTACGCTCCATCCAGAGCGCTTAGGTCCGCTGACCATTTGCGTTTAGTAGTCCCGCGTGTGAGACTAAAAACCAGGGGTGAAAGAGCATTTTCAGTGGCTGGACCGAAGTTGTGGAATAGTTTGCCCCTGTACATCAGGCAGTCTCAAACCATTACTATTTTTAAATCGAATCTAAAAACTTATTATTACAGTTTGGCATTTGACGCTGTGTGAGAGTTTGTTTTATTCTTTTATTGTTTTATTGTTCTTTTGTATTTTGGTCATGTTGGTTTGAGTGCATAGGTATGTTTGTGTACAGCACTTTGTTAAACGCTTGCTGTTTTTGAAAAGTGCTATATAAATAAACTTTGACTTGACTTGAACACATTAATGATTTTTCTCTCATATCAACCCGCCATTTTTGGAATGCTATTTTTTATTACTTGACTCACCGATCCGCGGATCGTATCAGAAATGAAGCAGTGCCAACAAACTCCAGTCTCCCCTTATTCACAAAACTACACACAACATGCACTTTCTAAGCTGTTTTAAAATAATAAGCTTGTATTTTATTATTATTTTGTTTACCTCATATCTTTGGCAGCCCTTTATTGTTGCATTTTCTAAGTCTTCTGTTTTCTAATTCAAGGTCTTGTATTCTTGCTCTCAGATCTTCAATTTCTTCAACATTGTCATGAAACTCCTCGAGCTGATCTGGAAACCTGTCACAGAATCTTAGCAAATCCTCCAGACTTCCAGAGACATTGATCACATCCCGAATCTGCCGGTTAACATGTCTGATACTCCACTGAGCGAAGAGGTTTTGATGTCCGTCTCTGAACAGTCTCATCCAGCGGAGGCCATCAGTGGGTCTGAAGAGCAGAACATGCAGACGCTCTCGTCTATAAACCCTGAAGAGAACATCTGGGTGTTCATTCAGCTGGAGGTTTCTGTGTCTCCTTTGTTCCATTTCAGTCATGCTTCTAACATCCAGTCCTTCATACATGTCTCTGACAGCTGCCATTTCTGCTTTTCCCTTACGACATTTGTTCTTCTCCATTACAAGACAGATTCTTTCACAATTTGACAAGATGAAGGGAAGAAGGCAGGAACTTGCTCAGCGGAAGCCCAGCACCGATTTTTCAAGATGAAAATGAATCCACATGTTTGTGTTTTCCAGAAGGGTTTAGTCACGTGACTCTCTAACAGAATCTCAGATCTCAGTGAACAAACTTCAAAACAATTAATCAATCCGATTTTGTGTATATAGTGACGTAATAGTTAAATACAAAGATGTGTTTAGACAGGACAACAGAGAAGAGGAAGAATAGAGAGACGGAGATCAGGATCAGGAGAAACTAAAAAGAGGAAATGGACAAAATGAATCACGTTTAAACAACACAAAGACAAACAGGCAATTTTAACTTAAAAAACCCACATTCATCCCAATACATTCCTATTACTTTCATTAGGTCACATACGCTTTTTGTTCAAGTTTATTTAATTCTAGATTTTTATTCTGGCATTTAACCATCAATTAAAGTTCATTAAAATGTCAGGTTGAAATAAATGAAAGATGAGCAAAGGATCAAAAGCAGCAGATTTTTTATTTTTACAGTGATCTTAGGAACAGAAAACAAGAATAGAACTATATATATATATATATATACACTCAAAAAAATTATTTTAGCTCTTTGTTCAATTTCATTAATTAAAATGAGCATATACGACACAATCCTTCATAGAAATGATTCCAGCTTAATTTCATTAAATGTAATCAATGTAATTTAAAAAAAAATTGGTTTACCAAATTTTTTTAAATTGAGTCAACATGAATATTTTTCGTTCGTCTTAACTGGATGTCACTCAAAACATGAATTTTGGCCTCTTGTTAAAATAATTAATTAAAATAAGCAAAAGTAACACGATTGTTTAATATTGTCACAACATAATTTAATTGTGTTCAATCAACCTAATTCATTTGTGTGAAAACTACATGAATCATTGTTGTTGACATCTAACTGGGCAGTGGATCTGTAGTTCCCATCATGCTTTGCAAGGGACTGCATTAAAAGGGGTCCATTTAGGGAAAAAGTGTTATTTTATGTGTTTTTCAGTAAATGGAAAGATGTTGTTAGTTGATGTTAGTGTTTAATGTTCAGTTATGTTAGAAACTTAGAGGACTTTCTGTAATGTTTTTGAATTTTGTGGTTACCATTATGCAGAAGAGTGGCGACTGTGTTTAGGGTGTGGGCTCAGTATTACACTATAAATGCGTTGAACCTCCTGTAAAGGCTGTGAGTACTGAGTACACACTATGTGTACACCTCACTTGCAGTCTGGCAAAAGTAATATTATATTATTATGCAAACATTGGTTTTAATTCAATTGAACACTAGTAGTGTCTATCATTAAAAGTGACCGTAGAGTCAAATTAACTAAAATTATAATGTTGGTGATTGAAGGCAGGACAAAAAATAAAAAAATGTAGTTAACCTGACAAAACTTTATCTAGCAGGAATGACTAAATTAATTTAAATTCATACAACAAGATTACAACAAATTATTTCAAACTAATTCGAATTTGTTGGAAAAATGTAATTCAATTTCGTGGAAAACCTTTCCTTAATTTAATTATGTTCGTTCAACAGATACTTTTTTTGAGTGTATATAGTTTCTATTTATAACTTTCTACATAAATCTTCATGTAGAAAAATCAATATCTGGATAAAGCCTGTATTTCTATAGAAATACAGGCTTTATCCAGAAATTGATTTTTCAATAAACACACCAATGCAGATATATAAACCAATCTGACAGATTTAAGTTATCTGGCTTAAATGCGACAGAGAAGCACAAGAATTTCATGTTTGGTCTGCTTTTAATCTGGTCAGAAGATGCAGATCTTGAGATCTTCGATGTCTCCTGTCAGATGGAAACATGATCTCTGTGTGGAAGAAATATTACAATAAACTGCTGTTCCCTTTCAAGAACGGTCACTTCCTATTTTGCCATTATGTATTGCCAGAGACAATTTATAGACATGTCACTTCCTCAATCCTCAATAGAACTACTGTACACAGGGAAAACTCGTAACGCCAAAAATGGCGGCTGTATGCACATGTCCCGCCCCTCCCGCTGGAAAGCCAATCGTCTGCTTTTAACAGTCAAGCCGGGAAACAGTTAAGCCTATCGTCTGGTTCCACTGACGCATGCGCAGGCCCGGACTGGCCATCGGGAGCACCGGGACAATTCCCTGTGGCCTGGCGACTAATTTGGCCTGCGGCCAGCCAGCGTATGAATGCCTCACTAATTAAGACGTTTAAGTTTAATTTAATGTTTAAGCATTGCATTTTTTTTATTTGTATATTCAAACAGGGTTGTCTGTATTTCTAAATTTTATTTGGGTGCATAGCATGAAATTGTGAAATTGTGTCCCGGCATGAAATTGTGTCCCAGTCCGGCCCTGCGCATGCGCACAGTTGAGGTTTGCGATACGTTAATGTTTGAAAAGGCGGTAGATTTGATATGCAGTGTATGTGTGCGTTGTATAAATATCAGACATCCCAAGTCTCCCGCATATCGATAGTGGCTCCCTGATGCCCGCAAATTAGTTCAAATCTCCCGGAATCTAGAGCGATCGAGCAAGAGCTCACACATAGCCTACTGTGCTTCAAACCGTGTAGCGCGCGCACGGCAGAGAGGGAGAGAGCGAGAGACCTTGCGTGTTGGTGTCGTGAACCCTTGCGCATGCGTAGTAAAAGTATAAACTGTGGGAGAAAAATTATTTTTATCATATTTTACTGCTGTTTCTATACATGCAGTTTTTATGTCCAGGTGACCAGTGAAAGTGCAGTTCTGACTCTCTGCCCAAGTCTGGTCTTGTTAGTCTGAAATATCTGCCCGGAGGCGTTGCCAAAATGGCGGCCGAGTGGCATGACTTGCCTAAAAGGACTTAGCTATTGCGTAGCTTTTTAAATTATTGTTTCAATATTTTGAGGAAAAGGAGTTTCCCCTCTGCGTATTTTCTACGCAATACTCGTTCCCTACTCTCAGGGAACCGAGGTTACTTTAGTAGCAAAACAGAACAGCTGTTGTTATGATGAATTACAACTCATATGTGCAGATCAACATAAACCTGCATTAAAAAAATCAATATAACATATTTTCTACATTTTGTTGATCCATGGTTAAAGTTATGCTGAGTGTGAAATGACTTTTTAAAGAATGTTTTAAGATGGAAGCTAAACAGAGAAACCAAACTCACATTTGTCTGATATTTTGAAGCATTTGTAAAAATTTTGCTGCATTGATAGAATGTGATTGTATTAAATGTTTTACCTTATAGCTTCAGTAGCCCTTGTTAATTCTGGTTTAATATGATTTGAATATGACAGAGAAGAGAAATAAAAGAAATATAGATTTGGTCAGCTTTAAATCTGATCAAAGATGCAGAAGGACTTCGATGTCTCCCGTCAGGTGAAAACATGATCTCTGTGTGGATGAAATAAACTACTGTTATATTCATGATCACATATCTATTATTACTGAGTAAACATGAATGATATAATAGTTGAATCATATCCCTTATGCACACATGAATAATAGTGCATATTCATACAGAACTTTGGTTAAACACTTTACAATGAGGTTTCATTTGTTAACATGATTTAACTTTAGAACTAAGAATGAACAAAACATCAACATTTATTAATCTTGGTTCATACTAATTTCAACATTTACTAATACATTATTAAAACCAGAATTTGTATTTGATAACATTAGTCAATGTTAATTCATTAGTTAATGAAACAACAAGTGTTATTGTATTATATTGTACCTCATGTTTTAGGCATGCAGTTGTCGTCTAATTCCTCTGTTTTCTGATTGAAGATCTTGAAATTTTGCTGTCAGATCTTCAACATAATCATCGATGAGACTGTCTTTGACAGGATTATTATTAATCTCCTGCAGATAGTTTGAAAACTCGTGACAGAATATTTCCAGATCTTCCCGTTTACCACTGACATTAATAACGTCTCGGGCTGGCTCTGTAACTCGTCTGTGAGTCCACTGAACAGTGAGTTTTTCATGTTTTTTTCTGATGATTATCATCCACCAGATAGGATCTCTTTCAGGTCTGAAGAGAAAACAGTGCAGTTTTTCCATAATTGGTGGATATACTGGTTTATACACTCCGAAGAGAACATCTGCATTTCCGTCCAGCTGATTTACTCTGTATGTTTTTCGTCTATTGTTATTCCACGTCGTAGCATCCTCTCCTTCATAGATGTCTCTGAACCCATCCCTGTCCTCCGCTGGGTTTAAAGATGTTCCCATCTCTAGTCTGTGCTGGTGTTTGAGGAGTGTGAATGTCCTGTTTAAACCTGTTGTTAACCAGCTCACGCTTATAAACCCCAGTCATTATCCCCTAGTGATTAGATGAATGTCTCAGGTTACGCATGTATCCATGGCTCCTGCCTCTGAACAGTCTCATCCACCGGAGGACATCAGCGGGTCTGAAGAGCAGAACATGCAGACGGTCTCGTCTATAAACTCTGAATAGAACATCTGGCTGTTTCTGTGTCTTCTTTGTTCCCTTTCAGTCATACTTCCAGCATCCGATCCTTCATGTCTCTGCCATTTTGTATTAATGGGCATGTATACCATACAGTTATACATGGATCGGTGTCAGCGTGAGATTTAAATAAATGATGAGCAAAGGATCAAAACGCAACAGTTTAGGTTCTCTTACGAGAGTATCTCTCGTACTGCGTAATAGCTTACGCTATGGGGAAAACTCTTTTCATCGAGACATTGAAGCCAAAAAAATTATCCTTAATTTTTAATCAATGTAAAGCGCTTTGCAGCAGCAAGCAGACCTTAGGCGAGACAGCTCGCGCGCCTATTGGCTGTCTTGCGGCAAAAGCAGCAGCCTATCGAGAGCAGCTCTGCGTGACGTCATGACGAATGGGGGCACTTCGCGCCCATTTCGTCACGTCCCGCCAGAAAGGGCGTGGTCTCGCCCTATAAATAAGCTCGATATCCTGCTATACACTGATTTTTCAACTCTTCAGCGAAGCTCACGCATCGCTGGATCTGGATTGAGAAGCCGCGCCGTCGACCTGTAGCCTTCAGCGGGACGTGCCTTGAGCCTGGAGTCGCTGGCCTCGCCGCCTTCAGCCGCCGTACCTGCTGCGCTTTCCGGCGTATTATATCCTTTCCATTGCATTGTATTTCTCTGTTGAGAGTGTGTGTTTGCTTACGTGACCCAACACATACTTCTCCCTAAAAGAGCTGCGTCTTTTTAAAGATGCCTTCTTGTGGCTCGTGCCGCGCCCAACTCAGCGACGAGGACCGTCATGTCATCTGCGTGTCCTGCCTGGGTGAGGATCACGCGGCTATCGCGCTCGCTGACGGCGGATGCCCCCACTGCGAGCTTTTGCCCATGGTGACTCTGAGGACTCGCCTGGCATCGTTCTCTGAGCCCGCCTCCCAGCCTTCCGTGGCGCCGCGCCGCAAGAAGCGCCGCGCCCAGCGCGCTCCCGAGCCTTCTCCAGCCCGCCAAAGCTCGCCGGTTCGCCCGCCTGCTTCGCCGGCTTCACCAGAGTCGCTCCCGGATGGACAACGGCCGCCGTCTGCCGCCGCGTCCGCCCCCGAGTTCGACGAACCTGAGGTATGCTCTCTCGTGGCTTCTGACAGCGAGGATTGGGCGAGCTCCACGGACCTCCCCCCCGCTGACGTTTCCAGCCAACCCCCCGGGAAGAGAGCCGGCATTGAGGCTGAGCTGATGCGTCTGCTCACCCAGGCCGTGGAAAGCATCGGCCTCGAGTGGGAAGCGCCCGCGCTCCCACCCCGCAACAGGCTAGACGGACGCTTCCTCGGGAAGGACGAGGCTCCGTCTAAATCCAGGGCCGCCCCTTTCCTCCCCGAACTTCACGACGAAGTCTCCAAGTCGTGGAACGCCCCATTCTCCGCCAGGCTGCGTACCTCTGTCTCCGCGGCATTCTCCACTGTCGACGGTGCGGGAGATAGAGGGTACACCTCCATTCCTCCGGTGGAGGTAGCGGTAGCGTCACATCTCTGCCCGCCCTCTGCTGGACGGCGCGCGCAGACAACGCTCCCATCTAAGGTCTGCCGGGTGACGTCATCGGTGCACGGGCGCGCTTACACCGCCGCCGGACAAGCAGTCTCAGCGCTGCACACGATGGCTGTCTTGCAGATCTACCAGGCTGACCTTCTCCTTAAACTGGACGAGGAAGGACCCGGGGCTATCTGCGTGGCGGATTTGCGGAGCGCTACGGATCTCGCTCTACACGCCGCTAAAGCCGCTGCACAGGCCATGGGGCGGAATATGGCCTCTCTCGCCGTCGCCGAGAGACATCTATGGTTGACGCTGTCAGAGATGACGGAAGCCGAGCGCTCTGTATTCCTCGACGCGCCCATTTCTCCAGCGGGCCTCTTTGGATCTGCCGTCAAGGATTTCGCGGACAGATACACTGAGGTGCAGAAGACTTCGCAGGCCATGAAGCACTTCCTCCCGAAGCGCTCGAGCTCCGCTTCAGGTCGCCCTAAACAGCCGCCTGTTCGCAGCTCTCAGCCGCAGCATGCACCGCCCGCCGCCGCCGCTTCACAGCGCCGCCAGGCCCGAGACCAGAGACCGCGCTCTCGCTCTGCTGGACGCCGCCCCCTCAGCGCGGGCCCCGGCCGAGGATTGAGCTCAAGCCCGAGGCCTCGAAGCTTTCCTAGCCACTCTAGGAAAACGACGGTGTTCAGATCCCGCTGCGGCCGGATTTCCACCAAAACTCCTCGCTCGTTCAGTCCCATGCGATGTGACTGTCTCAGCCCGCTTGCCTGCACACAAAAGCCGTTTTTACGGCTACCCAGATAAATCCAATAAAGAGTGTATTTTCTGGTGTCCCGGCCACGGCCGATGGTGTTATGTGTGTTGTAATGCCCACGCCCCAGTGCCCATTCCCACACCCAGACACAGACCGCCACGGTGCAGGGCTTGCACACATAAAATCGACCCAGTTCGATTGTGCAAACAATGTAGTGAATGCGCCCATACATTGCCCGCTTACACTACACGCCGCGTGTCCCTTGGTTTCTGTAAAAACGAAACCAACACACATCCAATCGGCTCCAGCCGAAAGCATGTGCAGTGCAGTAAATGTGCCCGTACTCTCGCGCCCACATTTCCCCGCAGACATGCCGAATCCCACGGGATTCGCCCCGCTCACTCTCGTTGCGAGTCCCGCCATAGAGAGGCTGAGTGCGGCCAGGCTGCCCGCTGTGATCAGCGCGCCCCCCGCCTCAGACGCTGTAAACACGGCGTCGTGTTCTCAGGACACCGGGGCTCTCGAGCTGCCGCTTTGTCGCGGCCAGAGCCCGGTTTCCATTCTACCTCTAGCTATTCACGCGGACGCGTGGTCAAAGCTTCCCGGGGTATCGGAATGGGTGCTGAACACTATAAAGAGAGGCTATTCGCTACAGTTTGCTCGACGCCCCCGCCGCTATACGGCGCGCGTCGAGACTACGGTGGGAAACGAAGTATCTCATCTACTTCGAGCCGAGATAGCGAAACTACTGAGCAAAGGGGCTATAGAACCCTTATCTCAGGCTCAGAGCGAGGGGGGCTTATACAGCAGATATTTTCTGGTACCGAAAAAAGATGGGGGTTTCAGACCCATTCTAGATCTGCGACAGCTGAACAGAGCGCTTGTGAAGCGCCAGTTCAGGATGCTTACGACCAGGAAAATCCTCACGCAAGTGCGCCACGGGGACTGGTTTATGTCAATAGATCTGAAAGACGCCTATTTCCAAATACAAATAGCGTCCCATCACAGGCGATTCTTGAGATTCGCATTAGAGGGCCAGGCATATCAATACACAGTCCTGCCGTTTGGCCTGTCCCTAGCACCACGTACATTCACGAAGTGCATGGACGCGGCTCTCGCTCCCCTGAGACTTCGGGGCATGCGAGTTATGAACTACTTGGACGATTGGCTGGTTCTAGCTCGATCACGATCGGAGCTCATAGAACACAGGGCCACATTACTCGAGCACCTCGAGAAGCTGGGCCTCACGGTCAATTGGGCAAAGAGTGCACTGTCTCCCAGCCAGAAAATTCCCTTTCTGGGAACAGTGTTAGACTCGCTATCCATGACGGCACGCCTGTCACCGGAGCGCGGACTAAATATTCAGCGCGTCACGAAATCCTTCCGCCACGGCTCTATAGTCCCACTCAGAAGGTTTCAGAAAATGCTGGGCCTAATGGCCTCAGCGGCCTCTGTACTCCAGCTGGGCCTGCTTCGCATGCGCCCGCTGCAGATGTGGCTGAAAGCACGGGTTCCGCCCCGGGCATGGACCACGGGTCTGTTTCGCCTCAGGGTCGGCCAGCAGTGCGTTT
This sequence comes from Chrosomus eos, assembly GCA_036326025.1. NCBI lineage: Eukaryota > Metazoa > Chordata > Actinopteri > Cypriniformes > Leuciscidae > Chrosomus > Chrosomus eos. The sequence goes on along the minus strand of CM070824.1, from coordinate 45,427,173 downwards.
CAGCTCTGAGACCTTGGAAGGTGTCCACCTGGTTCCAGTCAGGTGTGAGTCTGGGGACCGCCTCGAGTGTAAAGGTGGTGTCTACGGATGCCTCCACCTCGGGGTGGGGGGCGCTGCTCGAGGGCAGACCGCTAGCTGGCCTATGGTCAGAGCGGGAGAAGCTCCTTCACATAAACTGCTTAGAGATGATAGCAGTCGACAGAGCGCTGCGGCGCTTCTGTCCCCAGATAAGAGGCCACCACGTCTTGGTCCGGTCGGACAACATGTCAGTGGTGGCGTATATAAATCGCCAGGGTGGCGTCAGGTCTCGAAACCTTTACAGGCTGACGGAACGCCTCCTGGTCTGGGCTCAGCACAGCCTGCTCTCGCTGAGAGCAGCGCATGTGCCCGGTCACCTAAATGTGGGACCGGACAGACTGTCCAGGAACAATGTACCAGCAGGGGAATGGTCGCTGCACCCGCAGACAGTCCAGCTGCTGTGGGAAACATTCGGCAGAGCGCAGGTGGACTCATTTGCGTCCCACGAAAACGCTCACTGCCCGAAGTTTTTCTCGAAAAACAAGGACGCGCTGGCCCATGTCTGGCCCCGCTGTCCTCTGTATGCTTTTCCCCCGGTCTCGCTCCTGCCCCAGGTGTTGGAACGAATCAGGGAAAACGGATGCCCAGTGCTGCTCGTAGCTCCGCTCTGGACGAACCAGGCTTGGTTCCCTGTCCTGATGCAGCTGACCAGCGCTGCTCCATGGCCTGTGCCGTTGAGGAGAGACCTCCTCTCTCAGGCGGAGGGCTCGATTTGGCATCCTCGCCCGGATCTGTGGTCCCTGCACGCATGGGCCATCAACGGGTACCCGCTAGCCTCCCAGAGGGAGTGCTGAACACGATCGCGCAGGCTAGAGCTCCGTCTACTAGACGGCTCTACTCCTCGAAATGGTCAGTGTTCTCTGCCTGGTGTCAAGCCCGAGGCTTTTCGCCAGTGGACTGCGGGGTTACGGAGGTACTGTCCTTCCTTCAAGAGCTGCTGGATAAGGGCAGGACCCCATCCACACTCAAGGTCTATGTGGCGGCCATAGCAACGTTTGCAAAACCGGTGTCTGGCCAGTCGCTAGGGAAGAACGACTTTGTCGTGCGTTTCCTAAGAGGAGCCAGGAGGTTAAACCCTCCCAGGCCCCCTTCAGTCCCGTCATGGGACCTTTCCATGGTCTTGGAGGCCATGAAGGGTGCCCCATTCGAGCCGATCCAGTTATCGGACATGAAGCACCTGTCTTTCAAGGCGGTGTTTCTCACGGCTCTCGCTTCAGTGAAGCGCATAGGGGACTTACAGGCGCTTTCTGTAAGCGCGTCATGTATGGAGTTTGGGCCTAACGACTCAAAGGTCATACTCAAACCTAAGCACGGCTACGTGCCAAAATCCCTCAACACACCGTTCAGGGCCCAGGTGATTTCCCTGTCTGCCCTTCCGGTTATCAATGAGGAGGAGGATGCGAATCTTCTTTGCCCAGTTAGGGCATTGAGAGCTTATGTGTCCCGCTCGTCTGGGTTCAGACAGACCGAGCAGCTTTTCGTTTCGTTCAGTGGGCGTTCCAAGGGACTTGCTGCTTCGAAACAGAGCCTATCCAGATGGATAGTCGATGCCATTGCGCTGGCTTACACTTCAAAGGGCCTGCAGTGCCCCTTGGGTGTCAGGGCGCACTCCACAAGAGGCGTGGCCTCGTCGTGGGGATGGTCTAGCGGGGTCACCCTGCAAGATATCTGTACGGCCGCGGGCTGGGCCTCGCCGTCTACATTTATAAAATACTACAACCTGGAGGTGCCTGCCTTACAAGCTAAGCTTTTGGCTATTTAAACTTCAGTGCTATCTGCCCGCTGTGCGGCTCGGATGCTGAGTGTTTGGCCTGCGCATCGTTCAGACTGATGCAGCAGCTCCATGAGTACTGGCACAAGTAGGGCCACCCAGTTCAGGCTGAATGCTTTCACCCTGGCTGCGTGGTTTAACGGTCATATGGTGCCCCTGTGGGCCTATCTATAGGGAGAAATGCTTCCAGCCTCTCCTTTTTTTACTCTCTGTGAGTGTATTGTGATTATGCACTATATGCGCCCCGGGCTTTGCCCCTGGGACTGTGGTGTCGGATCCTTATCAGCACGGCGTGTTACACTGTGTTCCCCATAGCGTAAGCTATTACGCAGTACGAGAGATACTCTCGTAAGAGAACGTACTCGGTTACTAACGTAACCTCGGTTCTCTCTAGAGAGGGAACGAGTACTGCGTATCTTGCCGTGCTTGGAATACGCTCTGGTTCGCTTCGGCGATGAAAAATCAGTGTATAGCAGGATATCGAGCTTATTTATAGGGCGAGACCACGCCCTTTCTGGCGGGACGTGACGAAATGGGCGCGAAGTGCCCCCATTCGTCATAACGTCACGCAGAGCTGCTCTCGATAGGCTGCTGCTTTTGCCGCAAGACAGCCAATAGGCGCGCGAGCTGTCTCGCCTAAGGTCTGCTTGCTGCTGCAAAGCGCTTTACATTGATTAAAAATTAAGGATAATTTTTTTGGCTTCAATGTCTCGATGAAAAGAGTTTTCCCCATAGCGTAAGCTATTACGCAGTACTCGTTCCCTCTCTAGAGAGAACCGAGGTTACGTTAGTAACCGAGTACGTTTTATTTTTACAATGAACTCAGGAACAGAAAACAATAACAGAGCAATACACATAATATTGTTATGTTTCATTGTTTGTGTTCAGGTTTCTATGTTTCCTTTGTTCAGTTCTTGTTTCTATAGTTACTAAATTCTCTTTGTTCCCACATTTAATTAATCCCACATGTATAGTTAAATTCTCTGTGTAAAAGTACTTCCTGTTTCATATATTCATTTGTCGTTTCTCATCGTTATCTAGAGTGGGAAGAGTTTCTGCCCTAGTGTATTCCCTATGATTATTAATATAAAAGTGTTTATCGTGGATTACCTGGATTAATTCCACCATACTTTGTACATATTTTCAAAATCTGCATGTAAAATTTTTTACTGTGTCAGTTTTAATTTACATGGATTGCGTCACTCTCTATTAACAGGTATTATATGAGGAACTTGCGATAAAAAACAACAACATAAGAACATTTACAAAATATTGAGCTAGTTGTCCCAGGGGAAAAATCTAATGGACTATCTCAGTATGAAGTATCATATTAATATTAATATTATATTAAATAAATGCTTGTTTTCACATGTTATGTTAGTAATAGGCTATTATTAAGTAATATGCTATTACTAATGGCTGTTGCGTAAAATTAGTACATAATAAAACCACGCTGACATGGACGGATGGATACAGTGTGATGTCATATCCTGTCACTGGGGTGTCTTGTACAAAGTTTACAGTTTTTCTCATTTGCTAAGACATGCTTAATAAAACTGGGATCCATCTTCATCATCACATTCTTCACACAGCAGAAGTCTTCCCTGGCAAATGTTTTTAACACTTTTTAATTTGTTTCACACATTTTTCACACTCTTTTGTCAAAACATGTATCACAGATCTCATTGAAAGACCCCAATCTCTATTTGATGAATATGAGTTGAACACAAGGAAAACATCTATTCACAGCTTAGAAACATGCATAATTATGAATCTCTAATGCACATGTGTGAAACTCGTTTGCACAACTCTTAAATTATCAATCAGTCCTTAGTCGTCTAGAAAAGATGCTTGATATTTGCAAGCATGGATCAATGAGGCCAAAGGCACGGTATTATTGACCATGTCATGAATCATGGTCAATAATATACCAACTATCAGCCCATACAATACAGAACGCCTCATCACATTTCTTGATGCTCTGAATGAAAGACTGTTGGGAGTTACACTTTATAATACTGTTCCTTTATTAATGAATAACTACACAGGAACAAATGAGTAACGCACTATTAACATTCTAGTAACTACTATTACTCAGTTGAACATGGTAGTTTTTTTCATACCTCTCGGAGAACTACAGGTTCATAATGAACATGAATAATGAATAATTTATAACGGTAACCCACTAGCAGTGACTCAAGCGTTACTACATCCTTTTAAAGGAACTATGAACTAAAGTGAAAAACATGATAACTAGCTAATATTGACTGAGGTCATTGTAAGCTTATGATATTTTTGTAAGATTTTGAATAGTAATTTCTTCTGATGGATTTGGTAACACTTTAGTCATTACTACTGTGTTCCTATGATCTTCATCTTAAAATAATGATCCAAGTAATTAGAAATTCTTTTAGAAATATGTAGTAACATGTCCTGGTTCCCTAAGGATTCAACCACAATCCCAATTAAGACGAAAGCGTTCATTTTCTGGTTGTCATACTCTCATTAAGTTACAATAAAAGTTAGTGAGTCCATGCTAACGTACAAACCTAAATAGCCAAATGTTCTCACGTCGTCTACAATTCAGTGCATCTCTATATTACAGTTTTTCTGAATTGCTAAAATACCTAACTCCATTCTCTGAATAAATTTCTTAATAGCCCAAATCAATTTGTCGTATAAATCACTCTTTCTACAAAACCTTAAGCGAGTTCATGCAGTTAGACTCTGTTTGTAAAACTCCAGACACATTCTCACTCATTAAACCACATATATCGCACTGTGCCGTTTGTGTCACAAAACACTAAACACAAGAGGGAAAAGTTAAACACAACTACAATACAAGTCATCATTTACACACAACGATTCTTCACACTTATTTCTGATGATGTGATCAAACCAACTGTATGAGCCAGTGCACAGGTGACACGGGTGAACATAATGTTGATACCAACCACAGATGGAAACAGTCTGAGAGTATGAGGACGAGAAAGAGCAAAGTGTGGACAGTGTTGTCAAGGCTAGATGTGTCAGACTAGAAGGTTTTTCCCTTCGTTTGTCAAGAGCTGAGATTGTCATTGATGTGGAGAATGATCCTCAGGCCAGAGCCAGGAAGACATGATGATGAGAATCACTCTCTCGTTGACCTTGATTTTGCAGTTGCACTTACAGTATTTGAGTGTATGTGACCTTTTTGTATTTTGTAGTTGGACTGCAGTATTTTTACAGTATGCAAGTGCTGAATATACAGACATTCAATAGGCCTACTTTTCTATACTCATTACAATAATATACTCGCAGTGCATACAATATATTCACCTTGCTCATATGTAATTGCAAAACAATGTTTACAGTATATCATATTTTTTTCTGTAACATTCTGGATGCTGTGTTCTCCATTTCTTGATGTAGTGTCTTATGAATGATCTGTAGTGCTTATTTAGTGTGTATTTTTGATTTTGAGATCAGGTAAAATGGTTTTGAAGCAATTGCTTTACTGCCAGAAGAATCAACGGTTTTGTGAGTTTAGTTTGAAAATTTGGATTTGTGTTTAATGTTGTGAGAAAATGGGTAAAGGTTTCAAGAAATGTGTCTAATCAATTGTGAAAACCTGTAATATTGAGTTTAAGAAATCAGCTTTCTTGTGTTTGTACCTTTTAATGTAAATTAGGACTGTTTTGCATCATTGGATTTATGATGTAGCCTACTGTACTTAAGAAGTGCATTTATTCAATTAGTCATTATGTCCTCTTAATATGCTGTTAAAATTGATATGCCGGTTGTTACAGTATGTCCATTTCTAAACATTCTTTAATAACTACCGGGGCAGTTGTCACACAGAAAATAGTAGTCATGAGGCTTATTGGCTATCTCTTTTAAAAATGTGTCTAGATTGATTGAGGCTATCTAAAAACACATGCTAGTCATGTCTTCTTCTCTTTTTCTTTATTTTAGTTTGACCATATATTCTCACACACAATCATTTGACCAATGACACTGTTAGCAACACAGGTCAAGTATTCCAACAATGAAAAAATAGTGTTGGATTTACTTTGAAACTATTTTCACTCAAAATTGATTGTACATTTCACAAATAATTACAAAGAAATGGCAAGTAGCTCATTGAAGTAAACATTACATTTTGAAGCAAGTTTGAAATAGTACTTTCTTGTAAAACTCACTTCAATTTTTTTTACCAGTGTAGAAGATACAGTATGACATCAACACTGTAGTTTGGACAAGTATTGGACAAACTCTATCCAGAAGAGGGCGCTGTCTAATGGTTTTAATGGCGTGTCTCTGTGGAGAGTTTCTGCAGGTTTGCTCTATAGGATGGTGTGTGTGTGTGTGTGTGTGTGTGTGTGTGTGTGTGTGTGTGTGTGTGTGTGTGTGTGTGTGTGTGTGTGTGTGTGTGTGTGTGTGTGTGTGTGTGTGTGTGTGTGTGAGGGGGAGAGAGAGAGTGAGAGAGATTTTAGTAATAGGCAATTACTAATAGCTGTTGGGTAAACAACAGAACACAGTAAAACTACACTGAAATACATTATGTAAGGTATAATGTATAGCGAGGCGGTTGTTATAGACTAGAGAATATAAACCACTAGGGTGGTATTCGCTATAACAACCGCCTCGCTCTACATTATCCCGCTAATTACATGGCTACCTACCAAATAAATCAATAATTTGACTCAATATATTGATTTAAAAAGGAGTTTATTTATATAAAAACAATTGCATTGCTTCCGCTAAAGAAAATAGTCCGTTCCGTCTCTACGGTTAGAATCCATGGCAACACTCTGTTTTTTCATGGCAACGGTGTGTTATACACAAGTTTACGCGCCAAATCATGGGCGGCGCCATTACTCTACACAAATGCACTTCATTTCCGCCGGAAGTGGTTTGCACATCGTCTGCCGGTGTAAACAGCGATTAAGATGCTAGCTTGGGAACACGGACGGTTCTACTACTTGACTGGAGATGGCGTTACTATCCCCCACCCGAATTCAGTGCAGAACTGGGAGGATAACATGACGACGTGGCTCAGCATAACGTACATTTGCTCCTACTTCGTGCAATCCATGGCAATGGACAATCTGAAAGCCTCCGAGGCATATCAATATCTGCACAGCAAAGTCGGTTGTGTGTGTCATGTCCCTAAAGTGATTGGCACTCCCTTCAGAGCGCAGGTCATTTCACTATCGGCTCTGCCAGCACTTGATAGCGAGAGCAATGTTAATCTCCTCTGCCCTGTCAGGGCGCTAAGGGTTTACATTACGCGCTCCGCCCCTTTCAGGCGCTCGGAGCAGCTTTTTGTTTCGTTTGGTGGGCGCACCAAGGGTCTCGCCGCCTCGAAACAAAGCCTGTCCAGATGGATAGTGGACGCTATCGCAGCTAAATGCGTCAAAAATGGGCTGGGCCTCCCCGTCCACATTTGTTAGGTTTTATAATCTGGAAGTTCCTGCCCTGCAGGCTAGACTTCTGTCAGTATAAGTGGGATGTATGTTCTGCCCAGATCGTGGCTACTCTCATGTGACTTAGCTCTCCTGGTTGAGCTGCACTATATTGGGTTGATATGCTTTATATAGACCGGCATCGTCGCTCTGTATTCCCTATGAGTGCTTATGTACATGTGCTGGCCCGCATTGCTGGCCGCCTGATTCCCGCTCATCTGGGTTCCCCGGGATTCCCTGGGACTCATGAAGTGGATGCTTGGCGCGCACGGCGTTGACAAAGGGTTTCCGTAGCGTAAGCAACTTTCGCAATACGAGAGAACCTCTCGTAAGAGAACGTATCATTTACCTAACGTAACCTCGGTTCTCTCTAGAAGAGGGAACGAGTATTGCGTAACCTGCCGTGCTCGCGCCACGAACGACTTTCGCTTCAGTTGATGAAAACCAGGGAAGCAGCCTCCGAGCCTCTCTTTTATACGCTAAGCCACACCCATTCTGGCGGGCTGTGTAGGGCGTGACGTCACGTCGGGCTCAGTGGTAGGCTGCTGCAGTTGCCGCAGGGCAGCCAATGAGCACGCTAGATAGCCTGCTCTAGGTCTGCTAGCTGCTGCACTGCATTGACAATAAATACAAAATTAAGGATAATTTTTTGGCTTCATATCTCGAGAAAAGATGACTTGACCCGTAGCGTAAGCAACTTACGCAATACTCGTTCCCTCTTCTAGAGAGAACCGAGGTTATGTTAGGTAACCGATATGTTTTCTGTTTCAAGATCTTGAAATCTTGCTGTCAAGTCTTCAATATGGTCATCGACGGGACTGTTTCTGACAGGATTGTTATTAATCTCCTGCAGATAGTTTGAAAACTCGAGACAGAATATTTCCAGATCTTCCGGTTTACCACTGACATTAATAACGTCTCGGGCTGGCTCTGTAACTTGTGTGTGAGTCCACTGAACAATGAGGTTTGTATGTTTTTTTCTGATGATTATCATCCACCAGATAGGATCTCTTTCAGGTCTGAAGAGAAAACATTGTAGTTTTTCCCTAATGGGTGGATATACTGGGGTATAAGCTCTGAAGAGAACATCTGCATTTCCGTCCAGGTGATATACTCTGTATGTTTTTCGTCTATTGTTATTCCACTTTGTAGCATCCTCTCCTTCATAGATGTCTCTGAACCCGTCCCTGTCCTCCGCTGCACTGTAAAAAATGATTTGTTATCACAACTTTTTATATTTTGTCAAATCAACTTAGATAATTAATGTAGTTCAGATAACATAATATTTTGAGTTTCTATTTATTAAACCAATCTCCTTTGTTGTATTAACTCAAAGTTTTAATTTCAATTAACTAAAAATTTTAAGGCAACCAGGTAACTTACTTTTTTAAGTTAATCCAACTTTTTTTTTTACAGTGTGGTAACTGTGTTCCCATCTCTAGTCTGCGCTGGCGTTTGAGGATTGTGAAGGTCCTGTTTAAACCAGTTTTTAACCAGCTCACGCTTATAAACCCTAGTAATTACACAAATATCTCAGATTACACATGTTTCCATGGTCCTGGCTATGAATAATCACATCCACCGGAGGTCTGAAGAGCAGAACATGCAGACGGTCTCATCTATAAACTCTGAAGAGAACATCTGGATGTTTCTGTGTCTCCTTTCAGCCATGTTTCAAACATCTGATCCTCCATACATGTCTTTGACATTTCTGCTTCTCCCTTATGAACAGGGATGTAGTGGAGGCTAAACGCACGTAAACGCCGTTTACGCACCTCCCAATATTCGGAAATAGCGTTTACCCACCTCCAAAGTGCGTTTATCCACCTCTAAATTGCGTTTATCCACACTGTAAAAAAAGTTAACTCATTATTTTGAGTTATCTTTTTGCATGGGTTTTTTTTAGTTTAACTAACTTATTTCGATAAGTTGAGGACAAGAAAACTTAAAATTTCTTGTTGTCTGGACAATCTAGTTAAAAAAAGAAGTTGAAATAACTAAATTGCTAAAATATTTTTTACAGTGCACCTCAAAATAGCCTGTAGTTGTTAAGACATTTTCAATTAAGCTTATGTCGTTTTAGTTTCATATTGTTCATTATTAGTTTCATAGGTTGTTAAACCTAGACGAACTCTTTCATATCGCGCTGCATTACTGTCAGTGTTGTTGGCTATTAGCCTACTGACGGACGTAAAGTTGCGCTGTTGACGCTCGCGCAGCCTCTCGAGGAGGAATACACACATGAGCGCAGCACACACACTCAGTTAACAAAATATATACTGCCTATAAAACATCTAAATGTGGAGTTTTTATATTTGTAACATGTTAAGCAACCTCAAGAATTTTTCCTGAACACAATCACGATTGAAAATGTGACATTGATTTCCTACAACAGTTCAATAAACAGTAAAAATTAAGTCACTTACATTTTAGATGCAATATTGGCTGTTTTTGTTGTTTCAGCAGCGAAAATAGTTCCAAACAAAAATCACAGCAGAACCACGGCGCATCTCACAGGAACACTCACTGTTTTCATTACTGAATGATTCAGCATTTTGAACGAATCGATTGAGTCAAAGATTCAATGACCCATTCATAAACATCCGTCTCATTTTTGAATGAATCAACCTTTCAAACGAATCGTTTGAATTAATGAATCAATGACTTTAGTGTTATGTTTAAAAGTAGTATCATTCTTTACGTTTCTTATTTGTAGGCTATATTTAAATCAATTTCATAACATTAGTTTATGCAATTGTAATTGTTCAGTGTAAATGATTTAATTTGATCCGCCCTACCTAAGGCCCTATAGTGTCTTATTATTCGAAATAATTGAATTTATTGATCAAATTTAGGAATTTAAAATGAAAGATGAAGCATACATTTAATAATATTGGGGGAGGGTATGCCCTTTAAAGGTGCAGATATTACAATATGCCAATTTAAATATCAAAGCTGATTGAACACTGATGAGAATATAGTTTCAGAATAAATTAACACGCACAACAACAAAAAAATCTGGACAAGCAACTTTTTTACTCGGACAAGTGAATGACTATAGAGTATACTTGTCCGAAGGAGCCCTGCCTATAAGCAATGTCATCAAGATACACATACACCGGTAGGCAGTGGCCCACCTTACCGGGTGACCACGTCGTGGTCCACCAGAATTTATAGTTTAATCACCTCTTTTTTTACCACTACACCTCTGCTTATGAAATATGATCTTCTCCATCACAAGACGAAGGGAAGAAAGCAGGAACTTGTTCGGAAGCCCAGCACAGATTTTCCAAGATGAAAATTAATTCAAATGCCCGTTTTTCCCAGAAGGGCTTAGTCACATTCTCTAACCAAATCTCAGTTCTCAGTAAACAAACCTCAAAACACAAAGCTCAAAGTGTCAATCAATCAGATCTCAGGAACAGAAAACAGAAAACAATTACAGAACATACAATCCAACAATATACAATCCACTCCATATATATATATATACTATAGTTAAAGGGATACTCTACTGGTGAAAAGTCCGCTCCCGTTGAAATGAGAGGGAGGAGGAGAGGGAGTGGGGGGAGAGGACTTTTCACGAGAGATGTTATTACTGTGCCGAGTCGAAGTGCTCCCAAGCACTTGGTATTTTGCCATACAATATAGTTATCCATTTTATACGCTTAGAAAAGCGCAACGTTTTATTTTGTGTCACCATCCTAGGTCGAGTTACACTACTCTAGTAACTGTATTTAAATAGGGAAAACGTGGAGGTGTTTGGTCGCTTCTCTTCTTGGCATGTATTGAATGAACAGGGCTGAGATAAGATCTAACAAAGGTTCGCGGCAAGACAGCGATTTAGTGCACGCACTGAGACGAGAGAGGTATGTATCAACTCGTCTTAGTTAAGGGAATAACATAGTTTAATATGAAAAACCAGTAGAGTATCCCTTTAAAGTTTGTAATGTGTGCCCTCATACTGCTCATGTCACGTGTATGTGACCTCCATAATTGGATATATGCAAATAAAAGAGGTTCCAACAGAATATCGAGTGATGTATGTGTGTTTTTCCTCCACATAGTTTATTAAAATTAACTGGTAATCATTCACTAAAATGACTGTGCCAACAGGTTATGGGCCCAGGAGAGAAGCAGGTAACCGATGGAGTGGATTTGTATTTCGACAGAGATGAAAAGAACTATGAAATTTGGGAGACAAAATTTCTATGTAACCTATGTTTGCTAAGGCCTAAAGGGCACAATGTTATAAGAGCTGACTTCACTCCTATTGGTTGTCGCCAGTGCTTAATTTGTAAAGTGGGAGGTCCCAGAGCGCACAGGGGTGGATCCGGCGACTCAAAGCGGGGGTTGGAGGTAAAAAAAAAAAAAAAAAATCACACTACCTAGGCTACATAGCTTCTCTGACTAAAAAAACCTAAACAACGCTGTGTGTACATCAGGGCAATGTTTATTTTAATTTCAGAACATGCACTGCATGGGTGCGAAGTGTAAAAAAAATTAGTTTTCCATCGGACTATTAAAGTCCAGTTTTGTCCATTGTAAGCCATGGGATACATTTTTTTCTCTGTAAACTGAGCGTTCGTCCAGATTTACCCAGTTTGAGTGTCCCCGACAAATGTACCTGCTTCGTCGCCATCACAATCTCTCGCAGATTCAAAGTGCCCATCAGTCGTCTCATCATCATCATCTCCTTCCCCGTGTGGAAGGGCATTTCAAGCAAAAATAGTATTCGAAGATCGCTGGGTATTATTCGATTATTATTCGAAAATCGCACCCCTCCACTATGGGGCTATTTTTGTGTCTTTATTACATGCGAGAATATAAATGATCTGAGAGAAGAAAAAAAAGTTTGAGAGAAAAAGTTATCACACTGATAGCAAAAAAGCATTTCATGAGAGAAAAAAGAATATTTGAGAGAAAAAGTTTTCATATCAATAGCAAAAAAATTATATTTGAGATTAAAAAAAAAAGAGAAATTATTTTCTCATAGAACATAAAAAAAAATATTTCTGAGAAAAAAAATCTCTCAAAATACTTTGAAAAAAAATCTTAAATATATATTTTTTGCTATCAGTTTGAAAAATTGTTCTATAAAAAAAAAAGTGTTTCTCTCAAACCGCTTTTCTTTGCTCTGGATGCAATTTTTTGCTCTTGTGTCAGTATTTTGCTTTCGCTGTGAAAATTGTGTCATGGGCGGGGCCACGTTCTTTTTTTCCTATTGGAACGTTCCTATTGGCCAGTCGGGTGAGCATCGTCTTGTCTTGTTGGGAGTCAACTGAATCATTACACCATTGTTTGGTTCACCTAGATAGATGCCTCCGTCCTGTCCCAAATGGCACAATAAACAGTCACGGTCCACACTTTCATGATGTAACGCCGCTGTGACTGTCAGGTAAAGTCTGCTGTGGAGCTCGCTTCAGTGAGGCTCGGCAAAAGCGTGCGTCGTGGATGCATATCGACAGCTCGTGAGCACATGCACACGGCAGTCATTGGGAGTCCACAAGTCTTTAAGTGCATATAAAGTGTGCCATTTGGGACAGGGCCACTATCCTCGGGCCGGGCCTTTGATCTAGAGACGTGCACTCCCAACGCAAAAGAGTGCGGCGCGGGACTAGATTTGATGGCTGGGCTGTAATGCACTCACTCTGTGTGTGTGAGGGTTCAGGGAGAATAAAACGATTCGTGGGACTCCCGCAAACTAGAAATATCTATGAATAAAACAAATAAAAACGAATACATTTTTATTCATCTGTTGCAGAAAAGCAACAAGAACAAATAAAACAAAATACAAATGATTTACAGGCCAGAGTCGTTTTATAACTTGTTTGCAGCATAGCGATGTAGCCAATCACAGATTTCTTGAACGCATGGCCTTAAGATAGACTCCCCTCACTGCTCAAAACTGACTTTTTGTTCAGAGCTGAAATCTGTACGTTGGCAAATCCTCTAATTATAACAAACAAAGGGTATATATTATGAAAGATTTATTGTGCAGTCAGCTTCATTGATAACAGAGATGTGTGAGATCGCGATGAACTGATGTCAGCTTTATGAATTTTTAAGGTAGCACACTTTGCGCGCATTCAGTCATGCCAAACCATTGACGCAGTAGCTGCTTGCTTTTATGTTATAACAGTGGTTTGTGTGTTAATGCTTTAATAACAAATCATTTATCAGGAGCATTTATGCTGATGATGGCGACACCACGTAGGCTAACTTGAAAGTATTTGGAGGTGCAGAACAGAGGAGGAGAAAGTAACATAGAAAGTAGTTGAGGACGTCAGTTATAACGACCCACATATTAAAATGGTCGGTTTAAATCTGTCTCGGGCTCATAATTATAGTTAATGTGTCGGGCCGGGTTCGGGTAGGGTCGGGCTTGATTTTCTGGGCCCGATCTAAGCTCTAAGTTGAGCACGGACACTCAATGTTTGGGTAAGATGATGACACACACAACTGGATGTTAGCTGGCTGAGCAAGTTCAGCATCACTGAAGATTAAACAATAAAAATAGCACTCATATTCATGAATGAGTATTATATTATTAGCTTGCTAATCGAAAGCTAATTATTAATTAGCCATCATGCTAGGTTGCATGAGTGCTATTTTTAATGTTTAATCTTCAGTGATGCTGAACTTGCTCAACCAGTTACCCATCGAGTTGTGTGTGTCATCAACCCACTTACCCAAACATTGGAGTGTCCGTGCTCAACAACTAGGCAGAGGAGGCATCTATCTGTGAACCGAACGCGAAGGGACGTGAACAATGGTGTAATAATGATTCATTCAGTTCGACTCCCAAGACAAGACGATGCTCACCCGACTGGCCAATAGGAACGTTCCAATAGGAAAAAAAGAACGTGGCCCCGCCCATGACACAATTTTCACACCAAAAGCTAAATCCTGACAGGAGAGCAAAAAATTGCATCGAGAGCAAAGAAAAGCGGTTTGAGAGAAACACTTTTTTTTTTAGAGAATTTTTTTTCACATTGATTGAAAAAAATCTTAAATATATATTTTTTGCTAAGTATTTCGAGAGAGATTTTTTTCTCTCAGAAATAATTTTAAAAATGTCAAATTTATATTTTTTTGTGTTCTATTAGAAAATACTTTCTCTCAAAACTTTTTTTTAGTCTCAAATATTATTTTTTGCTATTGATTTGAAAACTTTTTCTCTCAAATATTCTTTTTTCTCTCATGAAATGCTTTTTTGCTATCAGTGTGATAACTTTTTCTCTCAAACTTTTTTTTTTCTCTCGGATCATTTATATTCTTGCATGTAATAAAGACACAAAAATAGCTCCATATCCACCACATGCACGCACACATATAGGCCACACACCAGAGCATTTGAGCAAAGCGGAGCGGTGTGATGCTTAAATATAAGTTAAAATAGGCTACTTAAACATACGTTTCATATTTATGTTTAAATAATATAATGTTATTTTTGATTATATGAAAAGGGAACCGCATGAGACGAGTAAGATAGGATCATAAGATGCCCAATATATCGGAAAAAATTAGAATGGGTCAGACTTTGATTTCGGCCAATTATTAAGTTTTGTTTTGTAGAAAGCCTTTCTTTAAAGTTAATTTCATTTTGTATAAATTGTATCTTCATTTTAATCATTGTTTCATCAACGAATTTCCTGGATTAACAAATTAGAAGCAAATATAGTAGACAATATAATCAGGACACGGAGGCACCGACGCGTGAACTGAAGCGCGTCTCATAATTGAACCGAAACTCAGCGTATAGGATACTTGCTCCACATACCTGAGAAGTATATCTACAGAAAGCTTGAAATGTCTTTGAAAAAAAACAATTAAAAACGAAAATAAATTGGCTACTCTCTGCTTATGTTGTGACACAGGAGGTGCCGGATCCAATAAAAAAGGTTCCAGATCCAACGTCGGAGGTGCCGGAACATGTTCCGGCGTGTTCCGGCTCAAATTAAGCCCTGGTTGTAGCTCCCGAAAGTCGCTCTTCATTTGCATAAAATTGAACAGATCTCAACTTTGTTACGTCACCCCATCCAGTAGCCGATGGTCACTGTCGCCGGAAATCACCTGCTCTCCATTGAAATGAATGGTATCGTGTTGCTTTGTCGCTTGTAGTGTGAATGCAGCTTAAAGTCGGGTGCACACTGTGCGATTTTGGCCACGATTTGGCCGCCTGAGACAAATTTTGCAAATCCTAAAAGAATCCTCTGATCCTAGGCTAAAATCTGAAGTCTTTGATCGTTAGTTTGACATGTTCACCGACAGTTAAAACTGTTAACTGTTAACTGTTACTGTTAAAACAACATAAAGAGGACAACGACATACACACATTTGTCTTTAAAGCGAGTGACTGCCAATTCTACAGTGTGCAACGAAAGGGACTAATAGTTGACACTGGTGCAACATTGCACATTATTACGGACATTGAAAAAACACTACATTGAGTTCGCTGATGGGACCAGAGCGAGTGGAGTGGCGCTGAAAAGACGAGATGCGGAAGTGTGTTTGATTGACAATGAGGAACAACAGGTGAAGGCGATGCTAAAGAGCGCATTGTACATCCTATCGTACCCACATGACATCTTCTCTGTTAAAGCTGCAACAAAGAATTGTAAGACTTGTAAGTCTAGTTGAGGTACGACCACTCCCCGAGAAGACAAAATACCTTTCTGTCACACCACGGTCTGTCCAGCAGAGGGACACTGAGAGCACAAGACCTTTCACATCTTCCTCCATTATTCACTGCTCTTTATTGGTTCAATGAAATCACATGTGACTAGCTAGTTAGAGTGTCAACAGGTGTATATTTAAAGACTTGCATTTGCTTGTATTTTAGCTCAGTCTTGAAGCCTATGCTTTTGTGTTTTCCTGTTTGGTCTACCCTGAAAGACTTTTGCTCAGACCTTTTAGACCAGCTTCTCTGGTAAGCGTTGTTTTATGTTAGTGGACTCCATGCCTGCATCATCCAGTGTGGATTTGTACTTTGCTCAACCCAGCACTTATGCTGGATCCTTTGTGTTTGCTCAGGACGAATACTAGTAAAGACTATCTGTTTTTTCCTTCTAAACCTGCCTCTTGTAAATATCTGCCAATTTGGTCGACACTGGACCATAGAACAGTGGTTAGAACTTTGGGTTTCCAGCACACTCTGGGTTCAAATCCTGTACTTGAAACTTTCTGGAAATTAACGTTTGAACTCTCTTGTGAAACTAGCATCACCATTCGAGACGCAAGTCTCACCAAAGCAATCCTAATCTAGATATTTTTTTCCTTTGACCCCCCCTATTCCCTCTTTCTCTCATGCTGAGATCACCTGAAATTCACCCAAAAATCTATATGGTTAGCTGTGAACAATTATCATACATTATTTTACATGTTTGGTATCATTTGAAATGTCTCAGTGCAACTGGTACAAATGTCTCATTCCGAAAGAGGTAAACCAAAAGGTAATAAGTTATTAAGAGTTTTAGGAATAACTTGTACACAAAGGAGGATGTGTCTTCCAGGCAAATGGCATTCTGCTCCCAAAAGGCATAAACTCTGAATGCAAATTCCCATTGTTAGCAAATGTTTCCATGTGAAAGAAGTTTCTGTCTATATAATGAAATGCAACAAGAGGCTCGGGGCGATTCTGTAACCCAGACCAGCCGGTGATGTAAAGTGTATGCAAAACACTTCACATGTATTTTATAATGTCAAGTTTATGTCAAGGCATCTTCTCTCTTTATTCCAGAACATTTGATGTTTTGTATTTATTATCTTTGAACTGATTATGAAATTGGCATGATACATTTACCTGACATAATAAATTGTAAACATTTGATTTTATTCTAATCGACTCTAAAGATTAAAATTTCATCTTTTAATATTATTTCATTATTAAAATATTATGTATTTGTATTATTATTCTTTATTAATATTCATAATCTTATTATCTTATGGAGTTTAAAAGCATGAGTTTGAATGCATGAGGGAACTATAGATAGCATGGATCCATGAGTTGGATCGTCAGACAGAGGGAAGCTATATTTTGCTATGGGGTATGTACAATGTAGCATGTTCCACTGATGCAAGTGAATCACAGATGTAAACAACCAGGATAGTTCTTAATATGGAGAGTGTATGTACCACGTGTATGTATGACATATAAGTTCCATTTTTAACATACAGAAAGCAACATGTTTTGTTACCTTACAAGGAAGCTGTAAGAATATCTTTGGTGTATAAAAGCTCAATCTTACTGTACTACCTCAGAGAAACACGCACATGCATAGACCTGGCATGAATACAACATCTTGAAGTTTCTCTCCTGGCATATAAGAATAAAAATCTTTCTTGGCAAGATAACTGGTGTCCGGTCCCGTACACTGTTAAAAAAAATTCCGTTAAAAAACGGAAAAAGTGCTGGTAATTAATTACCAGCACTTTTTCCGTTATTGTACGGGCACTTCCGTAAACCTTAAAACGGATATTTCCGTAGATTTATATGAGTTTTTCTGTACCATTGACGGACATTTCCGTCAAACCTAAAATGGAAATTTCCGTATTTTCCGTAAATGTTTGCGTTATTGTACGGACAATTCCGTAAACCCTATCAGATATTTCCGTAGATTTACCTGACTTTTTCTTTACCATTTACGGACACTTCCATCAAACCTAAAATGGATTTCCTACCGTAAAAATAAAACAGATGAATTTAGGCAATATACCTACAGCAAATAGAATTTTTACTTTTCTGTTAGTTAACAGTGTAATGATAACTCTTGTTGAAAACATTTCAAACAAATCTTCTGTGATTAAAAAATATTTTTATTTACTTATAGATCTACAACAATTCCATGAAAACTAAAATATAAAGGAAAAAAAAACACAAAAGGGAAAAGTGTACTTTTCTTGTCTTCAGGTAAGATGAAGGCTGTAAAAGAAATACAAAACACCATTACTGACATACAGAATGTGTTAAAACAAAGAAAACAAAGATTCTAGGTGGGAAAAACTCACTCACCAAGAAATGTGTAGTAAATTCTTCAGAATCACCGGACTGATTAAACCAGGTCCTGGTAGGACTGCAGACTCGGGTTTAGCCACCAAAAACTACAGAGGGGAGGGAACAGTAAGTGGCCAATCCATCAAGATGTTTCAAATTTAGTTACCGTATACTGTAATGGTTCTGTCTGCGGTAAACCGTACCCGCCTGTCTCGTGGCGAGAGGCCTGCATCACGGCCCAGCTGTTCCTCCAGGTTGTCGTTGCTCTCTAGATAGTTCAGGGCTGGACGTAGATGTTCATCAGGTAGATTATCCTGGATCTGTTTGATGAGGAAGTGCCGATCCCCGCCAATCGCCTAGATGAAGAAGTGATCGGTATGTTCAGTTAAAGTCTCATTTTGAGATTTGACAAAAGCGAATACTTTACATTGTTTTTCAAAGTTGTTCATACAGGAACTTCAGCAGTCTTGGAGGAATGTGTAGACGTTTGGTTTCCTTCATCTCAGTCTTTTCGGCCTTCATTCAGGATTTCAGCACAGAAAAGTTGGATATGAAGAAAAAAAAAAGATATATTTTAGCTACACAAGAAATTAAATGAAGGAAAATTAACTACAAAATATCATGCAGACCAGGTTGAGGTTGAAAAACAATTGTACAGTATTTTACGTTCGTTAAATTATCAACTATAAATAATCAGCCATCCCTAATTCTTTCAAATTCAAACACTGTATATAAAATGATAAGACTTTTGTTTTCAGTGGACTCCAATTGCATGTCATGTTAGCTTGTCTGCTCAACTATACATTATAATATGTTTAATTATTTTCAACTAAATAAACAGAAACACAATAACATAATCTATAAATCATTTAATTAAAATTGTGTTGCTTACCTTTATATGAACTCCAGGAAAAGTAGCTTTGTAGCTCACTGCCTCAATGGGGTAGAGATGTGGTCAATAATAACTTCTTGAATGACAGCAATCCTGAATGTCCACCACCTTAAACAAAAAAGATATTACAAAATGATATTACATTAATAAAGATATTACATTACACGATCACTTCAGAAAACTGCTTTAAATGGGTAGTTCACTTTAAAATTAAAATTCTGTCATCATTTACTCACCCTCAATTTGTTTCAAACCTGTATGAATTTCTTTCTTCTGCTGAACACAAAGATATTTTGAAGAATGTCAGTAACCAAACCATTAACTGAAGCCATTGACTTCCATATTTTTTTTTTCCTACTATGGAAGTCAATGGCTCCAGTTAACGGTTTGGTTACTGACATTCTTCAAAATATCTTCCTTTGTGTTCAGCAGAAGAAAGAAACTCATACAGGTTTGAAACAAATTGAGGGTGAGTAAATGATGACAGAATATTCATTTTAAAGTGAATTATCCCTTTAAACATAGTTGTTTAAATCGTCACTATACAATTTGTATTTCTACTGATCATGTAAGCATACACATCTTTGAAGGGGGTATTCAGCAATCACCTTTTTCTATCATCACTTTTCCTCAGACTTTAAATTTGAATGTGTGTTGCCCGTATTGAACACTCATAGTAATTAATAATAAAAAAAATGGTAATAAAACAAAATACAAACCCATAAGCAGCATGCAGGTGGTGCTTGGCATGCAAACTACAACAGAAAAGTCCTGTCAATAGATAAGAAAACAACAGAAACACTATGAATGAAACAAACTGAGGAGGGATATGGTAACGTTAAAGAATGACTAAAGTTACAGGCAGAAGAGTAGACAGCAGTCATGTAAAATGTAAATTAATATTTTATGGTCATTATTTGTGGTTAAAAGTCGCGTTGTGTGTGTGTGTGTGTGTGTGTGTGTGTGTGTGTGTGTGTGTGTGTGTGTGTGTGTGTGTGTGTGTGTGTGTGTGTGTGTGTGTCTAAAACAAAAAAAAGTCTAACGCAAACAATGTTAACTTACCTCATTTGGCAGAAAAACTGGTGGTGTTTTCCATGATCCAGCTGTAACAGTTACTGCATCTTCACACACAGTATCTTCACGTTGTATCTTCATGCCTTTTAAATCAAGCAAGTCTTAATGGCCTTTACTTTTCTTGACGATTCCTCTGGTAGCTTTTGTTTGAAGGCATTAAATTGCTCCGAAAAAAAATAACGTTAGTAACGTTACTGCATTTAATCACAGCTGGTTAACGGATGCGCTCGTCAAGAAATAAACCGCATTACCGACAAATAAAAGTAATTAAACCAAATTACAACGAGGGCACAATATAACACATATATCAGGGAACCTCCACCAGTGTAAACTAAATCTTTTAATGTGTGACGATATGCATAAAATGACAAACGCGACGGCTTCGACATTCATTTGCCTAACATGCCAGATGGCAACTAAATAACGTTACGTTAATAGTTTATTTGACATTTAGCAAAACATAAATTTCGTATTTTACCACAGAAGTGTCAGAATGGCTTCCACACACCCGAAATCCGACTTTAATAAGCAACTTTGGCTGCGGTCATCTGCGTGTGTAATGGCGGTTGCGTCTTTTCACTTTTCGCGTCGCCAGGTTCTTGTTCCCACAATGCAACGCGTAATTCAAAATACGGGTAAATGACCTGTAAAAGACAAATACGGAAAAATCCTTCAAATTTATATGGTTCATTCTACCGTTTTTTTACGGAAATTTTTTACAGTGTAAATCAAATAATAACAGGGAAACAAAAGAGGCTTTAATTCCAAGTCTACATTTGGCGTCACGAACAACAGGATCGCATCTTCAGGCATTTGTCTCAATCATTCAGGTAAGACTTTAAATTTATTCTAAAAATAATTCTGAGTCTGCCTGATGATTAGACATTGACTGAAACTGCTTAAAAGAACTGTGTTATTTAAAGTACCAGTTGTTTTGCCAAAGAATATATGTGTCAGAAAAAGGAAAATAATTTAAATAATTAGAATTTGATGTGGCTTATTTGAGTTGCTCTGGTCAGTAAACCTCTGAATATTGAATGATGCTGGGGAAGTATTTTTCATTTTTGAAGAAACTTTAGAAAGTGGATCTTTTTTAGAAAAAAGACCATCTTTAGTCAAATTTTGGAAATAGCTGTAAGGCGATTTAGCAATAAGCTTGTATGGTGGTTGGAATGTGGCGAGACTGCGATAAGGGCAGATTTATCTCTAAAATATATCCAATACACGGAAAATCGTCTCAGAAGAAGACGAAGATAGTGTGACAAGCAGTGATTTATAGCGGTTTACAGTGGCGGGTCTGTGCTCAGAGTTAGTGCAGTATAAAAGTATACAAAGAGAACCCTAAAACGTAAATACGCAGAGGATTGAACCCTTAGAAGAAGGGTATCAATGGAATAAAAAGCTAGAATTGCATGCATTCTGATTTTGATAATAAAGCTAGTCAATGTTTGGAGGAAAAGACTGATCTGAGAGCAACTTTAAAATATACATATATGTATATGTATGTATATATATAAAATTGATCTAAGTTAAGACAAAAAAACAAAAAAAGAAAACAGAAATTATTAGAGTTGATTTTTGTTCCCCCAAACCCTTCTTTGTTATTGAGAAATTAGAACAGGTGGGAAGGGAGAGAGGGCCTCCCCGGAATTCACACACAGAGTGAGGGAAGCAGAGCCCCTCCCTTTGGAATTCACTCTATACACACACACACACACACACACACACACACACACACACACACACACACACACACACACACACACACACACACACACACACACACACACACACACACACACACACACACACACACACACACACACACACACACACACACACACACACACACACACACACACACACGCACACACACACACACACACACACACACACTCATTCACTCACTCACTCACAAAATAGCCCTGCTGTTTAAGCACACAGACAGAGTGACAAATAATTTGCAATGGCTGGAAATGCCTTTAACAGCAGAACAATATCTGCTTGGTACCTAGAAAGAAAACAGAAAAAGCAAGCTAAGTTTTTGAAAAAAGGACTGGACATTAACGCATCTATGGATGTGCAGTTAAGCTGGCTTGAGTCCCAAAAAGACTCTATCAAGTCAAAAGTATTTCCAATCCTCGCTGCACATTGGATTTTGAAACAAGGTGGAATTTGTTGCGGTATCAATGGGTGCCCAGTCCCACTTGTTGAAGCAATGAAGCCTCAAATTGAAGCATATTACAAATTGAACAAAATTATGTCTATTAAATGTTCAGATGGAGAAAATGCAACCAATGATGATTCATTTGATCCAGATTGGACAAATATAATAACTGAAGCTGAAAAGAAATATTCACAAGCACCAGTGAAATCTGCAACAACTGTAACGCCTCCTCCTTACAACCCAATGTATCTAATTTGGCCTGAACAATATACAAATTCATCTAAACCTCTGACACAGCCTCAAGCTTCGAGATCAAATGGAGGTCCAGTTGACAAAATGTATATTGCATCTGTACAAGCAGCTCCGGTAATAACAAGATCTAAAACAGTTCAGCCAAACAGAGACATGCTGCGATGTACACCAGCTCGGAATTATGATTCTGACTGGGATGATGAGACAAGAGATGACGACATGATCACAATTGACAAGATCGGTCCTGAATTTTCTTCACCTGTAATTAAAAGGGAAGGATCTGAAATGATGACAGAAGAGAGACCATTCACACCAGGAGAACGTCAAGCCATTCTCTCAGCCTTGCCTCCTCTGAAGAGACAAGATCCAAACACAGAGTTTTGGCGAGAATGAGACTCATTGATTGAAGCACATCAAATGACATTAAGAGACATACACACCATTGTGAAAGCTAAAATCCCAAGAGACAGATGGGAACGTTTGCCAGCTTCGATAACAACCGCCCAATGGATAGATTTGTGGGTTGATGGCCAGGGACGACCCCTGGGTCTTTGGCAAGCAGTAGATGTGTTCCGAAAAGAAATCCAGGAAATCTTGGGCAGTGGTAAAATTCCTTTCACATTAGTGACATTGATTAAACAAAAGGATGATGAATCTCCAGATGAATATGCTCTACGTAAGTGGAATGCTTATGAGAGATGGGCTCTCTGTGCCAAGAAACAACCTGACAGAGATGATGTACAGTTCACTGACACACTTGTGGATGGACTTAGCACAAAATACCAACAAGCCTTATCACTTGGAGTCAACCCAGGTGAGACATTTGACCAAATTATGCAATGGGCTGGCCGCTTAGAGATGGCTATGAGATCAAATAAAGAAGAAGGAAACAAGCCATATCGAAGAGGAGTGGCAAAGCTCAATACAACAAGGACACAAAGAATAGGGTGATTTTCTGCAGCAACTGTGGAAAGCGTGGACACTCCAAACCAGATTGTTGGGCTAAAGGAGGTGGAGCAGAAGGTCAAGGTCCATCATTCAGACAGGTCAGTGCAAAAAACCATGATGAAACCTCTCAAGGGAAGACGTGGACTGAAGCACAAGTCCGTCAGCTCATTGAGGGAATTATGCGTCTGCAATAGGAATCAGCGGCCCCCTGTATTAGTAAGAAAAGAGACAATCGCCTTTTCGTCAATGCATTAATAGGGGGCCACCCATGTGACATCCTGGTTGACACAGGAGCAGCCATTTCAATAACAGATCTGAACCTACCTACAACAGATGAAACTATGGAAGTTGAAGGAGTTGGAGGAGGTATCACAAAATTTCGCAAAAGTATTCAAGTTCCACTGCAAATACATGAAGATGAAGTCTTATGGACATCTTTCTGGGTCGGGCCGAATTCACAAGGAAGCCTTATTGGCATGGACATTCTTCCATTGTTAAACATGATCATATTCACTGACAGTCGTCAGATCGCTACAACAGCTGGGATAATACCACACGAAGATCGCACATGTAATCTAAGGTCTGTTGGTACAGCAAAACCAATTATCAGAAACTGGAAAAAAGACGGTGTGTGGGGTCTTCTGTGCAGTTTATATTCAGATGTTTGGGCTAAACACAAATTGGATTGTGGTAAAGCCAACATTGATCCCATTGTTATTGAGGGACCGATACATGCCCCTCATAAACAATACCCCATCCGACCTGAAGCAAGACGAGCCGTGGAGGAGATAGTGGCAGACTTGGAAGCGGAAGGAATTATCAGACAAACTTCATCTACCACTAATAGTCCTGTCTGGCCTGTCAAGAAATCTGATAACTCATGGCGATTAACCATTGATTACACGAGACTTAACAGTGTAACACCAAAACCGCATCCTATTGTGGCCAATCCTGCCACCATTCTGAATGATATTCCAGGAAATGCTAAAATTTTTACTGTACTGGATGTACTGTCGGCTTTCTGGTCTATACCTATAGACAAAAGTGGATGCTGTTGAGAATCTGATAGGAGCACAGACTATCATATTACACACTCCACACAGTATAGTGACACTGTTGAACAACACGAACATCAAAACCATAACTGATGCAAGAAGAGCAAAATGGGAAGCAACTTTGTTAAACAAGGATTTAAGAGTGGAAATCGTCAGGGACACGTCTCTTAACCCTGCGACAATGATTCTGGAACCACATGAGGGAACACCACATGAGTGTGAAAAACAAGTAGAAGAAGATAGTCTTGGTCCAGTTAATCCAATCCCTCTTGAAAACCCAGACAAAGAGTTATGGGTTGATGGATCCAGTTATTATGTTAATGGAAAACGACATACTGGATGGGCTGTAGTGAAAGGAGATGGAACTGTTGTAAAGAAAGGAGCCCTTTCTGGGAAATTTTCAGCACAAGTAGCTGAACTTATAGCACTTACAGAAGCCTTTGAACTATCAGAAGGAGATCGAGTCAACATCTATACAGATAGTCGTTATGCTTTTGGCGTGGTCCATGACTACCTTGCTCTGTGGAAAAGACGTGGACTTATCACTAGTAGTGGGAGCGAAATACAACATGCTTCCATAATTCGTCGTTTGATTACAGCATGTCACTTACCCCGAGAAGCAGCCGTGATCAAAGTAAAATCACATCAATCTGACAAGTCCAAAGAAAGTCTAGGAAACACGGCAGCAGATGCAGCAGCTAGAGAAGCAGCTCTACTTCCTCTTACTCCTGTTACCTTGGTAAAGGAAAACAGCAAGGATAATCCTGAGCTCCATCTTCTGTCATATCAATTGGAGACAGATGAAGAGAAAGAACAATGGATAAAAGCAGGAGCGAAAGAGGATGACCAAGGTATCTGGAGAATTCCAACAGGACAAGTGGTGATGCCTATCGGAACAAGAAGAGAACTAATGCAGCTGTATCATGGGAAGGTACATGCTGGAGCAAAAGCAATGAAATCTCAAATCAGTGAGACTTGGTGGTGGCCGAGAATGATGAGAGACATTGATGATTACTGTAGAAGATGCTTGATATGCCTCAAAGCAAATGTGGGAAAATCTGTAAAGGTGCGAATGTCACATGCACCCAGACCAACAGGTCCATGGACACATCTCCAAATTGATTTCACAGGACCTTTATCACCCAGTGGAGGGTATCAATACATACTTGTAATTATGGACAGATTTACTAGGTGGGTGGAAGCATTCCCTACAAAAACTTGCACTGCTGAAGCAGCAGCACGAGTAATGGTGGAAGAAGTTTTTCCTCGCTGGGGTCTTCCATATGAACTTGATTCTGACAATGGAACTCACTTCACTGGAAAACTGATGAAAGAAGCAATGAAATTGATGGGGATTAAACAAAAATTCCATATTCCCTATAGGCCAGAAAGTTCGGGACTGGTAGAACGGATGAACCGATCGTTAAAAACCGCTCTTACCAAAGCCATTCTGCAAACTGGCCAAGGTTGGCATAAGTTATTACCTGCTATTCTGTGGAACTTGAGAGCAACTCCAAACAGAGTTACAGGACTAACCCCTTTTGAACTAATGACTGGAAGAGCAATGGTTCTACCTCCTGATGCTCCGCCACCTGCGGGAACAGGAGGAGACTCTACTTTGTTCCAAGAAAATTTACGACGCTATCTTGCAATGCTGGACAAAGCTACTAAAGACAATAATAAGAAAGTGCGAGAAGCTCAACAGCAATGGGATGAAAAACACACCACTACTGACATTCCACACATTCCCGAGTTAGGCAGTTTTGTTATGATCAAACGTATTGCTAGGAAAGGTTTAGAGCCTAGATGGGAGGGCCCATATGAGATACTCTTAACAACTGATACAAGCGTTTGTCTCAAAGGGAAGGGTGTAGGAACAGATAGATGGTATCATTGGTCACAAGTTAAACCTTGCTTAGTGAATGAACAAGATGATAGTGATGGCTTATGGCCTGAGATTGAGCAATGTTCATCCATTAGTTTTAAAGATTGGGAACAAAGAAGTGATGTTAACTATTTCTCTGCTTCCATTTCAGGAATCAATTCCATCGACATTGATAAGAGATGGTTGCAAGTTATTCTCGATACCCAATGACGATGGTACTCTTATTTTTAATTTTACTTGGCATTTATCAAGAAAGCCAAGCCTTATGGACTCCTCGAGTTCAAGAAATCACTCGGAATGCAACTCTGAAATCTGGCCAACATTTTACTCTACCCTTTATTTCCAAATGGGGATTATGGGATTGGGTGCCACGCAATGATAAAGACCTTGCTAAGTATCGTAAGAACGTCTTTGGAGGATGTAACTTTTACCACCAATGTTACAAAAGCAGAGTAATTTGGCCGGTAAAAGACGGGGGGTATACTGGTAGTGCTCAAAGATGAGAAATTTGTTCAAAAGAACAATGTGAAGTTATAGGGTTAAACCTCATAACGTCTACTAATGTGGAAATTAATTTAGTTCTGAATCGTACCCACATGCTTACAATATGGGATTCATTGACCCAAGGGTGTATTTATCCCATAGTGTTGCCATGTGAAGGGTTTCTAAGGGATGCTTCCTCAAGAACAACAAGATTTAAGGGAAATTATGTACGAGTATGGCATTCAGAAGATGAGAATGAATATTGTGAGACTGAACTAGAAACTGGGGAAATCGGAAGGTGTTTTTATCTTTCTGCGGTAAAGTCAAACAAAGCTCAAACATGCCCAAATACAACTATTGCACCAGCTCATGGTATTTTGCTGGCAAAAGAAACCAAAACATTGATAAATGAAGCCCATATGGTGCGACAACGAATTAATTATAACTTGAAATCTCTTCTTACTGTTTTTGATCAGTCTTATTGTGGTAATTTTACACAAATAAGAAGTTGGTTGGACAAAGAAATTAAATATTATACCTCTAAGAATCCTCTGAGTAGTAAAAATCGTAAACCTCGAAGTATATGGGGAGACATAGCGGGGGTATTTGGTTCTGTCAATTCAGTTAGTAATACTGCTCAAATGAATCAACTAAGCGAGTATACTCAGTGGGTAGGAACAATGACTGGAAAAGGACTCACTGAGGCTCTTCAGGGTTCTCTACATATTATAGCAGCGGGTCAGCATCTTAATGATGCTGCAAAGGAATTGGCAGATGCATTAACAAAATCATCTAATTTTGAGACACATCGTGCAGCGTGCTTATTTTTAGCTCAGAATCTAAAGGATCAAATGGTAGAAGATATTCAAGTTATTCGAATGTTCCTGAGCGAATAGCAGAATCTTTGTTAGTGGTTTTCGGTAATCAACTAAATTTGACTTCTGCTAAACATATTCCATTAGTTAAAATCGCTATTAATGAAAATTCGTTGTCAGGTTCTGGAATGTTACCTTTGATTATGATATGGCCTCAATATGGGAAGCGCAATATTATGACAGTTAGGCAATTCCAATCAATGGGTGTTAGACAAGGAAATTCAGTAATTAGATTAGGAAGGAATGGATATTGGGCTGACGGCGATACACCAATGATTTCTACCACAGACTGTTGTGTTGAGGAACATGAGTGGGCAATTTGCTCATGCTCTACAATGTTTAGTCTATCTCTTAATGGCTCTGCTGTTTGGGAAGTAGTTCCTTTATGGCTCGTTTCCACTGAGCAGTACGGTACGGTACAGTACGGTTCGGGTCGGGTCGGGTCAGTAAACCATGATCCGGCTAGCATTTCCACTGCCAACAGTACCCTACTTGATAGGCGTGGCGTTTGCTGGAAATAAGCGATCAACGTCATTTTCGCGCGAAGAAGAAAGCGACACCAAGAAAGTAAACACAAATGGATGGCATACAGCAGAACTTGTCCCTGCTTCTCGGCATGTTTATCATAAGAAGTTGCCGACATTAGGCATTTCTCAATACCAAGTACGCAAAGTTCTCAGCAGAAGGAGTCCCGAGGACGCGAGTCCGGTAATTCTCTAAATTGAACAGCGCGTTCTGAAAGCGTCACTCGGCTCGCTCTGCATGTTATTTTAGGCAACAATAAAACGAAATATGTTATAAAACACCACTCTGCCTCTTTTCGTTTTCATTTAAATACATTTTAAACATTATAGGCACACAAGTGTGGTTCGGCAATGTATCGACTTGATTATATTATTCACTGCATGTATAACGTTAGCCTATTTATAACAAAACGAAATATAAAACACAACCCTGCATCTTTTCGTTTAAATTTCAAAAAATATTAAACATATTCCAGACAATATGCATTCGTACAAATGCTGCAATAAACAACATTACAGTGATAATCTTGTAATAAAATAAATAATGACAAAATTCAAACCTATCTCTTGTGTTAAATTTCAGTTTTATTAATAATAGCCATTATAAAAGTATAAGTAGAAGGTAACGTTACAAGAAGCTGTAAAATAAGATATAAAGCAAACAATTCAGTCAAAATACAAATTCAGTGCTAGTCTAACGTTAACGTTACAACGGAAAAGTTAAATAGCCTAAATTATATGAAACTTAACTTAGTCCTCAGCCAAAACGATTGGCCAGGGAACGAATTATCGATTCACGAGACCAAAGATCACCCGTTAGATATACACAAGACGAATTACCACTAGCTGCTACAGAGTAGAGGTCTTCACAGTGCACCCGAGACCCGTCGACCCGGGACCCGACCCGGGACCCGTACGGGTTCGGGTCTAAATTTTAAATGATCGGCCGGGCCCGGGTCGGGTCCGAATTTATTACTTCGGGTCCCGGGTCTGTTTAAAATTGTGTGTAATACCCGTGCGATCGGACTCGATCAGAGCCAGAATGAGTCAGATCAGCACTGCTTGTGTTTTTTTGCAACTTGTAAAAGTAGGTAAAGAAAAGAGAAATAATAAAAAAAGCGATCTCTCTTTCTCTCTCTCTCTCCCTCCCTCCCTCCCGTTAGAAGCAGAGCGCGCGGCCGCGCCCCAGACTCAAAGAGAGTTAATGCAACTGCACGCACGGTAATGATGGATACCTTTGTGTACAGTGGGGAAACAGATCTTTTCTATATTTAAGTTTATTTTATTTCTATATTTTATTTTATGTTTTTCTTGGTAGTAATTATTGATATGTAGGTAGGCTACTATGTATTAAGTGTCATTTTGAGTTCGTGTTCCTATTATGTGACATAGTAAATGGTTCAAATCTCAAAAATGCTTGCAGACTTTGAGTTACACACTCATATTTAAATATATTTCAAATCAGCAACAAAATCTGAGGTGAATTGTCACATAAATGTTTTCTATGACTCTCAAATTCGTTAAAAAAAACCCAACATTTTAGGCTGATCCAGCTAGCGCGCATGTGCAGTCTCAAGTTTGTCGCATCATGTCATGTTTCTTTGGCAACCGGAGCTTCCAGCAGAGAGCACATATGATAGCAAATAAATAATGTCAGCGGCCATGGCACTGAACGAGCAATTGTTATCATAAGTTAGTTCAAAAGGACAAACGGTTAAGTTAGTTATTATGCGAGTTAACTCGAGTCAGAATGCACATGTGCAAAGTTGCATTTGTCATCCATCACCGTGACATCAAGTGGACTTTTAAAGCTGAAATACTGAGTGGATTAAGCTTGGAATAACGAGAGAAATAACATGGATAGAACTTTCTTGTCGGTGGATTGCAATGCATCACAGTCAGTCAGGTAACGTTACAAGAAAGTGAGACGACGACTACTAAAATTATGTAAGACAAAAAGTTTTATTTTTCGCAACTTGTGTGAAATAATATGTGACAATCGGGTCCAGTCGGGTTTGTGTCTTCCCGTCGGGTTCGGGTCCAGTTTTCAAATAATAAACGGGTCCAGGTCGGGTCCGGGCACGGCATTTCTCGGATCTGCACAGGTCCGGGTCCAACTTTTGAAATAATAGACGGGTCCGGGTCGGTTCGGTTTAGCACATTACGGGTCTCTTCCGGGTCGGGCATGAATTTTTGGACCCGTGAAGACCTCTACTACAGAGCCAGCGGCATACCTCAGAACGACCAGCCGAGGAAAGGCTGTTCCGGGCGGGGAACATGATCGCCGAGCGTCCGGTGATCGCCGGGAATGGATCAAATTATCATAAATCATTATAAATAAACCACAGATTTGAGCTTTAAACAACTACATTCTCGCCTGAAAAACTCTTAAAACTAGATTTCGTGAAAGAATAACCGTAGTATTTTATTCCAACTGTATATTAAAAAATGGCGCTTCTTATGTTGTCATTCCCCTTGTAGCACGCGCAAGTGACGATACTCTGTCAACCAATCAACGTTCTGCAGTGAGTCTAGCTCCACCCTTTAGTACCGTACCACTGTGCTAGGTACCCCAACGGAAGGGTACCCAAAAAGTGGTACGGTACGGTTCGGCTTTTTGGTACCCTTCACAACTTTTGACAGTGGAAACGCAAATAATTGCGTACCGTACCGAACTGTACCGTACCGTACCGCTCAGTGGAAACGGGGCATTAGATCAAGCCACAGGTGCATGGCAGGTGTCAGAAGCACAGTGGTGTATATTACATGATGGAATAAGTGAAAATATGATATACGGGGGAAAGTTGTGTCCAATTCCTCCTGATCCATTTTGCCTTGAGATTCTCTATCCTCTTCACTTGGGTGGAATTCATATTCCACATGTGCAATTGTTGCAGGTAGAACCACACTGGTGGAATAATGATCTAGTAGAAGAACGAAATTATGAACTCTTTGAGATGGTTAGAATAGTTAAAAAGAGTGTAAAAGCAGCTCAAGAGGAGGGAATTCAAGCAATGGGTCATGTTATTGTAGCAAATGGAGTAGCTAAATTGATGTCTGAGAAGAAACTACCACGAATTCTAGGGAATTTATCATGGCCAGATTGGATAGTTTTGACTATGGTAGGAGTTTTTGTGTTCATGCTAATAATCCAAGTCCTTATATGTGTTACTAGAAGGAAAAGTACCAAACCTGTCAAATTGATTATTTCTAACCAAATGGATAGAACTAAGAATGGGACATACAGCGTGAAATGAGAGATTTTGTACAAAACACTACCTCACAAACAATGAACATCCGCTTACTGATTTTCAACCCCAAGGGATAGGATCCTTTAACATCAACGTTTATTTTAATTTATTGTTTTAGCACGGAACTGAAGGATTTAATTGATTAAGGAGTTAATTAATTAATGAGTTCAGGCACGGGCAGAAGACTTATTAGTTTTTTCTTTTCTTAGATGATTGGGGTTCATTTTAAATACATACACATAGATATTAAAATACACATAGTATACGGGGACATAACATGGGTTGGGTTTTGTTCTTTGTTTTTGTTTTTTCCTTTTCTGTTTCCATTCTTCTGTTCTTTCTGTCTATTTTCTTGGTCTGCTATTTCTTCTCCTCACTATCACTTCTATAGGTTGGCCACCTGGGAATGATGGTGTGGAACTGACGGCCGTAGTTCCAGTGGAGGGAAATGAAGATTCAAATTTCATCTTTTAATATTATTTCATTATTAAAATATTATGTATTTGTATTATTATTCTTTATTAATATTCATAATCTTATTATCTTATGGAGTTTAAAAGCATGAGTTTGAATGCATGAGGGAACTATAGATAGCATGGATCCATGAGTTGGATCATATGTCAGACAGAGGGAAGCTATATTTTGCTATGGGGTATGTACAATGTAGCATGTTCCACTGATGCAAGTGAATCACAGATGTAAACAACCAGGATAGTTCTTAATATGGAGAGTGTATGTACCACGTGTATGTATGACATATAAGGTCCATTTTTAACATACAGAAAGCAACATGTTTTGTTACCTTACAAGGAAGCTGTAAGAATATCTTTGGTGTATAAAAGCTCAATCTTCCTGTACTACCTCAGAGAAACACACACATGCATAGACCTGGCATGAATACAACATCTTGAAGTTTCTCTCCTGGCATATAAGAATAAAAATCTTTCTTGGCAAGATAACTGGTGTCCGGTCCCGTAAATCAAATAATAACGGGGAAACAAAAGAGGCTTTAATTCCAAGTCTACAGACTCTCACATTATTTTCAGTAAAGAGTTAAAAAGAATAGTCAAACACTCGCTCACATTTAATGCTGCACAGATATCATGAAAACCTTTTAATTTATGGAGTCAGACAAAATAACGAGGTTTGATTTGATTTGATTTGATTTTTATTTTTCTGGTAAATTTACAATGAAATAACCAAAAAAAAAAAGGAGTAGGCTGAAGCCAAGGCTTATATTTGCCTACCCTATTTAACCATACCTGAAGAATCAGCATTATAAATTATAAAAAACAGTATACATAATTATACAATACTGCACATACACATTTTTTTTACATATTAACAAAATTTACATACTAACTGAATAATCATTAACAATTTTCTTTTTTCATTTTTTTTTAAAGCTAAACAGAGAAACAGAGGTAATACATATGAAAAAATGTATTTAATTTAATCAAATTACTTTGCCACAAGAAAAGACAGTAACGCTCAGAGACCTTCACCCACTGATCGGATGCCTCCATTGGGCCGATGTAGTCGGGCTTACAGAATGAATCTTCGATCAACTTCCAACAAGGACGTGATGAACTCATTCACAAGAGCGGTACTAAATTTCACATTCAAGAATACAACAGACTGTACTATCTGAACACTGTCAACGAGGGCAATGTTAGTTGTAATGAATGACATTCAAACCTGGCATGAGATCCTCGGCCACTGCATTTATGAGGATGTTTCCAAATTGGAGGATGTAGTTGAGGGAATGAAAATCAAGGGTAAGATTGATAAATCTAACCTAAACTGTGAGGTTTGCACACAAGGTAAATTTGTTCAGAGTAGAAACATGTGATACACGACCTGAGGCTGCACTTGAACTAGTGCACACAGATCTAGCTGGTGCTATTGACCCAGTAGCTAAAGACGGTTTCAAGTATGCGCTGGCATTACTGATGACTACTCAGGTTCAGTGTTTGTGTATTTTCTAAAAGCTAAGAGTGACACTGTGAAAGCTACTGAAAAGTTCCTCAAGGATGCTATGAGTTCAAGTGAGTCACAGATGTGGGCTAGGGCCATGAAAGATGAAATGGATTCCCTTAAAGCAACACTAAAGAACTTTTCTTCTTCAGTCCTCCTACAGTTCGGAAGTGGAATTGTCCATTACTGCTGTCGTAAATAATTTAGCCTACTGGTGCACACACGCTCGCTGTTTATCCAGCACCGGCTTTGGAATGAACGATGTCCACAGACAAGGTATAGTATAATGCATGATTTTATGAAAGTATTGCGGCATATTTTAAGGTACAAAATAATCTTTAGTGTTGCTTTAAAAATTTAAATTTGGGGCGGGGGGTTGGGGTTGTTGTTAGATGAGTTTATGCTGTCAAAAACAATGCAGGTGAGACTGAGGATACAAGGCCAGATATTTAGCAAATGGCTATATAGCAAATGATGGGTGTAGATTACAAAGAGACTTATTGACCTTCACAAGGTGTATGTAAAAATTGCCTATTTGCATGCTCCAATATTTGCATGCTCCAATAGTTGCATGCTCCAATAGTTGCATGCTCCAATAGTTGCATGCTCCAATATTTGCATGCTCCAATATTTGCATGCTCCAATAGTTGCATGCTCCAATATTTGCATGCTCCAATAGTTGCACGCATGTTCGCGTTTGCGAAAACCGGTTAAAAGTCTTGGAGCCACACTTTGAACCATTTTTAATCTAGAGCCTAAAGGAAGCAAGTTTCGGCCCCTTGGATTTATTGATCAAGACACAGAGAGTTTCAAACGAGTACCCAATTTATTTCTTCCTCTCAATTATAAGCACCATGAATACTGTGAAAAAGAAGATGCAGTGAAAAATAGAAAATGCTTCTATGTAGCTTCACAAATAATTCGCACATAAACCGTGTTCGTATATTAATCATGTTTACACCCAATACAAATCATTTTAACATTTTAACTAATAACCAATATGAAATGAAATGTGTTTTTAAGCCTTTACATTTACATTTATTCATTTAGCTGACTCTTTTATCCAAAGTGATTTACAATTGCTATACATGTCAGAGGTCGCATGCCTCTGGATGGCATTCTTCTCCCAAAAGGCATAAACTCTGAATGCAAATTCCCATTGTTAGCAAATGTTTCCATGTGAAAGAAGTTTCTGTCTATATAATGAAATGCAACAAGAGGCTCAGGGCGATTCTGTAACCCAGACCAGCCGGTGATGTAAAGTGTAAGCAAAACACTTCACATGTATTTTATAATGTCAAGTTTATGTCAAGGCATCTTCTCTCTTTATTCCAGAGCATTTGATGTTTTGTATTTATTATCTTTGAGCTGATTATGAAATTGGCATGATACATTTACCTGACATAATAAATTGTAAACATTTGACCATCAACATCTGACAGGATTAATGTTAACGCTAGGCTACCTCCGGTTGAGTGGCCTGACTTCTACACCTATCCGATAGAGAAACCAAGCGTAAAGAGAAACTGAGGGCATGTAAATCTTTAGATGCATATAACTATGTGCTGAATGGTCATGTACAAGACTTGGGTGGTACGATCTGCAGTTCTGCCTAGCCAACGCCAAGAAGGCCACAATGTAAAGAGTGACATTACAGTTCAATTTTAATGATGTGAATATTTCTAAAAATTCCAGATACAGCATATTCATTTTTCATTGATTCTTGCACCCAACAACACAACACATTACATTTAATAATAATAATACAAATTTAAGCTCCCTATGTAGCCGAATATGTGCTGGTTTGTATTGGCCGCTTGCAGTTTTCCCTTTGTTTTGCCTCCAGCTAGCGCCGTGACGTAACTGTGACGTCGGCTCGAAATTGGTCTATAGAGTGAAAACAATAAAAGGGCCAAAATAGTGCCTTTGAGGGACCCCACAAGTCAGGGAAGCTTCTATTTTTAAGGTATGAATGAAACCAACTTTAAGTTAAGCCCACAACTTGCTCTAGACCAGAAAGCAGGACATCATGGTCAACAGTATTGAATGCAGCACTTTAATCCAAAAGCACCAGTGCCAGAGTCAGTAGCCAATAAAACATAATTTAATCATTTAAACTCACTGTGTGAGTTAAGTGGTTTTTAATGATGTTGCTATGTTTTTATTTTAAACTGATGTATTAAATAAAGTTCTTCTTACAGTAACTAATGTAAACAACTTTTGAGAATATTGTGCAGTTTTGAAAAAATTATACATGTCATTTGCAATTTGCAAGAAATAATGGAAAATGTACAACCCGTTTAGAACAGTTATAAAGTGTTCAGATCACTGTGTTAACTGCTTTGAGAACAGTGACCTGAGTTTATAGAAATGTGTCTGTAAACGCTGTAAATCGGCAAATAAAAGTTCATCAAAATGTTTGAACTTAAATAAAATTTCAAATATATTAATGGTCATGTATAACATATAGTGATCCATCGTGGAATGAACTTTGTGTCACAGTGAAGTTGAAATAAATGATGAGCAAAAGATGAAAATTCAGCAGTTTAGGTTTTATTTTGACAGTGAACTCAGTGAAAATAAATACAGAACTATATATATATATATATAAAATGGGATTTTTTTGTAATCAAGACGTTAATGTTTATATAAAAAGTGATATATAAAAACTATATACAGTAGGCAACATTTGAAGTGGATCAAAACCTTTCATTAAAGTTATACATGAATTTTGAACAATACCCGTTGTTGTCTTAGGACAACTTTGACACACTTTTTTGTTCCACTTTAAATGATGAAATACAGGCTTTATCCAGAAATTGATTTGCAATAAACACACTCATGCAGATACACATAAACTATGCAACAGATTTAATCACAGTTATCTGGCTTAAAGGGTACCATGGCATTTAAAATGTTCCTAATAATGTTCTGGGAGTCCCCAACCACATTTTTACATGCATGCAATGACAAAAAACACTTTTGTTGTCTTATAATATGCATTTATTTTTACCTGATTTGCTCACCGACTCCCTAATGATTCGTTTGACGACTCATTTGTCCAAACCCCTCCTTTGCGTGACGCTAATCGGCGGTGATTGGTCAGATGACCCAGTCAGTTATATTTTGCGTTAGCCCAAAGCTTAAACATATTGATAAAGCACTGCAGTACTACAATACGCTTCACATAATTTCACATATTTCAAAAAACAAAAAAAATGACATCGGAGACCTAGAAGCTGCTGAGCGTAACTCTCACTCTCTCACACACGCACGCACGCACACACACACACACACACACACACACACACACACACACACACACACACACACACACACACACACACACACACACACACACACACACACACACACACACACACACACACACACACACACACACACACACACACACACACACACACACACACACACACACACACACATAAAAGCAACAATTATTAATAGTACTTAACTAGTACTAGTATATTACTAGTACTGTGATTCGGAGGAGGAAGCTGATCCAAATAAACTTGGTATTGAACGTTCCTTCAGTATCAGGCGACTCGCGAATACACCATAATCCACACAGCATTTGTGTTTGTGAAGCGATCGTCATTAAAATAACGCGAACACAGCTCAAGGTGGCTATACTTGTGTGGTATAGTTGTAAATATAAACTCTAGCCACTGAGTCTTCACATGCTTGTCCCTGGGCAGTGAAAAAAAAGTTTGCTTTTGATTCGCACTTCAGAACAGAGTCTCGTCGACATGATGTTGTCAGGTTTCTCTGTCTGCTCGGCGCGCGCACTGAGTGGGCGTGTCGAATTCAAATAACTTGTGCAAGTGACGTACGAAAGTTAGAGAAAATGCATCGTTCGTCTATCGATTCATATCAGCGACTCAGAGTCGACTCTTACTTTTGAGAGACAATAACTTTGTATACGGTGAACTTTCATATTTAAAACTTTGCAGGATGTTTTTGTTCACTTAGATCTATGTTACACACTACATGAAAGGTAATTTTCAAAATTCCATGATAGGTACCCTTTAAATGTGACAGAGAAGAGAAGCACAAGCATTTCATGTTTGGTCTGCTTTAAATCTGGTCAAAAGATGCATATCTTGAGATCTTTGATGTCTCCCGTCAGATGGAAACATGATCTCTGTGTGGAAGAGATATTACAATAAACTGCTGTTATATTCATGATCTTATATGTATATTTTTACAGAGTAAACATGAATCAGTTCTTAGGAAAACTGAACAGCTGTTGTCAGATGATGAATTACAACTCATATGTGTACATGAACAGAAACCTGCATAAAAAAAATCAATATAACATTCCTACATTTTGTTGATCCATGATTAAAGTTGTGCACAATGTGAATCACTTTTTAAGAAGGAAGCTACAAATAGATAAACCAAATAAACCAATGAAATCACATTTGTCTCATATGACCATTTTTTCATCATGGTTATAATTCTGATATTTTGAAGCATTTGTAAAATTTGTAAATATCATCTTGCTGCGTTGATAAAATGTGATTGTATTAAATTGTATTAAATGTTTTACCTCATAGCCTCAGTAGCCCTTGTTTATTCCTGGTACACTTTGAGTCTTTGTATTCTTGCTCCCAGATCTTCAATGTCGTGGGCAGGGTCATTGATCTCCTCCAAATAGTTTGGAAACTTGACACAGATTGTGTTCATGTCATACCCTCGACAGGAGATTTTTATCACATTTCAGGGTAGTGGTGTAAGTTGTTTTTGAGTCCACTGAGTCGTGATGTTTCTATATCTGGTGTTAAGCAATGTCATCCACCTGATGGGATCACCAGTGGGTCTGAAGTCTCTCAAAGTTACCAGGTTGACAGCGAGTTATAGAGTTGAAGAACTATAAAGTCTAAGGTTAGCAGCATCAAATTGTGTAGCATCTTTTCTAAATAATATACAGTCAAACCAAAATGTATTCAGACACCTTCAACATTTCTCACATTATCACAGTTTATTCACTATAGTTTAGAAAACTGTAATACAATATGACAAGAACACAGAGTTATTAAATCAGTTGATATTTGACAGGTTTTGTCTGTCCTTCTGTTAGACTCTCACACATGAATTATGTTGAATATCTGTCAGCTGTTAAATTTAACTACACAATTAGATAATACCAGTTTAGCTCAAACTATTACCCAGCAATGCTTCATGTTGTTCAGTCTGTGTGTAAAAATGTGCATTAGCAATTAAAGAAAAAACACTTCAGCAAAACATGATCAGGTCAAAGTGTCTGAATTATTTTTGGTCCCAAATTTGTATAAATTTTAACGGTATGAAGAATTTTTGGGTATATGTCACAGTTGACTTTATTTTGCTCTCCTCACTTATATAAATTAACTATAGTTTCCTGCTATATCTGGTGTCTGAATGATTTTTGGTTTGACTGTATGTGCAAGAATCTGTACTTTATGGAAAAGCATAAATTATGATCACAGATCCACACATTTCTGTACAACCTTCTGTGGAAACTGCCACACCATTATCTGACACATCTGTCTGTGTTTTGTTGTTAATTATTAGATAAATCTGACCCTGAAAGCATGTAAAAAAACAAACATCATTTAACATGTCAGTCAGACGGTGTGTTCTCCTCTCAGCGGTTCTTGGCCAGAATTATCTGAATAATGTAGATCAGACTTTATGCTGATGATAGTTCGAGGTCAGGCCTTGCATCTAACCAGAACATTTCAGTGAAAGCTAAAGAGTAACTTTCAGTTCAATTATCTAACCAGGAACAACAGGCGAGTAGAAAGTTTGGTGTCAGAGTAGAATCCCGCCAGTTCAATTAATATCCTATTAATACTCATGTTCTCTTACGAGAGGTTCTCTCGTATTGCGTAAGTTTATGTCACCGGGTGAACAAACCAGGAACCAAAAAAAATTGTTGACTCGGTTCCAGGGGGAGGAAATGCCGGTGTAACACCAGGCCGGCTTTGGGTATACACATCATGGCCGCCGACCATAATGAGCGCCAGCTGAAGCCAATGAGTAGTGCTTCATTGAACCACATGCCCGGGCAAAAAGGAGTATAAAGAGAGGGGCTTGAAGTACAGACAGGAGAGACGTGGTTGTCTCGGTGCAGGCGCTGGTTGCCTCAGCGCAGATGCGCTGGAGGTCTCGGAGCAGTTGAGGCAGAAAAAGCTGGTTGAAGTGTTCAAAGCTTGGTGTCCCAGAGAAGTGGTTGTCTCACGGAGAAGTGGTTGTCTCAGAGTTCGAGTGGTTGTTTCAGCGAAGAGTGGTTTCGGGTACAAGCTTGTTCAGGAAAGTTGTCGGGTTGTGGCAGCCGCCCATTGGAGTCTGCTGGATCAGAGTGATCGTCTGTGGGAAATCTGCTGGACCGAGTTATCGATTGGACCTGCACTGCGAAGAGAGAGAGAGAGATAAGTGCATTGATTTCATCTTACGAACATTCAAACAGCCTGAAGAGGATGCAGTGAGTGTGAACCTGACTATTAGAGAAGTGTGTGTTGCAGAGTGTGTCGAGGAGGAACTGAA
Organism: Chrosomus eos; assembly: GCA_036326025.1. NCBI lineage: Eukaryota > Metazoa > Chordata > Actinopteri > Cypriniformes > Leuciscidae > Chrosomus > Chrosomus eos. Next base: position 45,386,946 of record CM070824.1, on the reverse strand, counting down.
GGTTGAATCTTCCCCATGTGAGTTTAACAAACAGATCGTAGGCCTCTGATCAGCCCTATCGTGTGAGTGAATTGCAGTGCTTTTGCCTTATTGATACACATTGATTCATGGCTGTGGATTTGAAGTGAACACGAGTGTGGTGTGCTTTTGCTGAAAAGTAGCTCAATCCATGTTTACACGTTTGTGGATAGTTGTTATTATATCTGCTCTCCATCAGAAGGCCAGAGTGATACAGCTGAGCTGAAAAGTACTTTGTACTGTGAAGAATCCTTACCTTTCTACTCACTGTCTGAGTTTGGAAGTATGCAGCATCGCCGATGAAGTAAGCTTGTCAACCACTGTCTCACTACTGTGAACCGAAGAGAGTACTTTGTACTGTGAAGAATCCTTACCTTTCTACTCCCTGTCAGAGTTTGGAAGTATGCGGCATCGCTGATGAAGTAAGCTTGTCAACCACTGTCTCACTACTGTGCACTGAAGAGAGTACTTTGTACTGTGAAGAATCCTTACCTTTCTACTCCCTGTCAGAGTTTGGAAGTATGCGGCATCGCTGATGAAGTAAGCTTGTCAACCACTGTCTCACTACTGTGCACCGAAGAGAGTACTTTGTACTGTGAAGAATCCTTACCTTTCTACTCCCTGTCAGAGTTTGGAAGTATGCGGCATCGCTGATGAAGTAAGCTTGTCAACCACTGTCTCACTACTGTGCACCGAAGAGAGTACTTTGTACTGGGAAGAATCCTTACCTTTCTACTCCCTGTCAGAGTTTGGAAGTATGCGGCATCGCTGATGAAGTAAGCTTGTCAACCACTGTCTCACTACAGTGAACCGAAGAGAGTACTTTGTACTGTGAAGAATCCTTATCTGTCCTACTCACTGTCAGAGTCTGGAAGTATGCAGCAACGCTGAAGTAAGCTTTTACGTCACTGTCTGTCACTGTCAAGCCTATTCGACGCGTCTGATGATGAGAGGAGTCACTGTCTGTCCCACGAGCCTATTCGACGAGTCTGACGACGCAAAGAGCCACGAACGTCCCTGTCCCTGCTTTTACCCTGTTAAACTGAATAAAAACTTACCTTTTAAAGTCACTGTGGTTGTTTGTCCCTTGGTGTCCTCTGGTGTCTGCTCCTCCGGAGTGTGGTGATTAAATCCTTGGCCTTAACCCCGGTGACATTTAGCTTACGCTACGGGAAAGATTCATCTTCTCGAGATATTAATTGGCTCATTGGCTGCCCTGCGGCAACTGCAGCAGCCTACCAGTGACGCCCAATGAAGGGCGCTCGCGCCCTTTACGCGTCCTACGCATCCTAGCCCGCCAGAATGGCCATGGCTTAGCGTATATAAGCGGGGCTCGCAGGCTGATACTCTGATTATCATCACTTCAGCGAAGCTCCTCGCATCGCTGGAACTTGAGAAGCCGATGTCGCCGTTGAAACGCGACTAGCCAGCTTAGGACAGTGCCTGAAGAAGCCGGCCATTTTCGCTACCTTCAGCCTGCCGTGCCAGCTATGGCATCCGACGACGTATCCTTTTTCACTAAAAGCCTTTTCATCTAAAAGAGCAGCGAACGTCTTTTTAAAGATGTCTCGCACTTCCTGTGGGTCGTGCAGAGCCCAGCTCAGCGCCGGAGACAGCCACGTTATCTGCTCTCTCTGCCTGGGCCAGAAACACGCAGCTCTTGCACTCTTGTCTGGAGGATGTGAGCACTGCGAAGATCTTTTGATGTCGACCCTGCGGGCTCGACTCAAAGCTTTCTCAGAGGAAACTGTCTCTCCGCCCTTTGCAGCACCGCGCAGAAAGAAGCGCCGTTCTCAAATGCCGCCGGAGCCCATGGCCGTCGCGAAGTGCTCGCCGGAGGCCGTCCCTCAAGCCTCGCCCTCGCCTTCCCCGCCTCCCCTCATTGATGCACCGAGGCCCGCGATGCCGTGGTGTCGGATGACGAGGCGGAAGTTTTCGCCACGGGAGACAGCTGTTCTATCCTGGCATCGAATAGCGAGGATTGGTCGGGTTCCCATCACTCCGCCTCCTCTTCCATCCAGGAATCCGGCAGGACCCGCGCTGGGGTGGACGCTGAGCTGATGCGCCTCCTATCACAGGCCATTGACCGACTCGGGCTCGAGTGGTCGCCGCCTAAGGAGCCCGCACCCAACAGACTCGACAGCTGCTTTCTCCATCGTCGCCGTCAAGCGCCCTCAGCCAGGCCTGCTCCCTTCCTACCAGAGCTGCACTCTGAGCTGTCAAAATCGTGGAATGCACCTTTCTCCACGAGGCTCCACTTCTCTGTCTCCGCGTCGCTCTCCCAGATGGACGGCGCCGCCGATAAAAGAAGGATACAGCTCGATCCCCAAGGTCGAGGAAGCGGTTGCTGCGCACCTTTGTCCGCCCTCTACGAGATGGCGCTCAAAGTCTGCCCTGCCGTCAAAAGCCTGCAGGACCACCTCTGCTCTCGTTGGTCGCGGTTACGCCGCCGCCGGACAAGCAGCTTCCGCCCTGCATTCAATGGCTGTTCTACAGATCTTGCAGGCCGATCTCCGTGAGTGGGATGAGAGAGGCCCGGACCCAGCGGCCGTTACGGACCTGAGGAGCATGACGTATCTCTTGCTGCTCGCTACCAAGTCAGCTGATCAGGCCCTGGGACGATGCATGGCCTCGTTGACGGTAACAAGAGGCATCTGTGGCTGACGCTGGCGGAAATGAGAGAGTCTGAGCGCTCTGCCTTCCTCGACGCGCCCCTCTCTCACATTGGTTACAGAAAGCCTCCCAGGCGATGAACCTGTTCCTGTCTCGTCGCGCTAGCTCCGCTGCAGGTCGCCCACGTGACCGGCCGCCTGCACGAGCCACTACACAGCGCCCGGCTCAGCCCAGACAGTCCAGCCAGTCCGCGCAGCTACGGGGCGGCCGCCCCAGATCGCGCTCGTCCAACCGCCAGGGACCGCTCCCCCCACGTCATGTTGAAGCCCAAGATCACGATCAAACAAGATCGCGTTGAAGCCCGAGCACACGAAGCCCCCCTAGCAACAGCAAGAGGGAAAAGACGGTTGAGTCTCGCTGCGGCCGGACCACCGTCAAAGCTTCTCTCCCTGTCAGTCCCCTTAACCCTCTGAGGTCGGGCGATACCAGCTCACTTTTTTCCTTATCAGTGCAAAAGAGACTCAAATTACTCTGTTGATTTTTATCTTACATTTAAGTGTTGTACATCATTAGATCCTGTTTAGTTTCTATTTTTTTTTTGTGGGTACTCACAATAAAAACAAAGTGTTGTGCTTTTCGTCAAATAAAGAAAAATAAATATGATGCGCGTTTTACCTTCTCTCCGTCAGTGAAGTCCATTCTGAAACGCGTCCGAAAAAAATAACTGTTACTCTGTCAATACTTGTCACAGAGAGACGAGAGATGTCTCTTTATGAAGCTGAGATTCTCTTCTTTTAAATGAAGTAAGCTACTAAAAAAATTAATATTTACAGTTTATGTAATCCGTTTGAAACCAAGGAGAGGTGCAGTTTTTTCGTTCTCCCCTCATTATCTGTAATCAGCTGAGACCGCCACACCCCCAGAGCTTTTCACATGTTAAATAGGCGATATGCATCGCACACGCGGCACGCCCCCGATCAATGCCATAACAACAACATGAAGATTCTTCATCAGAGATTCACTGATAGTTCATCGCGTTTTAGGGATGGAAGCACGCTACTCCTTCAGAGGATTATGGACAGCGGGGAATAATTAACCCTTTCCTCAGTGGAATTTGAAACTCAGATGACGAACGGTTGCATTTTGAAGAACGAATTGACCCCGAGGATACAAGGTCGGAGTAAGTCGTTTAGTGTTTTGTATTTCCTTTTCTGATCATAGAGCTCAAATGCATTTTCAGACTATATTTTGCCTAGTAAATATTACCTCACAACATTCAGTTTTAAATAGCTGCTTAGGTTATAATGATTTAGTGAAATATATCGATCTGCAAGTTTTGTTTGAGTTCTTCTGTGGTCTAGTGGTTAGATCGTTTGCCAAGTGTGTCAGAGGTTACGAGTTTGATTCTGCCTTCGGCAACTTTTTTTTCTCTCATCAAAACCGAATATGTTCATCAGTGGTTACAGTCTATATCAAACACACACGTATATAGGACACACGTTTGTGTCCATTTTATTTTGTTTTTTCACCGGAATGAATAGTGTCCGCAATGGCATTGAAGAGCACGTCCTAAGAGCGAGTGAAGAATGCGCGCGCGTCGCCACAAGAGACTGTATCCATGACACTGATAGCAGCGGACACGAGCGCTCAGCTTGAGTTAAAAAACAAAACATTTTAACGCTAGATCTCTTATTTAAGAGCGGACTAAATGAATGCTCTACTAGTTAACTGGAGATGTTTTATTTGTATTAGGTACAGCCGTTCATTGAGTGTATCAGTAAATGCGTGCGGTCTATATGGGCCATAAACAGATACTCGCGGTTACGCGGCCTACCCATAAATAGATGTTTCTCTGTCCATCAACAGATACATTGTGCATCTGTAATCATAACTGTCCATCAGTTTACTTTGGATAATGTGGTTTTTTGTAATGTGGTAAACAGTTTTTTGCTTTTGTTTTGTTGTGTTTACATTGTCACCATCAGCCTTCAGAAATCATTCTGATATAATTTTTTTTAAAATCAATGTTGTAAACAGTTGTCCTGCTTAATTTTTTTTAACCTTTGATAGTTTTTTAGGATTCTTTGAATGCACTTTTTTATATATAAAAAAAGTGTATATATATATATATATATATATATATATATATATATTATATATATATATATATAAGCACTATATAAGCAATATTATATATATATATATATATATATATATATATATATTATATATATATATATATATATATATATATATATTATATATATATATATATATATAAAAACAAGTTTGGTCTTTTTATGTTTTTTTTTTTGTTTTTTTTTTTAAAGGATATGTTAAGTGATATGAATGACTTTAAGTCTTTATGTTCTTAGGAAAGATTTCTATTTTTAATAAATGCTGTTCTTTTTAACTTTTTATTCATCAGTGAATCATTCTTAGTTCAGGCTGCCTCACAGCACCTTGATGGTGCCATTAGTCATTGGGGGAGTGTCTTTAGTCTTCACAGGTGTAAATCACATTAATATTCATGAGCATTAACACTCCCACGCATACAGCACTGCTGACCCAAAAACTGATGTAAGAAATTCAAATCGTTATATTGATGTTTCTGAAAGTGTGGTCAGAATGATTGTCACTTCATTTTGAAGTAAAAATTCTAGCCTACAAGAATAGTAACTCAAAAGTATTGTGGACAACTATTCAGTATGTGTTAAATGGCCTTATTGCGGTGACATTTTTTTTCCCCAAAACGTACTAACCACGCATATTATTTTTTTTCTATAAAATGCAAACATGTACATCCATTTTGCTCACATATTATTGTAGCAGAGTTTGTACTGAATACAGCAAATTTATATGTTGGCAAATGGTATGTTTTAAGTAGCTGAAATAAGCACAAATGTCAGGGCATATCAAAACACCTCAAGGGCCCCAAAACAGCTCAGACCTCTTAGGGTTAACACAGGCTACTGCAGTGGTTTATTCAGCAGCCAACAAGCCGGTAACACAACCCGCTCGCCTGCACACAAACGCCGTTTTTACGGCGACCCAGATAAATCTTGTAAAGAGTACAATGTCCGGTTATCCAGGTCACGCCGAGAGTGTTTTAAGTGTAGAGAAAGTGCCTGCACCCCAGTGCCCGCCCCTACACACAAACACAGCACTTCCTGTGTCGCTTACAGAGCCCACTCACATAAAGCTTGCAGGTGCTGCTCGAGTGTTAACTGTAATAGATGTGCCCACGTGTCCGTGCCCACATCTTTCCCCTGCCCGCTCTTTCACACGGCCAAGTCAGCCTCATATCAAGCAGGTTGTGAGTCTCGTGCCCGCTCACAAGCGCTCGCGCATACTGACATGCACCTCGCCCACGGCGCCGCTCGCGTGTCACAGTGTGCAGCCTCATATCTGTCAGGTTATGAATGTAAGTCACGTGCCCGCTCACGAGTGCCCACGCTAACTAAAATACACACCGCCCACGGCGCCGCCCGCGCATCACGAAGTGATCGCAAGTCGCTAACCATTCACAGCAATCGGGAAGCTATGCATGAAACAGCCTGCTGCCTCTGTCAGCGAGCCGCCGCTTTCAAGCACGCAGTGCGCGCGCGCCGCGCGCGTTCCTCCGGTTCAGTGTCTCGAACACACGCAACGTGGCGATCAGACCCCGGAGACCATTCTGTCCCTGGTCGCACACATAAAAGCGTGGGAAGCGATTTCGGGTATATCAGAATGGGTGCTAAGCAAAATAAGACAGGGCTATGCACTGCAGTTCGCTCGCCGTCCCCCTCGCTTTCGAGCACGGACCGCGACAACAGTGAGTACGGAAGTAGCCCATCTACTTCGGTCAAAAATAGCAAAGCAGTTGTGCAAAGGGGCCATAGAACCGGTGCCACCTTCTCTGAGCGAGTCAGGCTTCCACAGCCGTTACTTTCTCGTGCCCAAGAAGGACGGGGCTCTCAGACCTATATTGGATCTAAGGCATTTGAACAAAGCTCTTTTGAAAAGACCGTTCAAAATGCTTACAACCAGAAAACTTCTCGTGCACGTTCGCCCGAGGGACTGGTTTATCTCTCTCGATCTAAAAGATGCCTATTTTCAGATTCAGATAATACCCCGTCATCGGCCATTCTTGAGATTCGCCTTCGACGGTCAGGCTTATCAGTACACCGTCCTGCCGTTCGGCATGTCTTTAGCACCCCGTACATTCACAAAGTGCATGGACGCGGCTCTCGCCCCCTTGAGAAATCAGGGCGTGCGAATTTTGAACTATCTGGACGACTGGCTGATTCTGGCGCAGTCAGAGACAGAGTTAGTATCTCACAGAGCTGCACTCCTCAGTCACCTAGAGAGCCTGGGTCTCACAGTCAACTGGGCCAAGAGCTCATTACTACCCAGCCAGTCAATTTCCTTTTTAGGAATAGAACTGGACTCCGTGACGATGACGGCTTGCTTATCAACATAGCGTGCGCACCGTGTTCGGCGACTAGCCGCGTCCTTCCAGACGGGCAAAGCCGCTCCTCTGAAAACATTCCAGAGGATGCTGGGTTACATGGCTTCAGCCTCTGCGGTACTTCAGCTGGGGTTGCTGCGCATGCGCCCTCTGCAGCGCTGGCTGACCGCTCGGGTGTCTCATCGAGCCTGGCGGTCCGGCCGCGAGCGGATCAGAGTGACTCAGAGCTGCATTACAGCTCTGCAGCCCTGGTTAGCAGCCAACTGGTACCAGCGGGGTGTGTGACTATGTGAACTGTCTCACGCCGATAGGTCATCCCTACAGACGCCCCCTGTCACAGGGCCGTCGCGAGTGCAGGAGCGCTGGTCTCTGCATGCATGGGTGATCAACGGGTATCCGTTGCCCAGCCAGACGCAGTAATGAACACAATCACGCAGTCTAGAGCTCCTTCTACTAGAAGGCTCTACCTGTCTAAATGGTCTGTGTTCTCCAAGTGGTGTGCTGACAATGACTTGGACCCACGAAGGTGCGGGGTTTCGCGGTTGCTTGGTTTCCTTCCAGAGCTGTTGGATAAGGGCGGGTCCCCCTCCACGCTCAAATGTGGGACCCACGAAGGTGCGGGGTTTCGCGGTTGCTTGGTTTCCTTACAGAGCTGTTGGATAAGGGCGGGTCCCCCTCCACTCTCAAATGTGGGGTCTTACCTTGGTCCTCGAGGCCCTGAAAGCGCATCCCTTTAACCTTTAGACTCTGCGGATCTAAAATATCTGTTACTCAAAACCGTTTTCCTAAATGCACTGTCATCAGTCAAACGTGTGGGGTCCGTCAGCGCTGCGTGTCTCGAGTTCGGACCGAATGACTCATAAGTGATCCTCAAACCGAGACACGGATATGTTCCTAAAGTGATTGGCACTCCGTTCAGAGTGCAGGTCATTTCCCTATCGGCTCTGCCAGCATCCGATAGCGAGAGTGATGTTAATCTCTTCTGCCCGGTCAGGGCACTGAGGGTTTACATTACGCGCTCCGCCCCTTTCAGGCGCTCTGAGCAGCTTTTCGTTTTGTTTGGAGGGAGCACCAAGGGTCTCGCCACTTCGAAACAGAGCCTATCCAGATGGAAAGTGGATGCTAATTCAGCTGCTTATGCGTCAAATGGTCTGCAATGCCCTTTGGGCGTCAGGGCTCATTCCACTACACTGTAAAAAATATTTTAGCAATTTAGTTATTTCAACTTATTTTTTTGTGTAGAGATAACTAGATTGTCCAGACAACAAGAAATTTCAAGTTTTCGTGTCCTCAATTAATCGAAATAAGTTAGTTAAACTAAAAAAAACCTATGCAAAAAGATAACACAAAATAATGAGTTAAGTTTTTTTTACAGTGTAGAGGCATGCTCTCGTCGTGGGCATGGCCCAGCGGAATTTATATTCATGACATATGTGTGGTGGCGGGCTGGGCCTCCCCGTCCACCTTTGTCAGGTTTTATAACCTGGAAGTTCCCACCTTGCAGGCCAAACTGCTGTCAGTATAAGTGAGAGGTCAGTCCTGTCCAGGTTGGTCGTGCGCAGGCAACTCTCAAATGATTCAGCTCTTCTGGTTGAGCTGCACTGTATCAGGTTATGTGCTATATGTTTATACATTGACCGGCATTGCCGCTCTGTATTCCCTGTGAGTGCTCATGCGCATGCGCTTATTCCCGCTCATCTGGGTTCCCCGATTTCTCTGGGACTCATGTAGCGCTGGCGCGCACGACGTTGACAAGGGGTTCCCATAGCGTAAACTAAACTTACGCAATACGAGAGAACCTCTCGTAAGAGAACGAATCGGTTATCTACTGTAACCTCGGTTCTCTCTAGATGAGGGAACGAGTATTGCGTAACCTGCTGTGCTCGCGCCACGAGCGTTTTTGTATGTTGTACAATCAGAGTTAAGGGGCTGGATAATCCCTGGTTTTCCTCTGAGCTTGGAGATATTCTTCATGACCGCAATTTAGCATGGGCTAAAGCAAGAAAAACGGGCTCTCAGATTTGCTTGTTTTTAGGCAGCTAAGAAATAAATGTTCTTCTTTTATTAAGAAAGCAAAATCTGATTTTTATCTGTCAGCCACTACTAACACCTTAAATGATCCCAGAAAATTCTGGAAGGCTATACAATTACTTTCTCCAAACAAAGATAGTATTAATGTTCCTTCTTCTATTACGAAAGAGTCTGTAGTAGTACATGACAAGCTGGAGATATTGAACCATTTTAATTAGCATTTTATTCAGTCTGGTTCTTTGTTTGACACTGCTTGTCCTTATACTGTGACACCTAGTGTCTCAAGTGTCTTCAATCTCACTCCATTCTTAGTGGCTGACGTTCTAAAAGCCCTAAAAGGACTGGTTACTGAAAAAAACCCAGGACCGGATCTTATAGAGCCCTATTTCTTAAAAATAGCTGCTGATTGTGTAGCACAGCCTCTAACGTACCTTTTTAACCTTACTTTAGAGAGCTACACTATTCCCAAAATATGGAAATCTGCATTTGTTTGTCCATTATTCTGGCCACACGGAGGCTTTGTCATTGGTATACATTTATATATAAGGCTATTCTTGGTGTGCTCCCATTCTATTTATGTTCACTTCTTATGAAAAAAAGTGCTGGTCATTATTCTCTCCGTTCTCAGGCTGTTGTCTTGTTTTCTGTCCCACATGTCAGTACTGAGCTGGGTAAATAGGCCTTTGTTTATTCTGCTCCCTTTACATGGAATTTGCTGCAGAACAACTTAAAACTTAGTAAATTGATTCCTTTGAGTGTTTTTAAGTTGAGAATGAGATGCTTTGAGTTGGACTCCCTCACATGTCAATGTTTTTATTGAGATTTCATTGTAAGTGCATAATTGGCTTTCATGTGTGTGTCTTTGTACCTATGTAATGATGTGATGTAATTTTGCTGCCTATCTTGGCCAGGTCTCCCTTGCAAAAGAGATTTTTAATCTCAATGTTTTTTTTTCCTGGTTAAATAAAGGATAAATAAAAAATAAATAAAAATAATCGTGTCCATCACGACTCTGGAGGGCTTCATAACCAACTTCATAAACGGCTCTCTGGGCCGCTGTGAACTTGTAATTGGCCGGGAAGGAGTGGGCAGCATTAGGAAATCTCAGTATTAGATTTCCTGCTTTATTAAAACTTTTTTTTCCTTAAAATTACAACATTACGTTCAATTTTACAATGCACGATCACAAGACAGAGTAAAAAATTGTTAATAGAAAATGTGCTTAATATTTCAGTCTTTTTGTGGAGTTGCAAGTTAGTACTTCTGCAATTATATGTGACGGGACTGTACATTACATGTCTTTCGACTTTGACAGATCTATTCAAGAAAGATATTGCAACATTTGTCCTTTTAGGGAGTGCATTCTTACTGTGATGAAGCACCAGACTCAATGGGATCCATTTGCAGCTCTTTATTAGTATAGTCGTACTCGTATCCTGGCGGGAATCAACAACAGCGAACAGGGCAATGGAGAAAAGGCAGAGACAAACCAGATAACAGGCAAAGGTCGAGGCAGGCGGTGAGAAGCAAGGTCCAAAAAACAACCCAAGTCGGGGTGGGCAGAGAACAATCAGAAACGGGAATGAACAGTCCAAATTCAGAGTACAAATAATCAAAAGGAAATAAACGCTCAGAAATGATGGCCAGGGCAGATCAAGACTTCACAGAGAAGTGATGTGTGGAAGTGGCTTATACAAGTGTGTGTGTGTGTGTGAATGAGGTACAGGTGTGTGTGCAATCAGTCCCAGGTAAGAAGCATGATGGGAATTTGAGTTCGGTGAGAATGACTAATATTCTGGAGAGGGATCCCTCCGGTGGTGTGGAGGAGGCGGGGCAGGAGCCTCTTCTGTAACACTTACATTAAAAAAATTATGCATGTGAAACATTAAATGTAAATGTATTTAACTAAAGTGGGACAAATATGATTAATTCTGGAATAAACTAAAATAAGCTTGTACTTTAAAATTGTACATCCAAGAATTTTTCAAGTGAGGATATATTTTTCATATTATTGCAATTCTTTCAGGTATCTTTAAACACTTCTAAACAAAAAAGTCAGTTTGCTGTTAGAGAGCAAGGCTTGAGAGTTTAAGGGACTCTTTCTTTCATTGTGATGAATTTCAAGTAGACACAAGATGACAAAAATGCTTTCTACCTTTCTTAACTAATTTCTCTGGATGCAGAAAAACACACAGTTGAGATGAACACAATTAATGATGAAAAAACGGATGCATGAAAACTGACATTAAAGTGTCGCACCGTCATGAAGAATGAGTAACTCTCTTTATTCAGCTGATTTACTGTACAGTTCATTAAAGAGAAGTCTTTGTGTGACTCAACATCAATCTTAGTGTAATAACAGCCTCAACTATTGTTTTACACGTTTGGAAACCAGTACAGCTAGAGTCTACTGGAATGAAGAAAGAAAATCTCAACACCTGATTACCAAGATTTATTAAAAACAAGCATTGGATTTTCTTACAAACTTGCAAAAAGTGTACAGGATAAAATGCAAATGAATTGAGTAAAATTTAAGTCAGGCTAAATAAAGTTCAGAACTGCTTTTATTAAGAATCAAACTCTGAAAAAGCATATAAATATAAGAAAAAATATATATTTTTTTTTACACTGATTTCCATAAGTGAAGTCATACAGACAGAAGCTGTCACATTTTGTGTGTTTTCCTTTATAGAATGACATATCAAAGATACTCATTTACTTAAAGATTAAAGTCTGATATGTTGAAGAAAAGGAGTGTCATTAGGAGGAGGAGCGGAAGCATAAGAGGAGGAGCGACGACAGTGGAGATCGAGAGAAGTCAGGCCTGGACTTGTGTTTGATATATGTGACAGCAGTCGTCCGTGAGAGATACGGTCAGTAATCACACCACCGGCCTCATCCTGCTCGCCACAAAAGATAAAAAATATGTAATGTATTATATTTGTGTATAATGTATGATTTACATGCATACAATCATAGCGTATAATATTATATAGGGTGAATATTGGTAAAGTGGGACACTTTCTGATTATTGATATTCTGCATACTTTTTTATTATGATCCAAATGTCTTAGCCGCTCATATGATACTATTCTAAATATCTTAAGAGCTCTACTATACTATACACAAAAGAAAAGAAAGAAACATTAAACACAGGATGGATGACTCTTCCTCAAACACACAATGACCCCAAACCACATTTTTCAAGGCTCAACTGTCAAACTGGGACACCTTTATTGGCAAACTGGGACACTTAAAACACATTCAATTGTTATTTAAGTGTAGGCCTTATAAATGAAATACACAATAACAATATAAACAACAACAACAATACTTTAAACATCACTTTTTTTAAGAAGGGGTGCAGGTACAGCAGATTCAACCCACCCCCTCCCTCATCTGCCCACAACATTTTATATTGGGTTTAATTTATTTCATACAAATTTCCAGATTTTCATGTTTCTGTGCGCTTCCTTCAGGGTCGGGCCTTTCGGTGGTCAGACTTGGCTCATACACATTGGGGTGTATAGCCATGGGATTTACTGGGTACATCCCAGTCCTCTTGAAGCCAGCTTGGGCAGTCTGGACTGTGCCTGCATTAGCATCGCAAGCAAGCTCAATATAAGTAGTTTATGTCAGTCTTAGTTGAAATATCTGGCTAACTAACTAAATTTATGAGGGGGAACTCAATTCCTCCATTAGAATGACTTGAATGGCTGTCCCAGTTTGCCAGTAATACCCTGTCCCAGTTTAACAATATGCTATTGGCAAACTGGAGCAGTGTCAAAATCGCATAAAAAAAGCCCAAGAAGATTAATATGAATGTGATTTTTAAAAATTCTGATTCTCCATTACATCCTATAACAAAATATATAACAATTACAAATGATCCATGAGTTTTTTTTTTTTTTTTTCATTTTTATAACCTTAACATTATTTAACTCAGAATGCTATGTCATTTTACTTACCATCACGGTTCACTGCAAGGTTGTTAAATACGATGTGCCACACACCAGAAGTGATGTCATAGCCACATAATCTTTTTTTTTTTTATATCACATACTTGCTAATGATGGGCTCAGTGTTGATTTTTAGTAATAAAAATCCATGTAAAGATAGAAATGATTAAGCTTAACTGTCCCACTTTACCAGTATTCATCCTATTTACAAATCATCAACAAAATTATCAGCAAAAATTATATGAAGTTAAAGGAAGGACTAGTTATGAATTGATGTGAATCTGTAAATCTCCATTAAGTGATCTGACCATCTAACTAATCTCTTTCTTTCTTTCTTTCTTTCTTTCTTTCTTTCTTTCTTTCTTTCTTTCTTTCTTTCTTTCTTTCTTTCTTTCTTTCTTTCTTTCTAATCTTTCTAATCTTTCTAACCTTTCTTTTTTTTGTCTATCTATCTATCTATCTATCTATCTATCTATCTATCTATCTATCCATCTATCCATCTATCCATCTATCCATCTATCTATCTATCTATCTATCTATCTATCTATCTATCTATCTATCTATCTATCTATCTATCCATCTATCCATCTATCCATCTATCCATCTATCTATCTATCCATCTATCCATCTATCTATCTATCTATCTATCTATCTATCAACTAATCTTGATCATCCATCCATCCATCCATCCATCCATGGTCATGTTAAAACATGGTAAATCATGCTAGCAATGTGGTAAACCATACTAGAAACATGGTAAATCATGTTAAACCATGTTAGAACATTTTAAAACCCTTCAAACGTACTGGCTAGTCTTTTTCAAGCAAACCTAAAGTTTGTCAACGAACTTTACCTTCTAGTTGAAGATCTGCTATTCCTGCATTCAGCACATCAACTTATTCTCCCACTTCTACATCGATATAACGATTTTGCAGAAAGTCCTGAGAGAATCTCCCCAGTTCATCATTATTACCAGTGAGTGTCAGTACATACTGTTTAACAGCATGTTTGTAATTCCACTGAACAGAGATGTTTTGATAATTATCTCGAAGTATTCTCATCCAAAAGCCTTCATTCGTGGATCTGAAGACCAGACATTTCAGACGTTCGTTTTGAAAACATTGGAAGATAATATCTGGGTGATCCCTCAGCTGGTTTTCTCTGTGTTTTCTTTTCTCTTTTTTTTCCCTTTTCTTTCTTTGATCCTCATTTTCATTTGGTATTTGTATAAATACCATCCCGTCATACATGCCTCTTACTCTTGCCATTTCTAGTCAGCACTGGTGTGTGAAGATTGTGAAAGTCTTGTTTTAAACCTCTTGTTAACTAGCTCACGCTTATAAACCCTAGTGATTGCGGAAGCCAAACAGAAGGTGACAGCAACTATTGTTCAGTCCCACTTAATTCAGTGCCCAGATCAACACGTGTCTGTCTGGACTGGTTTGTCCACATGATTCTGAAACTGAAACTATGGTGCATATGTAATACCATGGTATTTTAATACTGTATTTGCCACAAAATGATAACCACATACATTCATATCAACTACAGTAATCAAAAGCACTGCAATAGGACAATTATAGGTAGGATAGGCTTTTTACACACGTTAACCCGAGACATTCTAAACCCAGATTAACAGAATCTTAGCTTAACTTTTTCATGTTTAACACTGTTCAGTCTTTATCCTGCATGGGTTATGAATGGGTTAATAAATCCTGGATTTGTAGGTTTTGAGTTTGTCTGAAAGTCCCAGATATTGATTGATTGAACTTTATTATCAACCGATGCTGAAATTGTCCTCTGGCTTCTCATAAAAAAAACACAAAAGTTCTACAAGTATACATTGAAGATGTGAAAAATAACTATAATCAAGCTTCTTATTCTCACATTCAATATTCGGTAACACTTTATTTTGATGGTCCCTTTTTAATCTGTTGACTATAAGTAATGTTGTAATGTTCTAACTGTCATTAGAGTATTAATGGACTGTCTGCTTACAGTTTTTCTCCATTGGTTTGGCTCATTTCTTGAAACAGAAATTACATTCTCAAAACTACATGGACAAACCTCCAAACCACTTGGCAATTTTTCACAACAGAATTGAATTTCTCATTCAGTTCATCAAATTGCAAATGCCTAAGTACATGTCTCAAAGTCTCAGTACATCTTTGCAAATGATTAAGTACAGGTAGCCTACATTTAGCACAATTTCCAAGTGAAAAGATATTGTTGATCTAAACTGATTGTTGATTCTCAGTCTAATGGTTTTTCGCTCCAAAACCTGTCAGCGTCATATCATTGTATAAGTCATCACATGCACAATAGTCTGTTCAATTGTCAAAATTAGTCAAGAACATAATACCATGAATACCATATATGAATCACTTGGAACATTTGATAAATTTATTACAGCAATTGACAGTGAAAATGACAAAAAGAAAAGGGATCAAAGAGCTGCAATTAGTGCCTCCCATGTATATCTATCTAATACTGTTGGTTTTACTGTAACAGTTAGTCTAGTCAGTTCAGTAAGTCTAGTTATTGATGATTTCCCCCTCCCTTTTCTGTCAAATACCCCCTACCTGCATAGAGGTACATGTACCCCAGGTTTGGATAATAATGGCATTGGAAGGAAACGAGACCCATCTCATCCTCGTGTTTGTGGATGAAGCTATCTTCAACCTGGCCAAGGGCCGAAGACATGGCCGTAATATTATTGGCCACCGGGCCACGGTGGATGATGGTTGGGCCGCCATCATTTTTATTTGATCCCTGAAAATGAGAGAGGTCTTGTAGGTGCTCCTACCACAATCACTACTCATCCAAGTATGGTCATGTTGTTCCTACCACCTTACTCTTCTTTCCTCAATCCTATTGAGGAGTATTTCTCCGCTTGGAGGTGGAGAGTGTATGAGTATCAGGCTCAAGCTCAGAGGTCCCTGCTCCATGCAATGAACAAGTGTGAGGATATTACAGGAGATCAGTGTAGGGGATGGTTGCGACATGCACGCTGTTTCTTCCCTCGTTGCATCGTAAGGGAGAATATGCACTGTGATGTGGATGATAATCTGTGGTCAGACAGACAGCAGCGTGTGGATGGCCAGGAGAGGGTGAGGATGGTGGCCAGGAGAGGGAGGGTGAGGACAGCGACCAGTGAAGAACTTAGTTGTGAAACTCCAGCTTTATTTACAGCACTGTAGGCTGCATATAATTTCATTGTTTTTTTGTTTGTGTGTCTATATTACAGTATATTATGCTGTATGCATTTTACTTTTACTCTGATGTATGGAAGTTACTTTATGTGTGTGAATGATAATGGTTACAATTTCCTTGGCAGTATGAGTGCAATGTGTGATGTCAAACCTTGGAGGCTACTCTTACCCTAAAATCCTATTTCTTTTTTTTTTTCAGTTTTATACACAATTGTATTCTGTTAGCTAGACAAAAAAACAGTACAGTAACCATTGTCAATGAAGGACTGGGCTAAGACTGAAAGGTGGATATGAGGGATATTTCAATGGTCCTCTGCCATAGTGACAAAACATCTAAACATTTTGGCTTGCAGTGCTTACACAATGCCAAAGGGATGAAGCATTTTGGGGGCACTGACTGGTTAAATGAGAAGGAAATTTAGTTTTGACAAATGAGTGAACTGTTTTGGGAGATGTATGAGCTTTTGCAGGTGAACCATGGTGTTGTGCCGAACCATCCACGTTATTTTGGCAAAAGCACCAAGAGTGTTGAGAACGTCCGGTCTGTTTCAAGAAATGAGCCAAAGCAATTGAGAAGGATCTTTGCCATTTTGGTGGCACTGACTCTTTATATGAGAAAGGAATTTAGTTTTGAAGCATGAGTGAACAGTTTTGGGATAGATATGAGCTTTTGCAAGTGAGCTATAGTGTTGTGCTGAACTGTAAGACTGTTTTGCCAAATGATCTTAGAGTTTTGAGAATGTAATTTCTGTTTCAAGAAATGAGCCAAACCAATAGAGAAAAACTGTAATATCTGCTAACTCTTTATTTTTATGGTCTTCCGCAAGACATTCTACGGACTAAGTAACTTTACAAGTACGTCAACTTATTTTATACCTACCAGTCTACTAATAATCCTCTAATGAGAGTTAGTCCTTTTGCTTCCGGAGCAGAATATCACAACCCATAAACCCCTTTAAAATTGCAAGAGGGAATATGGCTTTACTCTGGACTGGACAGACAGAAAAACAAAGGTATATAGTTAAAAAAAGAAGAAAATGATAAAATATCCGGACCATGCACAATAATCATCCTGTTCCCATGTGATTTTCATCCATGTATTTGATTAAATGTAAATCTGGTTCAGTAGGTTAGCCACTGAACCGGTTGTATGGTACTGTGGATTGACACTGCAGATCTGTAAATATGATTCAGTCTAACTCACAACCTACAACATACCTAAAACTGTCCACCTTACATAAAAATGAAATATCATTAGAAACATTTCAGAGAAGAGCTGAAGGTTTATGAGAAGAGCAGAATCACATCTAAACTGCTGGAAACAAACTAAAGACATATTTACTGCTATTCCAACAAGTTTAGTTTGACAAAAACAACTCATATGGGATTTGAACATGAC
Source organism: Chrosomus eos (assembly GCA_036326025.1). Taxonomy (NCBI): domain Eukaryota; kingdom Metazoa; phylum Chordata; class Actinopteri; order Cypriniformes; family Leuciscidae; genus Chrosomus; species Chrosomus eos. The sequence continues at coordinate 45,369,264 of CM070824.1, read as the reverse complement.
ACAATTTTATGAATTAGTAAATAAAATTTGCACACGATTCTAAATTATGCTTGAAAAATCTGATGTTTATTAAAAATAAGCATTGCATTTTCTTACAAACTTGCAAAAAGTGTTCAGGATAAAATGCAAATCAAGTGAGTAAAGTTTAAGTCAGTCTAAATAAAGTTCAGAACTGCTTTTATTAAGAATAAAACTCTGAAAATGTTACATGACTGCTACATGAAAGCATAAATCATCAGGTAATTCATTTTTGACATTAGATTCAAATAAACAGTTGTTATGAGATTAACATAATTAACAATGAAAACAGGCTCAACGAAACTGACATTTAAGTGTCGCACCCTCATGAAGAATGAGTAACTCGCTTTTGTCACGGTTTGGGTTTTGTTTCTTGTACTTGTCATTGTCATGTTTGCCCTGTGTCTTTGTCTAGTATTGAATGTTTGTCGAGTTCCATGCCTTTGGTTTATGTTTGATTATGTTATGAATGAGGTCCACTGGAGGCAAGGTGGTTGAGAACCCAAATACAACTTTAATACAAAACATAAACAAACATAAAACAAGGGCATGGCACTCGGAACAAGAACCTGGACAAACATTCAATACTAGACAAAGACACACGGCAAACATGAGGGCTTAAATACACAGACTAATTACAAGACAAGGAACACCTGTGAGATTAACCAATGACAAGACACATGGCAGGATCACATGACAAACAGGGAATCACATGACAAGACACAGAAACATGACATTAGGTGTGTTCGACATCGGCTGCGGCTGGATGTAAGCGATCGGCGAGAGTAGCCGCGTGCAGGCGGGGAGGAGCTGCAAACTGAGACGTGAAGTCGGACACTTTCTGGTTCCCGTAGTGAACGCTCACGTGGTGTTTGTATACTTTACCACAGCTGAAGTGAAATAAATGCAATATTTGCAAAATACACAGATGTTTCAGAGACATTTTCATTCAATACTTTATGTACTGCTTCATACAGCGTCTGTTTGAACAAGAATAAAGTTCAACATAAGCCTACAGTTACTATCAACGTGGAATCAACGTTTTTTAATCAGTTTTATTTTGATAAACATAACACAATACATCGCGACTACATGAAAAGAGTGTTTACTGTTATAAAACAATGATTTGTGAGCTTTAGTGGAACTAAAGACGTGTGAGAATAAACCAAATAAACACGAAACACACGTGATCGTTTTCATGCAGTGAATCCGGCCAATCGTGGAACAGCTGTGTCGTCATCAGAGCTCCTGCAGCCGCTCTTGAGAAGCTGCGCTGGCTGAGTTCTCCGGCTACTCTCGAATCGCTCTCGCGGAACTTTGATGGTATACGTCACAGTCACGTGGCGTCGGCGCTGTATCAAGTCGGACAAAATTTCTAACCAGCATGCACTGCTTCAAGTCTGCCGCCGATCGGTCTGCGCAGAGCTGCATGAAGTCGAACAAGCCTAATGACAAGTACAAGAAACAAAACCCAAACTGTGACAGCTTTATTCAGCTGATTTACTGTGAAGTTCATTAAAGAGAAGTCATGTGACTCAACAGCAATGTTAGTGTAGTAACAGCCTCAGCTATTGTTTTACACGTGTGGAAACCAGTAGCCTACAGCTAGAGTCTACTGGAATGAAGAAAGACAATATCCAAAACCTGTTTGCCAAGATTACACCAGTAATATTTAAATCAGCAGTAAAATCAGAAAATGATGGTGTCATACATTTAACTTCTTCAGCTCAAATATGAAGACTTTAGGGTAAAAATTTGAAGGTGATTGTGTCGTTGAACTGTAACAGCGCTTCATACAATCAAATTGAATGTCAGGATTTCTCTTCTGTCTCTGTTTACTGCTATTACAACAAGATTAGTTTGACCAAAACAACTCATATGAGTTATCAATTTATACAATCATAGCCTATAATATTATATATTTACAAATCATCAACAAAATTATCAGCAAAAATGATATGATGTTAAAGGAAGGACTAGTTTTGAATTGATGTGAATCTGTACATTTCCATCAAGTGTATCTGGAATATATGATTTGTTTGTAATAATTCTGACCCAAAACATTTGAGATTAATATATTAAGCTTTTTAATTTCAGCATTAAGATTACGATGTTTAAAACACACTTATCCTGTTTAATAAAAAAAACAGAGAATATCTGTAATAATTATAAACTAAATTCAGCACCGACAACAACAGGAGCTCAATGATATAACAGCACTACCTGGAAAGCTTTATTCAATTGAATGAATAAAGGTTTATTCGGTTACTAAACATAAAACAGAATATATATACATCAACGGAACAGGTGTAGGCTGAAGCCGTGGCTTATTACGCCTACCCTATTTACAAAACAATATCTACCCATCAAAATCTGAACATAAACAATATACAGTATAAACATATGCATACATACACACATTTCTATATACACATACTGCTTATATATCCGTATACGTACATATATACATACAAACCTCTGCACTTGATTACAAATATTTATTTACTATTTATATTATTGAAATCTAAGCACAACATTTATGCCTAAACTTATCTTGGACAATTTTTCTTAAGCATCCGAATATTTGTCAAAAAATTTTTAAAGTAATGAATGGAATTGATCCTCTTAAGGTCATCAGTGAGACCATTCCACAAGTCGACCCCTTTTACCGAGATGGTGTTCATTTTAAAGTTTGTTCTGACCATCTGTTTTTTAAACATGTTCTCTCCTCTTAAGTTATATTTCTGTTCCCTGTTTTCAAACAAACATAATATATTTTCGGGCACTATTTTCCTATTAACTTTGAACATAAAAACGGCGTACATAAAAAGAACATAAAAATTGTGTCCCAAACTACAGATAAATGATCAAACCCAATCTCAGACAGACAATATATACTGTGTGTATTTATATGTATATATGTATATATGTGTGTATATATATATATATATAGTGCCTATGGTATAAGTGAACACACCCATGCTAAAGTTGACTAAAAAGAGGAATAAAAAAATCATCTTTTGGAAATTGATCTTAATTACTTAATTTAAAAAATTAGGAAAAATCCAACCTTTAGGGACACCGAGGGGGTTTCAGTGCGTAGTATATGTACGCTAATACCATTTTATAAACCATTTTATCGTGTTATAGATACGCACTTTCATAAGATTGTGTTGGATCTGTATCTAGAAGTGCGTATCTATACCACGAATGTTATTTCTCGTGCCATTTATACGCCAAAAATGGTTTTAGCGTGCATATGCTACTGTACGTACTGAAACCCCCTCAGGTAGGATTAGGGGTGGGGAGTGCGTGCGTATTACACACCATAAATCATATGCACGCGAAAACTGCGTATAATATGCATGCAAAAACTATTTTTTGCCGTATAAATGGCATGAGAAATAACATTCGTTGTATAGATACGCACTTTCATGAGATCAGGTTGGAAATAACACCATGCCAATCTCTATATGGTGAAGGGAATGTGATGATGTGGGGATATTTTAATCCCAAAGACCAAGGGAAATTTATCAGGATGTATAGTATCCCGGATCCATGAAATAACTGGCCTTTAAAAATAAAGATCTGCCTGCCTCTATGGGAGTTTAACATAGGGGTGTACTGACTTATGCACACTGTATTTTAAGGAAGAACATTTATTTATTTACGATACATCATTCATTCACAAAGAAAATTGGTGTCCTTAAAGGTTGAATTTTTCCTAATTTTTTTAATTAAGGCATTAAGATCAATTTCCAAAAGATGTATATATAAAGATATATACTTGTGTTTCTCTCGATTATTCACCAGTCTCTCAAAGTTACAGATTAACAGCGAGTTATAGAGTTGAAGAACTAAAGTCTATAAAGAACTATAAAGTCTAAGGTTAGCGGCATCAAATCTTTTTGAGTTGCATCTTTTCTAAATAATATACAGTCAAAACAACATTTATTCAGACATCTTCAACATTTCTCACATTATCTCAGTTTATTCGCTATAGTTTAGAAAATGGTAATAAAATATGACAAGTTATGACAGAGTTATTAAATCAGTTGATATTTGACAGGTTTTGTCCATCCTTCTGTTAGACTCTCACATGAATTATGTTGAATATCTGTCAGCTTTTAAATTTAACTACACAATTAGATAATACCAGTTTAGCTCAATTACCAAGCAATGCTTTATGTTGTTCAGTCTGTGTGTAAAAAGAGCATTAGCAATTAAAGAAAAAACACTTCAGCAAAACATGATCAGCTCAAAGTATCAGAATACTTTTTGGTCCCAAATTTGTATACATTTTATTGGTATGAAGAATTATTGGGTATATGTCACAGTTTACTTTATTTTGCTCTCCTCACTTACATAAATTAACTGTACTGTAGTGTCCTGCACACACTAGTTGTCACAGTGTCTGGTTTGTGTTTCCCCAGGTGTCCACTAGAGGTCTCTTCCCCATACTGTCACCATTCACTCCTATATGGGGAGGCTGCAGACCTGGAGCCGGCAGATATACGCCCCTGGCAGTTTTACGCCCCGACAGTTTTGCGCCCCTGTTGTTCCTGATGCGTCCAGTAGGGGGATATATTGTGAAATAACATAATTAAATCGACTCTTACACATTGATAACAAGACCATAGACAATTTTTTCGTTTTTTGTTCATTTAAATAAACGTTACAATGTAGATCTGCACGGATTTAAAATATCTGTAGCTATTCACATGGGCTTCACTCTCTTCACTCAGCCTACAGAAGACTGTGTTTTTGTGAATCGAAAAATTAAAAATACACAGTTGGATCAACTGTTATGACACGTATATGACCTACTGCAGTTATAGGCCTTTTCACCGTAGGATTTTATATGGAAGACTGAGTGAAATATGTTGTTGTGAATTTATAGTTGCATTTAGATACTAACCAAATTTAGCCCATTAGACATACAGCATACCGTGTAATCATATGGATCCTTGATTAGCTGTAGTACTATTCTTTATTGGTCATCATACAGCTACAAAACAGTGTCCTACACAGCATTTTATGAAGACAAACACAATTTATCCCTTTTCTAAAATTCCAAGGGCCATTTAAAAGAAAGACACAATATTGTTGTTCATAATTTTTTTTATTAACAACATTTATGAATTATGATGACCCCCCTATGGTTTGCCCCTCTTCTTTAACTATTTTTTAAAAGGACATCTATGGTGATAGTGTGTGTGTGTAAGTGTGTGTGTGTGTGTGTGTGTGTGTGTGTGTGTGTGTGTGTGTGTGTGTGTGTGTGTGTGTGTGTGTGTGTGTGTGTGTGTGTGTGTGTGTGTGTGTGTGTGGGTGGGTGTGTGTAGGTGTGTGTGTAGGTGTGTGTGTAGGTGTGTGTGTGTGTTGCATCAATTTGCTCCTGATCTTCAAAGTACAACGGCACACGCACTTGTTGGTGGAACAATAGTGGAAAAAGTGTCAACTTCAAGCCACTTTGATTTCTTTTGGCCACCAATGATGGACTGTGCAGAGAAAATTGAAAATGACATTAAAACCATGTCCATTTATGTCTCCGTAAGTTGTTAATTTTGTAAGTCGTAAAAAAAAGATGGGTGTTTATAAGTTTAGAGAGAGATTTTCATTTTCTTATAGCTAAAGCAAACACACACCTTTATGAAATGTACGTTAAGAAGAATTTGGTAAAGACAGAGTATGATAAAACCCACATTAAGTGCACATACCCTAGTCCAGACCAGTAAGCTATTTTAAGAAATGATGTTGGAAATAATAAAAATATTTGAGTGAGTGTGCAGTTCAACTCTTTACTTCGAGAGATTTACATACATGTATACATATATGCCTGTAAATGTGTCTTTTGTGTTTTCACATCATAAAAAAACAAGTTCATATTTCCAATATCTACTGTAATGTTGCCCCAGAAACCATGTGGAGTATGTTTTAATGGAATGTTGTATGTTCAAGGAGTAAACAGGGTCTTACCAGAAGAGGCCATCTCATACACGATAAAGACAGGCAACAAAAGAAAATGAATTTTAAAGTGAGTAGAGAAGAGTAGGGCAGCTAAACACACACGTGTTAGCTAAGTTTAAGCCAGATAGAACATAAACCTGACCGTCAAGAACTTTTTGTCTCTCGAAAAAATAAATTATAGACCCATCCATTGATATAGAAATGAATTGATATCTACAAGCTAATCGTTTATAAATAATAAATGTTGCATCATTGCTAAACAACAATAACTTTAGCAGATTATATAACATACAAATGACAAAATCTATTATTTTTTGTCAGATTTTCATTCTAACGATAAAAATCTTGATTATACGGTATTATTACTTTGTCTTCAAAATTCATCTTCATAAAGACAGAATCATTCAACTGATTTAAGAATATTCTCCTCTGATATAAAGTCCCTTTTTCCTTCATTTAAGAAAATGTCAAAACCTTTAAACTCAAAGGTTTCTAAAATAAATAATATCATAGAGTCTGTTGTAAAGAACCTTTATTTTTTTATATTGACAAAATGTAAAATTGTATTGATTTGTGTACCAATTCAATCTCTTTTGATGTCCCCCTTGTTATTTTTTATTTATTTTTCTCCCTGTTAATGTCTTGTATCCATTCTTTTGCAATACAACATAAATAAATGTATTAATATAATAATAAAAAAGAAGATTATTTACTATCATACCGTAACTCAATCCGTGTCGCTGTACAGCCTCCCCCTACTGGACGCATCAGGAACAACAGGGGCGTAAAACTGTCGGGGCGTAAAACTGCCAGGGGCGTATATCTGCCGGCTCCAGGTCTGCAGCCTCCCCTTACTCATTCACTCTGGAACTCCACAATCCTTGTCTGTACCAATTACTGTTCATTGCCCTCAGCTGTTTTACCGTCATCATTGTACCCAGCTGTTCCCTGTTATTCATTGTTAGTTCTTTGTTTTATACCCTGTCAGTGTTTATCATGGAGTCCTTAGTTCAGATCCATGCCGATGCAAACTGTGGAAGTGTTGGAGAGTGACATTCGGAATCGTTTGCCAGGCATTGTTTACACCCGGAGTTTCAGTAGTGATGGGCAGATCGAGGCTTCGTGAAGCAATGAAACAGTTGAACCAAATGGTCCATATTGTTTCAAGGCTTCGAATCACGGTGACACCTAGTGGTCACTTGCAGGTGTTGATCTGAAAAAACCTTGACGAGCCATGAATTTTGTTTTGTTTTTTTATTATTGTACTTTTCTAATATGTGAATCTTGTAACCTATATAGGCTCCTCACTGTGCATACTGTTATTTTGGTCCTGCAAAATTAATATTAATAAAATAAATCAAGCCACAATGTCTCACTTTTTTACATATTTTTATTCAAAAATATTAATTTCTCTGCTGTGGAAGGATTCCTCAAATGGCGCATCATGGATGATGTATTGTTGCAGTAGGAAAGCTGCCGATCACAATACACACATCTCACTTTATTTGTTGTTTCTAAACAGAAATGCTCCCACACCACAGATGTATGGCATCTCTTCTGGGAAGCCTCCATTTTATCTATCTATCCAAATCTATCTAGATATGTAGCTCTAATCTATCTATGTAATTAGATATATGTATCTACAATCTATTTATGTATTTAGATATGTATACAATATGTATCTATAATCTATCTGTGTATTTAGATATGTATCTATAATCTATGTCTCTATAATATTTATATATGTAGCCTATCTTTAATCTATCTATATATGAATCTATCTATCTATTAATCTAGCTGTCTATATATATATATATATATATATATATATATATATATATATATGTATATATCTATGTATCTATTAATGTGTCATTATATGTATACTCTGTGTCTCTAGCCTATCAGTCAATGTGTTGTGTAAATTTAAATGTAAGCCTAAATATGACTAAACAAATCGCACTATAAATGTCACATATCACCAAAAATCCGCTATCTCAAAATCAAACTCCTCTCACAAAAACCCACGATGTCAATATGCGTTAATTTCACTTTTATACAGATGTGCGATTATGTGGTCTGTTCCCTTATCGAGTCGGTCTCTCGACATTACGTATATGGGGAAATCCATTTTCCTCGAATCATGAAGTCTGATAGAATAACTCTTTTGCTTGCAAATAGCCAATGGCGGTCCTGCCCTCACCTGATTGGCTGACACTGCTCAATATAGGTGACGGCGGGCGCCAAAATCCTCAGAATCTTTTTCTTCACTCAAGTCTGTTTTTCACCGTCGATGTATGCATTCAGAGCGAAGTATGTTAAGGAGTTTTTATTTCCCCTCTCGCGTTCCGGTGGATTATACTATGTCTCTTTGTCGCACGTGTGGTGGACCCATCAAATTCCCGGACGCACACAAGCTTTGTGTGCTGTGCCTGGGTCGGGACCACGCGGAGGCGGCACTCGAGGGATCGGGATGTCCCGCCTGTGAGGAGCTTCCCATCAAGATGCTTCGTGCAAGGCTGGCCGTTACACGTAACGACGACCTTGTGTCTCCTGCCTCTCCCCAGTCTGCCGCCGTCGAGCCGCGGACCGAGAGACGGCAGAGATCTCCATCCGCGGGTTCTGCTGAGGCGCTGACGTCGGCCCAGGGCCCACGCCATCCTCACGTGGCAGAGCCCGTGAGTTACTCTGAGGCCATTTACCGCCCTCCTGAGGAAGCGTGGGAAATTATCTCGTTCGGATACGACGATGTCATGTCCACCAGTGCCTCTGACCCGGGAGCATGGTCCGAGTCTCCGTCTGAAGGCGCCCCCGCCTCTTTGGATGCGGAGCTTATGGCCATTCTCACCGAGGCGGTGGCAGATATGGAGCTGGAGTGGACAGCGCCCAAGCAGCTGCCGTCGAAAAGATGGATGGACGGCTCTTTCCTCGGCGCGGGCCATCAGGCTGAAGGCCCGCAGAGACCCACCCCCTTTTTCTCGGAGGTCCACGAGGAACTTACCAGATCATGGCGGGAGACGCTTCGCAGAGCGGAAGCTCGGGGAAACCCGAGAAGATGGCTATCTATGTCCCCGTGCAAAAAGCCGCGGATGAGCTATCTACAATTCATATAGCGGTCAATGCTTCCCCGGTGGCTGGCGCCCAGCCCCCACCACAGCATTCATTAAAGCCCGCCTTATCGAGTCACCTGAGCGCGTGGTCGACACTACCGACGGTGTCACATTAGGTGTTAAACACGATAAAACGCGGCTATACGCTCCAATTCGCTCGCAGACCACCCAAATTCGGCAGTGTGATTTTGACAGAGGTGTCAGAACAGAGCGCTCCGTTACTTCGGGCAGAAATTTCATCTCTCCTGGCCAAACAAGCAGTAGAGACAGTATCCGAAGAGCAAAAAAATTCCGGTTTCTACAGCCGTTATTTTCTAGTACCAAAGAAGGACGGAGGTATGCGCCCTATTTTAGATCTGAGATTACTGAACAAAGCGCTCGCGAAACGTGCATTCAAAATGATAACAGCGAAGCAGATCCTCGCGCACATTCAGCCCGACGATTACTTCATTGCAGTGGATCTAAAGGATGCATACTTCCACATTCAGATAGCCCCGCATCACAGGCACTTCCTTCGTTTTGCATTCGAGGGTGTGGCATACCAGTTCAAAGTGTTGCCGTTCGGGCTGGCCCTGGCCCCCCGTGTTTTTACAATGTGCATGAATGCAGCACTTGCTCCCCTGAAGCTCAGTGGAATGCGCATTCTGAACTATCTCGACGACTGGTTGGTCATCGCGCAGTCAGAGAGTGTTCTGGGGGAACACTAACACAGACTACTCGCCCACCTGACGGATTTGGGTCTGTCTGTGAACATGCAGAAAAGCGCGCTTCAACCGTGCCAGTCCATCACATTCCTCGGTTTGGTCCTGGATTCACGTGCTATGACGGCAAAGCTGTCAGAGCCGAGAATTCAGTCGATTCAGAGTACGTTAGCCCTATTCGTTCAAGGCAGAGCCATCCCCTTAAAAACGTTTCAGAGGCTACTCGGTCTGATGGCAGCTGCAGCATCCGTCTGCAGACTGGGCTTATTGCACATGAGACCACTTCAACACTGGTTGAAGAGACGTGTACAGCCGCGGGCGTGCAGAGCGGGAACGGAGCGCCTTATCATAACGCGTTCATGTCTGGAGACTCTAGCGCCGTGGTTCGACATGACCATGTTCGAGCAGGGGGCTGCCTTGGGCAGAGTGGTCAGAAGCGTAGTGGTCACTACGGATGCGTCGCTGTCAGGCTGGGGAGCCCTCTGCGATGGCAGACCGGAATTCGGTACGTGGACAGGAGATCAGACGCGCTGGCACATAAACTGCTTGGAGATGGAAGCGGTTCATCTAGCGCTGCGAGTTTTCCTCCCATTTGTGAAAGACCGTCATGTTCTCATCAGAACGGACAACACGGCGGTGGTGGCGTACATAAATCGCCAGGGAGGGTTACGTTCGCGATCCCTGCAGGGACTAGATGGTAAACAAAATATTGCTGTCGATTCAAGCAGTACACGTGCCGGGCAGTTTGAATTGCGGCGCGGACATGCTGTCCAGGGACGGCATTGTGCACGGGGAGTGGAGGCTTCATCCGCAGACGGTAAACACGATTTGGAACCTGTTTGGCAAAGTGGAGATCGATCTCTTTGCATCGCAGGAGAACGCCCACTGCCCGCTGTACTTTGCGTTGACGGAGGGCCCGCTAAAGGGAGACGCGCTGTCGAGCCGTTGGCCGAAGGGGCGGAAGTATGCTTTTCCTCCGATCAAGCTAATGCCGCTGGTGCTGCAAAAGATCAGGGAGGAGAAATGTACGTTGGTTCTGGTAGCGCCAAAATGGCCCAACCAACCGTGGTTCCCAGAGCTAGTGAACATGGCGCTTTTTCCCCCGTGGCGGATACTGCCAAGAAGAGACCTCCTATCTCAGGCGAAAGGCACCATATGGCACCCCAACCCGGAGCTGTGGGACCTGCATGTGTGGCAGATCAGCACGGAGTATCACAACGGGTGCTACAGACAATAGCAGAGGCTAGAGCCCCTTCAACGAGGCGCTTATACGCTCTGAAGTGGAGGGTGTTTGCTAACTGGTGTGTTGACAAAAAGGAGGACCCCAGGAATTGCGATATTTCCATTATTCTGACCTTCCTACAGGAACGTCTGGATGTTGGCAGCTCGCCATCTACACTGAAAGTTTACGTGGCCGCTATTGCTGCTTGTCGTGATGTGAATGGCCATTCAGTGGGGAAACACCTGTTGATAACGAGTTTCCTCCGGGGGGCGAGGCGGCTTTTCCCTCCCCGCCTTCGTCAGATGCCAGTATGGGACCTGTCGTTAGTGCTCGGTGCGCTGTCTGACTCACCTTTTGAACCAGCTGAGTCTAGCGACATTAAAGTACTCTCATTCAAGACGGCGTTTCTGCTCGCACTAGCCTTCGGATAATTGCATGGTCAGACTTTTATCCAAGCGCGGATACTCGCCTAAAGTGCTCTCAACGCCGTTCAGAGCCCAGGTGGTTACAATCCCAGCGTTTTGCCCCGAGGAGGTCAGTGTTTCAGAGTCTCAGAAGTACGCTTTGTGCCCCGTGCGTGCCCTGCGTGCTTATGTGAACAGAACTAGCCATTTTCGAAGTTCAGAGCAGCTCTTCGTCTGCTACGCGGGTGCCAAGAAAGGTGGCGCGCTGTCGAAACAGAGGCTATCTCACTGGATAGTAGAGGCTGTGCGACTGGCTTATGCTTCCCGGGAAGCCGTTTGCCCAATAGGGGTGCACGCCCACTCCACTAGTAGTTTGGCTTCATCATGGGCGTGGGCGAAAGGCATGCCTATTCAGGACATCTGTTTCGTGGCAGGTTGGTCGTCTCGTAATACCTTCGCGAGATTCTATAACTTGAATATCCCTTCATTCGCTCCACATGTTCTGTCAGTGCAGGGAGAGAAAGCTGAGCTGCCATTGGACTAGGCTAGACTGCCCTGGTGGCGCGCGCTCTAGTCACGATTTCGACTAGTCGTCAGACAGTACGAGTTATTACTAGCAATAGCTATCATGCTCTCTATATTGTGCCCTTTATTATGCCCGCATTCATAAGCCGGCAGTATTTCTAAGCACCAATCACTTTGCTGCAATTCCCTTCCATTCAGTTCAGCGTGCTTAGCTAGATGGGAGGGGCCTCGTTGGTGCAGATGCCGAGTTGGCTCTGTGCCAATAGGGGTTTCAACCAGGTCCGGTGCTTGTTCCTGAGCTGTGTAGAGATTAGTTTACTATCTTAGCTCGTTAAGCTGGGCGGGGTTTTCCCACGCGGCGGGGGTTTTATTGTTCCCCATACGTAATGTCGAGAGACCGACTCGATAAGGGAACGTCTCTGGTTACTCACGTAACTGTAGTTCCCTGAGAAGAGGGAACGAGACATTACGTAACCTGCCGTGTGGGAAAGACTTTCAGTCTACTTACTCTCGTTCAGCTAAGATTCTGAGGATTTTGGCGCCCGCCGTCACCTATATTAAGCAGTGTCAGCCAATCAGGTGAGGGCAGGACCGCCATTGGCTATTTGCAAGCAAAAGAGTTATTCTATCAGACTTCATGATTCGAGGTAAATGGATTTCCCCATACGTAATGTCTCGTTCCCTCCTCTCAGGGAACTTCGGTTACGTGAGTAACCAGAGACGTTTCCGACCGTGTCAATCAAATGCTGATTCGGTGAATCACACCTGATGAAACACTGGTGAAACACTTCGAGGCTTTGTTTGGCCATAGTCACGTGACATGGGTGTTTTGAATCACGCTTCGAATCAGTGATTCGAAACATCTGCGCTTCGGGATCTCGCAAAGCTTCGGAACGACTGTTTCGCGTCAGCCATCCCTAAGTTTCAGTGAGCTAGTGCTTTTGTCGTAAAATTGAGAGTTTTGTGGGGAATACTGTGCAGGACAATTGACCGACGGCCTGTATAGGTCCGGAACGATAGTTCTGCGGGGTTCCTTGCGAACTCGGATAGAATGGCAGGGAGGGAGACAGATGATAGTAACAGTATGGAGTTTAGTGAGGAAGAGAGAAATTATGTAGATGAGGGGGGGAAAAGGATGGGAAGAGGTGGTAAGACGGAAAGAGAACAGGAAAGCAGGTAGGTTTAAGAGAAAGAAAAATACAGGTAGTTTAAGTGAAACAGAAGATGAGGGAGGAGAAAGTGAGAGGAAAAATCCAAAGGCAGGAGTGATTAATGTAGTGTTAAGATTTGAGGGGGAAGGGGGAGTAAAGAATTTATCCATTGAAGTTAAAAAAAATCATTCGAGGACAAATGGGGGAAGTAAATCATGCAAAAGTATTACGAGATGGAAACTTGCTAATAGGATGTAGTAGTGAAGAACAAGTGGTGAAAGCAAAGAAGATGACTATGGTTGGAAAAATTTAAGTATCTAAGTGTTGAAGGCCAGTGTTGAATGGTAAAACATTAGCATTATGGCTATATATTCAGGGGCGGCACCAGAGAATTTTTCACGCGGGTGCTGATGGGGTGCTAGATCATTGACAGGGGGAGCTGCGCAATTATATAGCCTATAAAATACTATTAATAAATGAGCAAAACTTGGCCACTCAATATTTAATATTCAATTATTTTAATTATCACAATTAAAGTTTTAATTGTACTAAATTGAATAAGCACAACATTCAGCATTCAATCAAATATTCTTAAAGATTTATGATTAATGTTATTTCAACATAATATCTCGTTATTTCGACATAATATGTGTGCGTGCAACATAATCAGAGAGTAGCCTATTTCTTTTCGTTTTAAATTGTTTCGTTTAAAGACATTTCAAGCTTTCTGAAGATTCAAATTTCATCTTTTAATATTATTTCATTATTAAATATTATGTATCTGTATTATTATTCTTTATTAATATTCATAATAAGTTGTATTATCTTATGGAGTTTCAAAAGCATGAGTTTGAATGCATGAGAGAACTATAGATAGCATGGATCCATGAGTTGGATCGTCAGACAGAGGGAAGCTATATTTTGCTATGGGGTATGTACAATGTAGCATGTTCCACTGATGCAAGTGAATCACAGATGTAAACAACAAGGATAGTTCTTAATATGGAGAGTGTATGTACCACGTGTATGTATGACATATAAGTTCCATTTTTAACATACAGAAAGCAACATGTTTTGTTACCTTACAAGGAAGCTGTAAGAATATCTTTAGTGTATAAAAGCTCAATCTTCCTGTACTACCTCAGAGAAACACGCACATGCATAGACCTGGCATGAATACAACATCTTGAAGTTTCTCTCCTGGCATATAAGAATAAAAATCTTTCTTGGCAAGATAACTGGTGTCCGGTCCCGTAAATCAAATAATAATGGGGAAACAAAAGAGGCTTTAATTCCAAGTCTACATTTGGCGTCACGAACAGGATCGCATCTTTTTTTTTTTTTATTTTATTTTTATTTTTTTTTTTTTTTTTTTTATTTTATTATTTGCACATAAAACAAAATCCAGAGTGTAACAAACAAAACGTACAGTATACAATGAATATTTGATAATACATACACAGAGTGCGTATCTCACATACAACATGAAACACAGGAGAAGAATAATTGACATAATAGAACAAAACAAGAAAGAAAGAAAAAAAAAAAAAAAAAAAAAAAAAAAAAAAAAAAAAAAAAATAAATAAATAAATAAATAAATTGTATAGTTTACCACGAGGGTAGTGAGGATACCATGCTATGTGTGTGTGTGTGTGTGTGTGTGTGTGTGTGTACGCGCTAGGATGGATGTATCATGCGTGTAAGTTTGTGTGTGACTAAGTGTTTTGTGTTTGAATGTTGAAATCAGCAGGATTGGATTGCAATATTGTAATTAAATTATTGTGTCCTGGCTAAAAGCGGTGATCGTTTTGGTTGGGTCAGGCTCAATAGCTTTTTTCTCTGTCTGCTTCAGTCCACACCGGGGCTAAGGAGCATATTTAGTCCTAGGAGATAGAGGGGGTGAGTTGCCTCTTCAGAGCCCTTCACCACCACCGCTCTCCCCCATCCCCGCCCTCAGTCACTGCTCTACCAACGGGCCAGCTCGTCCATCCACCCCACTATCCCTGTGTTATGTCTTCTAGGGTCTAAATTATGTCTAAGTGCATTAAAAGAGGTGCGGCGCAAAGGGTAGAACTTTTTCGGAACTACCTCAGGCGTCACCCACTTCCCTACCTATTGAATGATTGTGTGATTGAATGTATGATGTGAGATGCATTAAAAAGAAATGAGGGGTAACAGTGCAGGACCTCCACAGGGCCCCCACATAGTACACCTTAATTCCAAAGTAGAAATGTGAGTGTTGACCAACTAACACATGGAGCATTAAAAAAGTGGAGTGTACAGGGTAGAGCCGGCCCTAGCAGTTGCCGGTAGTTGCCAGTAGCAGGATCGCATCTTCAGGCATTTGTCTCAGTCATTCAGGTAAGACTTTAAATTTATTCTAAAAATAATTCTGAGTCTGCCTGATGATTAGACATTGACTGAAACTGCTTAAAAGAACTGTGTTATTTAAAGTACCAGTTGTTTTGCCAATGAATATATGTGTCAGAAAAAGGAAAATAATTTAAATAATTAGAATTTGATGTGGCTTATTTGAGTTGCTCTGGTCAGTAAACCTCTGAATATTGAATGATGCTGGGGAAGTATTTTTCATTTTTGAAGAAACTTTAGAAAGTGGATCTTTTTTAGAAAAAAGACCATCTTTAGTCAAATTTTGGAAATAGCTGTAAGGCGATTTAGCAATAAGCTTGTATGGTGGTTGGAATGTGGCGAGACTGCGATAAGGGCAAATTTATCTCTAAAATATATCCAATACATGGAAAATCGTCTCAGAAGAAGACGAAGATAGTGTGACAAGCAGTGATTTATAGCGGTTTACAGTGGCGGGTCTGTGCTCAGAGTTAGTGCAGTATAAAAGTATACAAAGAGAACCCTAAAACGTAAATACGCAGAGGATTGAACCCTTAGAAGAAGGGTATCAATGGAATAAAAAGCTAGAATTGCATGCATTCTGATTTTGACAATAAAGCTATTCAATGTTTGGAGGAAAAGACTGATCTGAGAGCAACTTTAAAATATGCATATATATATATATATATAAAATTGATCTGAGTTAAGACAAACAAACAAAAAAAGAAAACAGAAATTATTAGAGTTGATTTTTGTTCCCCCAAACCCTTCTTTGTTCTTGAGGAATTAGAACAGGTGGAGAGGGAGAAAAGCAGAGGGAAAGAAGCGGAGGGCCTCCCCCGGAATTTACACACACACACACACACACACACACACCACACACACACACACACACACACACACACACACACACACACACACACACACACACACACACACACACACACACACACACACACACCACACACACACACACACACACACACACACACACACACACACACACACACACACACACACACACACACACAGAAGGGCCTCCCCTGGAATTCACACACACACTCCCTCACAAAAATAGCCCTGCTGTTTGAGCACACAGACAGAGTGACAAATAATTTGCAATGGCTGGAAATGCATTTAATAGCAGAACAATATCTGCTTGGTACCTAGAAAGAAAACAGAAAAAGCAAGCTAAGTTTCTGAAAAAGGACTGGACATTAACGCATCTATGGATGTGCAGTTAAGCTGGCTTTAGTCCCAAAAAGACTCTATCAAGTCAAAAGTATTTCCAATCCTCGCCGCACATTGGATTTTGAAACAAGGTGGAATTTGTTGCGGTATCAATGGGTGCCCAGTCCCACTTGTTGAAGCAATGAAGCCTCAAATTGAAGCATATAACAAATTGAACAAAATTATGTCTATTAAATGTTCAGATGGAGAAAATGCAACCAATGATGATTCATTTGATCCAGATTGGACAAATATAATAACTGAAGCTGAAAAGAAATATTCACAAGCACCAGTGAAATCTGCAACAACTGTAACGCCTCCTCCTTACAACCCAATGTATCCAATTTTGCCTGAACAATATACAAATTCATCTAAACCTCTGACACAGCCTCAAGCTTCGAGATCAAATGGAGGTCCAGTTGACAAAATATATATTGCATCTGTACAAGCAGCTCCGGTAATAAGATCTAAAACAGTTCAGCCAAACAGAGACATGCTGCGATGTACACCAGCTCGGAATTATGATTCTGACTGGGATGATGAGACAAGAGATGACGACATGATCACAATTGACAAGATCGGTCCTGAATTTTCTTCACCTGTAATTAAAAGGGAAGGATCTGAAATGATGACAGAAGAGAGACCATTCACACCAGGAGAACGTCAAGCCATTCTCACAGCCTTGCCTCCTCTGAAGAGGCAAGATCCAAACACAGAGTTTTGGCGAGAATTAGACTCATTGATTGAAGCACATCAAATGACATTAAAGGGGTCATATAATGGTACTTGCACTTTTACAAGTTGATTGTACTGAAATGTGTGTTGGCAGTGCCTGTACACAGCCATCATATAATGATAAAAATCCATCCAGTGGTTTTGTTTTAATCTCCTTATATGTTTTCCCCTGCCTCAAATCAAGCCGTTCGATCCTGTGACGTCACAAGCTCGCACGCCCCTCCCACGACTGTTGATTGACAGCAGCGTTTCAACACAGACCCGCCCTCGCTCGTGAGTGAGATGTCAATCATAGTTCGTCATTGTTTACACTGGAGCAGAATGGCGGCCGTCTAAGCGATTGCGGTGTTCTGTTCTTGGGTGTAATAAGGAACACAGCAGTCATTTTAATGTTCCTAAATCCGAACAGCTGAAGACGCAGTGGCTGAGTTTTGTTTATGAAGGAAATATTCACGACGAGCAACGTCAATGCGCTCATGTTTGCGCAAATCATTTCTCACCAGACTGCTTTATAAACGAGGCGAGGGTCAATATAAATCAGGTTTAGCTAAGAAGCTGCTACTGAAAAAGGAATCGGTACCAGCTATTCGTGTTCCTGCTGGACCTCCAGAAGAAGTGAGTGTAACGTTTTATTTATTAACCTTTATATGAATCTTTGCAAATCCCTTGCACGCTTCACGAATGTGGCTAATGTTTACACTCAGGGTGCATTACGGCATGTCTTCTATGTAACGTTACGACGTTCTCAATATAATTCATAATCCCACGTTTATAATAAAAAAAACTCGTTGGTGTTTTGTTATTAAAAACTGTGTAAGTTACGCAGTGTTACAGTTAACGTAACAGGAATATTAACAGGAATATCAATGCAGTTACAAAACTATAGATGTACTTAAAAGTTTTCTTAAAACATAAAACGTTTTCGTACTGCACTAAACATAAACATACAGCAAATTCTTAGTTATCCTTCAACTACTGCTAGAATCATTACTGACATGACCTCATGTCAGTTTCAGTCACGAGTTGTACCTAACACTGAGATAATGTCACGCATCATTGACAAGCCTGCATTTACAAAAAAAAAAAGAAAAGTTTTTCAACATCAATCTGTCAACGAACTAACCTATAACTTACATTAGTAACGTTAAACACATAGCGTTTGTATCTCACAACTCTAACGTTACCCTGCCAGTACATACAAAAATAGATCAAAGTGACATTGTTAACCAACCATTCAGAAACGTCCTGTTCGAGCCTTATTGTCGAACTTCTTCGGGGCCGTCATCTTGTTTCGGGTCCGACTCCGGTTCAAACTGATACGGTTGCACAGATGCGTCCTCAGAGAGAATCCCGCTGCCATAATAAACCCTCAACTGTTGTCAAGTTAACACTCCACGTGCGTTGTGTTACAGCACCCACAGAACAGAGGGGCGGAGTCAGCGAAGCTCATTATCATTTAAAGGCATATGCACTTAAACGGAGTGCTGAACACAGAGCTGTTTTTGAGCAGGTAAAATGAGTGTTTTCTTAAAAAACTAATGAGAATTTTTAATAAAAGTATATTACAAACTTTTCATTAAGACCCTAAAGATTCATATTAACTTGTACAAAAATGGCATTATATGACCCCTTTAAGAGACATACACACCATTGTCAAAGCTAAAATCCCAAGAGACAGATGGGAACGCTTGCCAGCTTCGATAACAACCGCCCAATGGATAGATTTGTGGGTTGATGGCCAGGGACGACCCCTGGGTCTTTGGCAAGCAGTAGATGTGTTCCGAAAAGAAATCCAGGAAATCTTGGGCAGTGGTAAAATTCCTTTCACATTAGTGACATTGATTAAGCAAAAGGATGATGAATCTCCAGATGAATATGCTCTACGTAAGTGGAATGCTTATGAGAGATGGGCTCTCTGTGCCAAGAAACAACCTGACAGAGATGATGTACAGTTCACTGACACACTTGTGGATGGACTTAGCACAAAATACCAACAAGCCTTATCACTTGGAGTCAACCTAGGCGAGACATTTGACCAAATTATGCAATGGGCTGGCCGCTTAGAGATGGCTATGAGATCAAATAAAGAAGAAGGAAACAAGCCATATCGAAGAGGAGTGGCAACAGCTCAATACAACAAGGACACCAAGAATAGGGTGATTTTCTGCAGCAACTGTGGAAAGCGTGGACACTCCAAACCTGATTGTTGGGCTAAAGGAGGTGGAGCAGAAGGTCAAGGTCCATCATTCAGACAGGTCAGTGCAAAAAACCATGATGAAACCTCTCAAGGGAAGACGTGGACTGAAGCACAAGTCCGTCAGCTCATTGAGGGAATTATGCGTCCGCAATAGGAATCAGCGGCCCCCTGTATTAGTAAGAAAAGAGACAATCGCCTTTTCGTCAATGCATTAATAGGGGGCCACCCATGTGACATCCTGGTTGACACAGGAGCAGCCATTTCAATAACAGATCTGAACCTACCTACAACAGATGAAACCATGGAAGTTGAAGGAGTTGGAGGAGGTATCACAAAATTTCGCAAAAGTATTCAAGTTCCACTGCAAATACATGAAGATGAAGTCTTATGGACATCTTTCTGGGTTGGGCCGAATTCACAAGGAACCCTTATTGGCATGGACATTCTTCCATTGTTAAACATGATCATATTCACTGACAGTCGTCAAAACTGCTGGGATAATACCACAAGAAGATCGCACATGTAATCTAAGGTCTGTCGGTACAGCAAAACCAATTATCAGAAACTGGAAAAAAGACGGTGTGTGGGGTCTTCTGTTCAGTTTATATTCAGATGTTTGGGCTAAACACAAATTGGATTGTGGTAAAGCCAACATTGATCCCATTGTTATTGAGGGACCGATACATGCCCCTCATAAACAATACCCCATCCGACCTGAAGCAAGACGAGCCGTGGAGGAGATAGTGGCAGACTTGGAAGCGGAAGGAATCATCAGACAAACTTCATCTACCACTAATAGTCCTGTCTGGCCTGTCAAGAAATCTGATAACTCATGGCGATTAACCATTGATTACACGAGACTTAACAGTGTAACACCAAAACCGCATCCTATTGTGGCCAATCCTGCCACCATTCTGAATGATATTCCAGGAAATGCTAAAATTTTTACTGTACTGGATGTACTGTCGGCTTTCTGGTCTATACCTATAGACAACAGATCTCAAGAGAAATTAGCCTTCACAGTGGGCGCAAAACAGTATGTTTGGAACAGACTCCCACAAGGTCTTAATCTTTCTCCTGTTGTATTTCATAGAGCTTTGGACCAGTTCTTAACGGAGCAAAAAGCTGAAATTGAGAAATCAGGAAGTGTCTGCCTCCAATATGTTGATGACTTACTAATTGCAAGCCCAGATGAAAACAGCCATGCATTTGCTCTGAATGTTGTCCTACAAGCCCTCAGAAAAGGGGGATTCAAAGTTAACCCCGACAAAGCACAGCTGGCCAAATCCAAGGTTATCTATTTGGGCCAAGAAATATCTGTGGAGGGAAGGAGAATGACAACAGAGCGTGTAGAGGCATTACGACAACTTCCAAAACCTCTAACAGTTACAGGAATGCGGAAAGTGATGGGACTGTTCAACTATTGCCGTCAGTATATACCTGATTTTGCTAGCATCACCAGCCCCCTCATCGACCTGTACAAGGGAGGAAAGCCTGGAGTGGAACAGATAAACTGGACACCGGAAGCTGAGGAAGCGTTTACTTCTATGAAAGAAAAACTGACTTCAGCCCCTGCTCTGGGACTCCCTAAAGGACGGCTGGATTTCCATTTATGGACCAGGGTAGGAGATGAGACATATTCAGCAGTACTGTGTCAAAAACCAGGTGATCGATACAGACCAGTTGGATACTTTTCCACAAAGATTCCTGTCACTATGATTGGGCAACCACGATGTATACAAGCCCTCGATGGTGCCACATGGGCAGTGGATGCTGTTGAGAATCTGATAGGAGCACAAACTATCATATTGCACACTCCACATAGTATAGTGACACTGTTGAACAACACAAACATCAAAACCATAACTGATGCAAGAAGAGCAAAATGGGAAGCAACTTTGTTAAACAAGGATTTAAGAGTGGAAATCATCAGGGACACGTCTCTTAACCCTGCAACAATGATGCTGGAACCACATGAGGGAATACCACATGAGTGTGAAAAACAAGTAGAAGAAGATAGTCTTGGTCCAGTTAATCCAATCCCTCTTGAAAACCCAGACAAAGAGTTATGGGTTGATGGATCTAGTTATTACGTTGATGGAAAACGACATACTGGATGTGCTGTAGTAAAAGGAGATGGAACTGTTGTAAAGAAAGGAGCCCTTTCTGGGAAATTGTCAGCACAAGTAGCTGAACTTATAGCACTTACAGAAGCCTTTGAACTATCAGAAGGAGATCGAGTCAACATCTATACAGATAGTCGTTATGCTTTTGGCGTGGTCCATGACTACCTTGCTCTGTGGAAAAGACGTGGACTTATCACTAGTAGTGGGAGTGAAATACAACATGCTTCCATAATTCGTCGTTTGATTACAGCATGTTACTTACCCCGAGAAGCAGCCGTGATCAAAGTAAAATCACATCAATCTGACAAGTCCAAAGAAAGTCTAGGAAACACGGCAGCAGATGCAGCAGCTAGAGAAGCAGCTCTACTTCCTCTTACTCCTGTTACCTTGGTAAAGGAAAACAGCAAGGATAATCCTGAGCTCCATCTTCTGTCATATCAATTGGAGACAGATGAAGAGAAAGAACAATGGATAAAAGCAGGAGCGAAAGAGGATGACCAAGGTATCTGGAGAATTCCAACAGGACAAGTGGTGATGCCTATCGGAACAAGAAGAGAACTAATGCAGCTGTATCATGGGAAGGTACATGCTGGAGCAAAAGCAATGAAATCTCAAATCAGTGAGACTTGGTGGTGGCCGAGAATGATGAGAGACATTGATGATTACTGTAGAAGATGCTTGATATGCCTCAAAGCAAATGTGGGAAAATCTGTAAAGGTGCGAATGTCACATGCACCCAGACCAACAGGTCCATGGACACATCTCCAAATTGATTTCACAGGACCTTTATCACCCAGTGGAGGGTATCAATACATACTTGTAATTATGGACAGATTTACTAGGTGGGTGGAAGCATTCCCTACAAAAACTTGCACTGCTGAAGCAGCAGCACGAGTAATGGTGGAAGAAGTTTTTCCTCGCTGGGGTCTTCCATATGAACTTGATTCTGACAATGGAACTCACTTCACTGGAAAACTGATGAAAGAAGCAATGAAATTGATGGGGATTAAACAAAAATTCCATATTCCCTATAGGCCAGAAAGTTCGGGACTGGTAGAACGGATGAACCGATCGTTAAAAACCGCTCTTACCAAAGCCATTCTGCAAACTGGCCAAGGTTGGCATAAATTATTACCTGCTATTCTGTGGAACTTGGGGACAACTCCAAACAGAGTTACAGGACTAACCCCTTTTGAACTAATGACTGGAAGAGCAATGGTTCTACCTCCTGATGCTCCGCCACCTGCGGGAACAGGAGGAGACTCTACTTTGTTCCAAGAAAAGTTACGACGCTATCTCGCAATGCTGGACAAAGCTACTAAAGACAATAATAAGAAAGTGCGAGAAGCTCAACAGCAATGGGATGAAAAACACACCACTACTGACATTCCACACATTCCCGAGTTAGGCAGTTTTGTTATGATCAAACGAATTGCTAGGAAAGGTTTAGAGCCTAGATGGGAAGGACCATATGAGATACTCCTAACTACTGATACAAGCGTTTGCCTTAAAGGGAAGGGTGTAGGGACAGATAGATGGTATCATTGGTCACAAGTTAAACCTTGCTTGGTGAATGAACAAAATGATAATGATGGCTTATGGCCTGAGATTGAGCAATGTTCACCCATTAGTTTTAAAGATTGGGAACAAAGAAGTGATAAGTGAAGTTAACTATTTCTCTGCTTCCATTTCAGGAATCAATTCCATTGACATTGATTAGAGATGGTTGTAAGTTATTCTCGATACCCAACGATGATGGTACTCTTATTTTCCAAGTCCTTATATGTGTTACTAGAAGGAAAAGTACCAAACCTGTCAAATTGATTATTTCTAACCAAATGGATAGAACTAAGAATGGGACATACAGCGTGAAATAAGAGATTTTACACAAAACACAACCTCACAAACAATGAACATCCGCTTACTGATTTTCAACCCCAAGGGATAGGATCCTTTAACATCAATGTTTATTTTAATTTCTTGTTTTAGCACGGAACTGAAGGATTTAATTAATTAAGGAGTTAATTAATTAATGAGTTCAGGCACGGGCAGAAGACTTATTAGTTTTTCTTTTCTTAGATGATTGGGGTTCATTTTAAATACATACACATAGATATTAAAATACACATAGTATACGGGGACATAACATGGGTTGGGTTTTGTTCTTTGTTTTTGATTTTTCCTTTTCTGTTTCCATTCTTCTGTTCTTTCTGTCTATTTTCTTGGTCTGCTATTTCTTCTCCTCACTATCACTTCTATAGGTTGGCCACCTGGGAATGATGGTGTGGAACTGACGGCCGTAGTTCCAGTGGAGGGAAATGAAGATTCAAATTTCATCTTTTAATATTATTTCATTATTAAATATTATGTATCTGTATTATTATTCTTTATTAATATTCATAATAAGTTGTATTATCTTATGGAGTTTCAAAAGCATGAGTTTGAATGCATGAGAGAACTATAGATAGCATGGATCCATGAGTTGGATCATATGTCAGACAGAGGGAAGCTATATTTTGCTATGGGGTATGTACAATGTAGCATGTTCCACTGATGCAAGTGAATCACAGATGTAAACAACAAGGATAGTTCTTAATATGGAGAGTGTATGTACCACGTGTATGTATGACATATAAGTTCCATTTTTAACATACAGAAAGCAACATGTTTTGTTACCTTACAAGGAAGCTGTAAGAATATCTTTAGTGTATAAAAGCTCAATCTTCCTGTACTACCTCAGAGAAACACGCACATGCATAGACCTGGCATGAATACAACATCATGAAGTTTCTCTCCTGGCATATAAGAATAAAAATCTTTCTTGGCAAGATAACTGGTGTCCGGTCCCGTAAATCAAATAATAACGGGGAAACAAAAGAGGCTTTAATTCCAAGTCTACACTTTCTATATATTTTTCTCATGTCTGTGACTGAGAGGCATACGCTGAGTTTCGGTTAATTAATGATGAGATGTGCTCAAGTTCACGTGCAATGCAAGTGACCGCGCCGGCGCCTCCATGTCATGATTATATTGTCTGCTATATTTGCTTATTTATTAAATCCAGGCAATTGGTTGATGGTTTTTATTTTTATTTTTAATTCAGATTTTTAATTCACTTTAAAGAAATGCTTTCTACAAAACAAAACTTAATAAAGTGGTCAAAACTCATGTCTGACCCACTTCATGTCTCCCGATATATTGCACATCCTATCTTACTCATGCTGTTCACTTTTCATAATCAACATGGATGGAAAAAAAAAACATTATAATATTTTAACAAATATGAAACCAAATGCGCTTATTTAATGGCTACAACACGTATAGTAGGCCTACACACTCTCGATTTGTACAAATATATGCACATTCATTTAATTCTGATTTTTGCACGTTAAAAGACATTTTTTTGTACATAGTAAAACATATCTGCAACATTTCAAGCTCACGGATAATTGTGCGTGCATTTATTAATCATTATGATACTAAAATCCTAATAAAGTAGGCTATACTATGTACAAAAAATCAGATGAGCCCAGAAAATAAACGCAACACGGCTTACACATTAAGCATTTTCCTCCCATAGAAAACCATTATAAGAACGATTGTCTTAATTCAGATTAGAATCTCCCTGCATATGTCGAAATAACGAGATATGATGTCGAAATAACAGATATTATTTCGAAATAAGGACGTTTAATGTCGAAATAACTAGATATTATGTTGAAATCACGTATCTCGAAATGACAAGATAAGTTTTCTTTTTTCTTCCTCTTTACCATGTGGTTTAGGGCTTCCATAGAATACAGCCTGAATATAATTGCTTCCAGAAATTATTTTTGGGGGTGCTATCGGGGTGCTTTGGTCTTTCTTGGGGGTGTGAAGCACCTGCTAGCCCCTCCCTAGCGCCGCTCTTGGCTACATTAGGCTAATGCTCATAGTAATTTTCTCCAGGAGTATTACTATTAACTTACGTTATTATTATTCCTCACACGGTCGCAAGACGACCTAAAGTACATGAATCTGATCAAGTTGATTTCAATAAGCGCGCGCTCTCTGTAGGCATATTCAGATTTTGCCGCTATGTGAAAAAATCCAGCAAAATGCACCGGCACGTTTGTCGACCCCAGAGGATTAACTTTAGCCTAACCATAAATTGTGATTCAAATATATATATATATATATATATATATATATATATATATATATATATATATATATATATATATATATATATTACACAATGTGTTTTCAAATTCCTACTATTATTAACATACGCAAATCAAAAATCATACGTAGGAGGCAGTATAATCCTAACAACCTCCGTACCTTTCCAGCTTCTTCTAGTACCTTATTCACTTTTCCAATTGGTCTCTGGAATTGCCAGTCTGCTGTAAACAAAGCTGACTTTATTACATCTATTTCTAGTCATTCAGGTCTTCGCTTATTGGCCCTGACTGAGACCTGGATCAGACCTGAGGACACTGTCACACCTGCTGTCCTCTCCACTGACTTCACTTTCTCACACACCCCTCGCCTGACCGGAAGGGGTGGAGGTACTGGTCTACTCATCTCAAATGATTGGAAATTTGATCCTTTACCACTTCTGTGTGACCACAGCTCATTCGAACCGCATTCAATTACCATCACTAGTCCTATAAAAATCCATTTTGTAGTTATCTATCGTCCCCCAGGTCAGCTTGGCAGCTTCTTGGAGGAGCTTGATGTGCTACTCTCATCCATCCCTGAGGACGGTACTCCTCTCATAGTTCTTGGAGACTTCAACATCCATATAGAAAAACGTCAGGCTGCTGATTTCCACACTCTGCTCGCCTCATTCGACCTCAAACGAGTATCTACTGCGGCTACTCACAAATCAGGTAACCAATTAGACCTTATTTACACACGCCACTGCTACACTGACCATACACTAGTCACTCCACTGCACACCTCAGATCACTTCCTCCTCACTCTCAGCCTCATCCTACCTCAGAACACAACAAGCACTCCTCCACAGGTCACCTTTCGGCGAAACCTACGCTCACTCTCACCCTCTTGCCTATCCTCTTTGGTCTCATCCACACTTCCTCCACCTGACAAGTTCTCAACACTAGATACTAACAGTGCAACTGACTCTCTTTTCTCCACCTTAACATCCTGCTTGGACAACTTCTGCCCCCTTTCTTCCAGGCCAGCCCGCACCCACCCTCTGCACCCTGGTTATCCGATGTTCTCCGTGAACATCGTTATAAACTCAGGGGTGCAGAGAGGAAGTGGCGCAAATCGAAAGATCCTACTGACCTTGGCCTTTATCAATCCCTCCTCTCTTCCTTCTCTGCTAATGTCTCTACTGCTAAAATTACTTACTCTCACAACAAAATTAACAATTCTTTTGACTCTTGCATGCTTTTCAAAACCTTCTCCTCTCTTCTCAATCCTCCACCTCCTCCTCCTTCATCAACCCTTACAGCCGACGACTTTGCCACATTCTTCACAAACAAAACCACCACCATCAGTGGCCAATTTAACATTCCATAAACTCACACACACATTTTATCAGCTGACACACACATTCTCCCCTCGTTCTCTCTGCTTTCAGAGGCAGAAGTCTCCAAACTACTCCTTTCTAACCACCCTACTACCTGTCCACTTGATCCTATTCCTACTAACCTACTTCAAGCCATTTCTTCCTCAGTTATACCCGCACTCACACACATCATAAACACCTCTCTTCACACTGGTACCTTTCCCACAGCATTCAAGCAGGCTCGGGTAACCCCACTGCTTAAGAAACCTACTCTTAATCCAGCACATCTGGAAAATTACAGACCGGTATCCCTTCTTCCATTCGTCGCGAAGACACTTGAACGAGTTGTTTTCAACCGGATCTCTTCCTTTCTTACACAGAACAACATCTTGGACAACAATCAGTCTGGTTTCAAAAGTGGACACTCAACTGAGACTGCTCTGCTCTCAGTAATTGAAGCTCTGAGACTGGCTAGAGCAGCTTCCAAATGGTGGATCTGCTGGATCTGTCTGCTGCCTTTAACACAGTCAACCACCAGATCCTCCTGTCAATCCTAAAGATGAAGGGCATCTCGGGAACCGCACTCCAATGGTTCCAGTCTTACCTCTCAGGTAGGTCCTTCAGGGTGTCGTGGAGGAGTGAGGTGTCGAAGTCACAACATCTTCCTACAGGGGTGCCTCAGGGCTCAGTGCTTGGACCACTTCTCTTCTCCATCTACATGACATCACTAGGAACTGTGATTCAGAAAAATGGCTTTTCCTATCACTGCTACGCTGATGACACACAACTCTACCTCTCATTCCAGCCTGATGATCCGACGGTAGCTGCTCGCATCTCAGCATGCCTGACAGACATTTCTGGCTGGATGAAAGACCACCACCTTCAACTTAACCTTGCGAAGACAGAGCTACTTGTGATTAGGGCTGGGCGATATGGCTGAAAACTGTATCACGATATCAGTGTTTCATATCGGTCGATATCGATAATTATTGATTTTTTTATGACCCATTTAAAATAAGGACCAGGAGAAAAAATATATTACATTTAAACATTTTTATTTTAAACTTAACCTTCCTCTGATTATAATCCCAAGACAGAAATGTCAACACAACTATGGAAAACTCAAATAATTAAAATGTAAACATAAGTCTAAATTCAGTTCGGTTTAGACATCACGGTTCGGTACGATTTCGGTACAATGGAGTGAAAAGCAAAACAGAAATATAGAAGGCTTTTTTATAAATGTCTTAAGCCTTGTATTTTTTAAATAAGTTTAAAGGCATAGAACCAGTTTATTTATAGCGCACTGATAATAGTTTTATATAATTAGTTTATTAAATTAATAAAAAGACCTTGAGATATTTTTGGTAATTGTACCTGAATGAATTTAAATATTATATTGAATATTATATATTGAAATACAGTATATCTGCAATATTTCAGATCAATACTGTATATTTGTTTTCCTTAATTTTAATTAACCCTAACTTTATTCTCATCAGAAGTATAAATAATTGATTTTTTTCTTTTTTAATTAGTGTGTAACTTAAAAATAAACAGATTAGTGCTCTGTTTTGAGGTCAAGAAATGAAAACCAATGCGATAAAAGATGGAACACACAGACTGTTTTAAAAAGGGGTTGGATAAATATGTTTTGCTTTTAAAACGGTGTGTGTGTGTGTGTGTGTGTGTGTGTGTGTGTGTGTGTGTGTGTGTGTGTGTGTGTGTGTGTGTGTGTGTGTGTGTGTGTGTGTGTGTGTGTGTGTGTGTGTGTGTGTGTGTGTGTGACAGTTGTAGGTTACAGTTTGACAAGAAATACAGTGTGAAAAAAGCACAATGTTGTGTTTTATTGCGAGTATAGGCCTACACAAATATAATTAAACACTTTGCAGACTGAATGATGTTCTGTATTAACAAAATGACGGAGTAGGCCTATATTTTATGTCTCCACTGTTAGATCGCGCCCCGCGTGTCTTACTCTCTCGTGCCTACTCTCTCTCTCGCGCGCGTGCCTACTCTCTCTCTCTCGCGCGCACGCGCACACACACACACACACACACACACACACACCACACACTCCAGCATTGGAATCTTGACATCGCAAGCCTGTTCATTAAGCCGTGTTCACATCAAACGCGAATAGAGCGAATTATCCAATAATGTTTCGCAATTCTAGCCTGCATGGCATGCAGATGAAGGGCACTCATTTTCTGCTTCTCAATCCCCGGTTACTGAAGAGGAATCCAGCAGCACGAGACAACGTTATGGCGCGCTGCGCAACCAAACTGACACCGTTACATGACTGCCTGTTAGCGTGTCACTCCCTACGTTGCTAGGTAGGTTACCTGAGAGTGCGTGCCTTTGTTAATGCAACTGAACCTCAACTGATCAACTGAACTTCACAGACCACATTTCGAGAACTGCCCAGTCCTGCAGATTTGCTTTGTACAACATTAGGAAGATCAGGCGCTTTCTATCAGAACATGCTACACAACTCCTTGTTCAAGCGCTTGTTTTATCCAGACTGGACTATTGTAATGCTCTCCTGGCTGGTCTTCCAGCTTGCTCGATCAAACCTCTACAACTAATCCAAAATGCTGCAGCTAGAGTGGTCTTTAACGAGCCGAAGAGAGCACACGTAACTCCTCTCCTTACAAAATTGCACTGGCTGCCAGTTGCAGCTCGCATCAAATTCAAGTCACTGACTCTTGCCTACAGAACAACCACTGGCTCTGCTCCCTCTTACCTAAACTCATTACTTCAGACTTATGTCCCGTCCAGAAATTTGCGCTCTGCAAGCGAACGTCGTCTTGTGGTGCCATGTCAAAGAGGCACAAAATCTCTTTCTCAGACCTTCACCATGACTGTTCCCTGCTGGGGTAATGACCTACCCAACTCAACCAGAGCTGCTGAGTCTGTAGCCATTTTCAAGAAACGGTTGAAAACGCATCTCTTTCGACAACACTTGATCCAGTAATACTAACATTTTCTCTTTCTCTTCCTTTCTAATTAAAAAAAAAAAAACGGGTGTTGTCCTGCTGTTAGTTTAACTGCTTCTATGGTTCTTATTTGTAAGTCGCTTTGGATAAAAGCGTCTGCTAAATGAATAAATGTAAATGTAAATGTAAATGTATATATATATATTAGGGGTGTAACGATTCATCTACTACATTGATGTATCGATTTATATTCATATGATCCAACTACATCAATCTGTGCTCGGCTAGATTGGCCTTCCGGACGGCATATATCGATCTAGAATCGTTTTAAAAGGTAATCAATCGATTGTATCGATACTAGGAAATAACACATAGAATTTAAGCACGTCAGACTTTTTTTATGGATGTTTTTTCTTAGAACTTTTAATGATAAAGGCGTTAAACGTTACTCGATTCAGTCTGAAGCGTGCAGCATGCGCGCGCACACACACACACACCTATACAGCGCGCGAGTATTGGACTGAGCTCTCTTTCGTGTCTGAATGGACAAATACACACAACATTATGTCTAAATGTCCGTTTTGGAGAGTATTCAGACTATGTCGGTTATGTCTTACACAGTTGTGTATCAGATGTGCATCAGTGCAATTGTATCCGCATGTCATTGGACATGATCCGATGTCTTAAAGTGACAGTGGGTAACAAACCTAATGCGGTCTGTGTCCTTAATATTCAAGCAACAAAAGAAAAAGAGAAAATCATTCACTGTTTGTTAATAGCTTTAATAAGGATTAATTATATTTAATTCATACAAGGCAAGGCAAGGCAAGGCAAGTTTATTTATATAGCACATTTCATACACAATGGTAATTCAAAGTGCTTTACATAGGAGAAAATAAAATAATCAAAACAAATAAGAATAATTAAAACATTTTAGAATAAAAAATAAAATAAAGTACAGTAAAAACAGTCGGACGAACAGTGGCACAGTGCTCATTCAGTAAAAGCATAGCTAAACAGAAGTGTTTTGAGTCTGGATTTGAATGTGACTACTGTGTAGCACATCTGATCTCTTCTGGAAGCTGGTTCCAGCTGCGGCTGGCATAGTAGCTAAAAGCAGACTCTCCTTGCTTAGAGTGAACCCTTGGTATTTCTAACTGATGTGATCCTAATGATCTGAGTGATCTGTTGGGTTTATATTCAGTGAGCATATCTGCAATATATTTAGGTCCTAGCCCATTGAATGATTTATATACCAGTAATAATACTTTAAAATCAATCCTAAATGTAACTGGTAGCCAGTGTAAAGACCTGAGGACTGGTGTGATATGTTCATATTTTCTGGTTCTGCTCAGAATCCTGGCAGCAGCGTTCTGTATGAGCTGCAACTGTCTTATGGTCTTTTTAGGAAGGCCAGTGAGGAGTCCATTACAATAATCCACCCTGCTGGTGATGAAAGCATGCACAAGTTTCTCTAAGTCTTGACTGGAAACAAAGCATCTAATTCTTGCAATATTTTTCAAATGATAGTATGCTGATTTAGTTATTGCTTTGACATGACTACTGAAACTAAGGTCTGACTCTAGAGACACACCAAGATTCCTGACTTGATTTTTTGTTGTTAGACCCCTAGAGTGAAGGTATGCGTTCACCTTGAGAACTTCATCTTTGTTTCCAAACGCAATGACTTCAGTTTTGTCTTTGTTTAACTGAAGATAGTTTTGGCACATCCAACCATTTACTTCATCAATGCATTGGCACAGGGAGTCAATGGGGCTGTAATCGTTAGGCGATAGGGCTAAGTAGAGCTGTGTGTCGTCTGCATAGCTGTGGTAAGAGATTCGGTTCTTTCTCATTATTTGGCTCATTGGGAGCATATACAGGTTGAATAGGAGTGGCGCAAGAATTGAGCCTTGAGGGACTCCGCATGTCATGGATGTCCACTCAGACTTATGGTCTCCTATACTCACATAATAACCTCTCCCTTCTAAGTAAGACCTGAACCATTTTAGGACTATCCCAGAAAGCCCCACCCAGTTTTCAAGCCTGTCAATAAGTATGTTGTGATCGACAGTGTCAAATGCAGCACTGAGGTTGAGTAGTACCAGCACTGATAATTTGCCTGTATCAGTATTTAAGCGAATATCGTTTATTATCTTTATGAGCGCTGTCTCTGTGCTGTGATGCGATCGGAAACCAGATTGAAAATTGTCAAAGTAACCATTCAAGCTTAAGAATTTGTTCAGCTGATTGAAGACAACTTTTTCAATGATCTTGCCTATGAAGGGAAGATTTGAGATCGGTCTATAATTGCTTAAGATGGTCTTATCTAGATTGCTCTTTTTCAGGAGGGGCTTGACAACTGCAGTTTTTAGGGAGTTTGGAAAACTCCCAGAGAGAAGTGAGGCATTTACCACTTCTAGGAGATCTGCTTCTAAACTGTTTAACACACTTTTGAAAAAAGATGTGGGAAGTGTGTCAAGGGCGCAGGTTGATGTTTTAAGGTGCTGTACGGTTTCTTCCAAAATTTTGCCAGCAATTTCTTCGAAAACAGACATAGTAACTACTTTCTCAGGTAGTGGTCGAATCTGTTTGACCCCAGCACAACTCAAGGATGAGCTGATCACCTTTCTGATATTATTGATTTTCTCAGAGAAGAAAGAAGCAAACTCACTGCACTTGCTGTCTGAGAGCATTTCACTGGGAATCTGGCTTGGGGGGTTTGTCAGTCTCTCTACAGTAGCAAAAAGAGTGCGTGTGTTGTTTAAGTTGCTGTTTATAATATTTGAGAAGAAAGTCTGTCTAGCTTTGCCTAGTTCCATATTAAAAGCATGGATGCTGTCTTTGTAGATGTTATAATGGACTACAAGTTTTGTCTTCCGCCACATGCGCTCTGCTCTTCTGCATTGTCTTTTCATGTTTTGCACTGCTGTTGAGTTTCTCCAAGGTGCTTTTTGTCTACCACTATTCTTCCTGACTTTCGCAGGAGCAATATCATCAATTACACTTTTAATTTTTGAGTTAAAAGATTCAAGGAGAAAATCAACAGAGTCAGCAGATATGCTTGGTTTTAATGATATAGCCTTCATAAATAGCACACTAGTGTTCTCGTTTAAGCATCTCTTCTTGACAGACACAGATCTAGCTTCAATGGCAGGAGAGATCAAAATATCAAAGAAAATACAGAAATGATCAGACAGTGCTACATCCTTAATAACAATCGATGAGATGTTTAGACCCGTACTGATAAGTAGATCTAGAGTGTGTCCACGATTATGTGTGGGTCCATTTACATGCTGTGTCAGATCAAAAGTTTTTAAAACAGTTTTGATTTCTTTTGCCATATTGGTTTATGCATTATCTATGTGAATGTTAAAATCTCCAGCAATGGCAAAACAGTTAAACTCAGAGGAAATTGTTGATAACAGTTCTGTAAAGTCCTCAGCAAAGGCTGGAGAGTATTTTGGAGGCCTGTAAACAATGATAAGTAAAATACGTGGAGCACCTTTTAAAGGTCCCCTGACATGAAATTTTCACTTTCTGAGGTTTTTTAACATTAATATTAGTTCCCCTAGCCTGTATTTGGTCCCCTCGTGTCTAGAAATTTCAGTCGGCGTAAACTGAGTTTTGGCTATCTTTCTCTGCCTGTGAGAAAATGAGATCTCAGACGAGCTGATCTTGAATCTCCCCCTATATGACGTCATATGGGGGAATGTTACCTCCCCCTTCTCTGCTTTGCCCGCAAAGAGACTTTGACCCGCCCATGAGAAAACGAGCTAGGAAGTACGAACGCGCGGCGCGCGCGATTTTAGTTTATCATCCTCGAGAGAGATATCATGGCGTGTGACCAATCAAAGCACAAAAGTGGAATAGAGAGATATAATGGCTTGCAAACGAGCGAAGCATGGCAGTTGATCAGTGTCTGGATGTACAAATGAACAGTATTTTTTAGTTCCTTCATCCGAGCCTCTGAAGAAACAATGGGTTAATTTTATTTTCTCTGGAAATGCGCCGACACAACTTCCCAAAGTTTTGGATGGTCCAAACATTTCACCGACGACTGTTTCCTCAACTTGGGACAATACAGAGCTGGCCTCGATGAACGTCTGAAAATAAATGATCGAGCTACCAAGCAACAATTCAAGTTCAAGTTCAGACAGGTAATCTTTCTCTCAAAATCGTTTATGCATCAAAATCGTTTATGTTTATACTGTTTATGCATCAGTAAGTCAAGCCAGTGACTAAAATATCAACTTCACATCGTTTCTTTTAGTAGGATGAAAATAATCTTATTTAAATTGTGAACAAATTATATACAGAAATCATCAAAGAACATTTTTCCACACAGCGCGAGTTTATCTGGACAACTCGTTATGAAATCAATGACGCACGTCACTGCACAACGAAGCTCTTACTGTATTTACATCATCGTGTTTGAATTTGCATTAGTGAAAGCATTAGAGAGAGTGCAGAAATTGCGTTGTCTCGCGATCAACAGACTGTCATGCTCAATGCTCATCACAGCAACATTTTATGTGATGAGAATAGATCTAAATACTTTAAAAACTTCTCACAATTCGTTAATCTCGATAGCTGTATTAGTAAAAACGTATAATAGCAGCAGTAGTAAAAGTATTCGAGAGACTTTCACATGTAGCTATTTTATATGCACGCATGTCAGCCAATCACAGCAGTGGGCGGTTACACTGAAGTCTCACAGCAGACACGCCCCTTCAAACAGAGTGTTCAAATCAGAGGCTAAAATCAGGCTAGGAAAAATGCCTTTTATTTCTAAATTATGACTAATTTTGATCTAAAAAACATACTAACATTATAAGGGCAACCCAGGAAACATTATAAAATAATAAAATAACCCCATGTCAGGGGACCTTTAACACAATACCCAGATATTCAAAAGATGGGTAATTCCCAAGTGATATTTGCTTACATTGATAGACATCTTTAAAAAGAGCAGCTAAGCCCCCGCCTCTCTTACCCGCTCTGCAAGCACTCATAAAAGTAAAGTTAGGAGGGGATGTTTCATTGAGGACTGTTGCACTGCAGCTGTCTTCTAGCCAAGTTTCATTTAGAAGCATAAAGTCCAGGTTGTATGTGGTTATTAAGTCGTTGACTAGAAGTGATTTATTTTTAAGTGAGCGGATGTTTAAAAGTGCTAACTTAACAGTCTTACTTTTTGTCCCCACAGCGATCTTAGTTTGGCGTGTAATAGGCACCAGATTAGATGGGTTTGCTGTACGGCTTTTGAAGGCCTTAGATTTTCTATCATGTAGTTGAACAGCAATAGAGAAAGATTCAGGCACACTGGGTTCCCGCTTGTTTTGTAAACATTTAGGAAAGTTACTGTTATCATAGCGGGGACCCGACACATATCACTGAGAGCTGGTATCAGTTGTTTTTGGTACACAGCGAGCCGCTGGAGGAGGGTGTGGGCCCTGGCGCTGTGGCAGAGGCCGAAGAGTTCTCACAGGAGGAGGGGGAGGGCGAGCTGGGCCCGCAGGCTTTGGTGGTTGTGGGGCCTGCCGTTTTTTGGTTGACATCTGGGGGCTTGCAGCAAAAGAGTGGGATAGTCTGGTTCCAGCATACACCAGTTGTTCCATTTTCTCTGAGAAGCACAGAAGTGGAGATGCTGGAGAGAGGGATAACATGTTGCTGTTGCTCTGGTGTTATCGGAGGCTGTAATATGCTGTCCTGGATTTCCTGGCTGTTTTCCAGAAAGTCGTCCTTGGGTGCTGAATCTTCTAGCAGTTTTAGTATGTCACAGTCTGTCTGTGGTGAGCTCTGTGGGCAGGACTCAGCTGAGATTGTGTCCGTCAGCAGAGGTTGTTGTGGCTGAGTGGTGTCATCATTGTCCTTGTGTGATGTGTCAGTCGCATGTCCATTCAGGTGCAGAAGTGAAGTCATGTGGTCATTAATACTGTGTCCAGGTGTGTGTGTGCCATTCAGGTTGAGTGGATTGGCACATACTGCAGAAGGATGATGGATTGAAAAGAAGATATTGTCCTTTAGCACTCTTGAACCAAGTTTGTTTGGGTGGAGCCCATCCTGTTGAAACAGTTGCCTCTGATTCCAGAAAAGATTGAAGTTGTCAATGAAGTTCAGTCCTTTTATATTGCAGGTTTTTTGCAGCCATGTGTTAAGCCCAAGCAACCGTGAAAACCTGTTTGTTCCTCTTGCTGGGAGTGGTCCACTGATGAATGTCTGAACTTTCAGTCTTTTAAGTGTTTCAAAAAGTTCATTGAAATCCTTCTTAAGGAGTTCTGACTGCCCTTTATGAATATCATTCTTCCCCACATGAACAATGAGTCGATTTGCAGTCTTATGTTTCATCAGAATGTTCTGAAGTTCCCTGTTTACATCAGAAGTTGTTGCTTGTGGAAGGCAGCATGTAGTTGTGTCCCTGCTACTAATGTTTCTGATTATGGAGTCACCCACTATCAGAGTCCTGGGCTCGGCTGCGCTCTGAGCTGAGTGCCGCTGTCTGCTCGACCTTGAGCGCCTGTTAGCAGTGTTAGCTACTGGCTGATTCAGTCTGTGTTCGATCACATTCATCACATTCAGGGATTCCTCATTCATTAATACTGCAAATCTGTTCTCAAGATGTATAGGCGGTGGTAGGAGACCAGTGTTTGCAATCCTTGTCAGCAGGGGCGGAGCCAGACGATGTAAACATTCGGGGCTTAGCCCAAACCAAGGGCATATATTTTTATTATGTGGGGGTGCTGTCTCTAGGGTGGTACGGGGGTATGCCCCCCCGGTAATTTTTTTTGAAAAATAAACCATTAAATGGCACTTTCTGGAGAGTTTTGGGCAAAGAAATTGATAAATTGAGTATTATATGAAATGTGAAAAACTGTAAGGTTAAAAGCATATACTTTGCATAGTTGTAGAAGATTTAGCGTTTACATTACTGTTAATCAGTCATCACTTGATTACACATTGTATTACCTTGTTATTTAGTGACCCATACAATGTGCCAAACATGTGCCACATGAAGAGAGATACATACACACATACACACAGCCTACTCTGCGTGTCTTGGTCTAGCAAGTCTTATATTTCAAATATGCTGACTGAATAGATTGCTAGTTTATTTTGAGTAACGTAATTAGCCAGCTAGCCGTTCTCTTGGCAGTTTGCTGATAATCCGGTGTCTGAAGTAAAATGCTCAAAACATCTCTTGAGAAAAATCACAAGGACAACCTAGTCTTGGTTATTTAATTTTGATTTAGTCTTATTTTCCTTACCTTGTCGTTCAAGGCTAGGGCACTTTTTGTACATTTCTGGAACTTTTGCGCGCTTCCACATCCCGCGCAACAATCTCGCAGGAACATTAATTATTGCAGCGTACTTTTATCCGTGTCACCTAGATGCGCATGCACAAGAATACGGCCGTGTTCCGATTGTTCTCATCTCAGCTCCGCAGAGACAAAATATAGACATGCCATTTTAAAAATATTTCATTTATTGTCAGAAATATGTTTTCAAAAGCATCACTTTCATCAAATTTTATGTGACATAATTTCCAGTAGGCAAATGACTGCAAACATGTGCCGTGGCTGAGCCAGTGAGCTCGCTACAACGCCGGTCACGGTGAAACATACAACAGCCCGCCAACGGCCCAACGGCAAGCCCCTGGTGACAACGACGACGAAGAAGACGATTTATTTTCTTCTTCGTTAGTTTTTATTGGCAGTTGGCATACAAGCTGAGTGATGCGCGATGCAATGCATTACCGTCCGCCACCACGCACGGTGGTAGAGCTTTTGTTTGATTTTTTTGCCGCTCCAGTCAAAAAGACAGAGAGGAAATTATTAAACAAAGTTGAAGTCATTTTAAAAAAAACTAAAAGATTCGGGGCTTTTGACAAAACATTCGGGGCTTAAGCCCCATTAGCCACCCCCCCGCTCCGCCCCTGCTTGTCAGAGCCGTATCTGGGGTAGAGGATGCTACTGCGGCAATGTGTGATGCTCGTGACAATCTGATGTCTCGAGTGCCTTTGGGTCTCGCTCCCTGTTTGTGCCATCGATTTGTAAGTCGATCGGCTTGTTTCTCTACACTCAGTATGGCCTGTATTGGAGCACTAGATTCATGGGACTCACCGGCTGTATGCTGAGGGCGTCCATGATGAAGCTCTGTTGTGTGTTCTGTCTGGTTTGGTGGTCCCATAAGTAACTTTGTTTCAAGAACTGCAATCCTTTGTAAAAGTCTCTGGCAGTTAGTGCAGCAAGTAGATTCCAGAAGAGGCATTTTCTCTTATCCTTATGAATGTAGGCAGTTGTGTTTTCTCTTCCCCGGAATGTAAGCTTTCAGTGGGAGGCTGGTCGAAGAAAAGTATTCCGCTTTTTTCTAGTAATCAAGCGTTTGAGCACTGTGCTGATTTGCTGAAGTTAAAATTAGGTGATAAAAGGAAATAAAATATGAAAATATAAACACGATAGAGCAATAAAAAAATAAAAGCGATAGAGCAAAGCGCGGAGCAGTAAGCAAGAGCGTCCGAACAGTAGCTGAGCAGGAAGTGTTTTTGTACTTTTTGTACATTTATTTTGTATTTATTTATACAAATAAATATGTCTACTTCAAAGAATAAAGAATGATGTATGCAAGTAGTTATAAAGAATGCATATATCATTCATTGAAAAGAAGACTGTTCTACTTTAGGAAAAGTAGTTTGTTTTTTTTAAGATATTTTTTAAGTCACATCAGTTAAATCTGTATCTGTATTGCACGTTCAAACTTAAAAACCATTAATATTATTAGGTTAATAGATGTTTTAGAAGAATATATGGGTCTGGAAATTTTTGAGAAATTCTAAATTAACCAGGTTAATAAAATTAATAACCTAATAATAAATAAATAATTCCAGGTATTTATTTCAGTCACACTGGTTGAATTTTTGGCTAAAAAGTTACTGAATTGATTTCAAGTCACTGAATCGTTTCGGATCGTATCGTTCTAAATGAACCAATATCGTCCTTGAATTGTATCGACAACCACGAATCGTGATACAAATCGAATCGTTGTTAAAACGAATCGTTACACCCCTAATATATATATGATCACTTACCTCAAGACGCCGCTGCGGTGGTGGAGTCCATGCAGGAGGAGCAGCGTTTGGCACTGCGTCGCTTTTCAGCGCGAGCTGTGTGGAGAAGCCCATTTCCACCTCTATTGCGTTGGAGAAGCAAACCTGCGTAAAATGCAGTTTGCACACTCCAGCTCTAGGCGAGAACTCGTGGTCTTCCAGACCAAGGACATGCAACCACTGGCGCCTAATTTCCAAGTCTGCTGGAAATCTATACAGTCCAGCAGTGCTGTTGCAACCAACAACACTACACCTACGTACCATCCTGACCACTGTATTAAATACAGATAATCTACGCTAACTTGAAGCTATCCTAACTGACGCAATACTATGCTACTAACTAACTATGCTTCTATCAAATCTAAACTAAAAAGTATGCTAATTAACTACCTAGGCTACACGAAATAATATAAATAACTATATAAATGCTATGCTAAATAGATGCTAAAATACTCTATCCTGATCGTTTTCAATACTCGCAATTCCAACTCCTGACTCGCTACAGTGGTTTTGACGAAACAATATGGTTTTTAGACTGCCAAGGGCGTGGTAGCT
Source organism: Chrosomus eos (assembly GCA_036326025.1). Taxonomy (NCBI): domain Eukaryota; kingdom Metazoa; phylum Chordata; class Actinopteri; order Cypriniformes; family Leuciscidae; genus Chrosomus; species Chrosomus eos. The sequence continues at coordinate 45,329,411 of CM070824.1, read as the reverse complement.
CGTACCAAGGGCGTGGTGAGCTGGAACCTGCTTACGTCAGCTCCCACCGCTAACATCATGAACTACCGCAAACATCCAATAGGAAAATTCAACTGCAGTAGCCACCGTTCAACCTGAAGAGGGCAGCACTCAGACGCTTTTACACTTATATTTATATTACACTTATATTTATATTGTAGAACTAAATCACTTTATACACAAATGTCAAAAAAGTTACTCGAATCAATGAACAGTACTAATAAAGCCCCATTCTTACAGACCATTAACTAAAAAAAGTTGGTTTAGGGTTTAGTTACACTTTAAGAATCAAACTCTGAAAATGTTACGGCTGCTACATGAAAGCATAAATGATCCAGTAATTCATTTTTGACACCGATTTCCATAAGTGAAGTCATACAGACAGAAGCGGTCACATGTTGTGTGTTCCCTTTATAGAATGAAAAATCAAAGATACAAATATATATATACAGTCGTGCCCAGAGGTAAAAATGATAAAAAATGGCTATAAAAAATAAATCTGCATCGTTTATCCTTTTGATCTTTCATTCAAAAAAATTGGCAAAATCCTAACCTTTCATTGAAGTAAAAGATTTGAAAGTGGGGGGGAAATCACATTATAAAATAAATGTTTTTCTCCAAAACATGTTGGCCACAATTATTCATACCCTTTTATTAAATACCTTTTTGCAATCTCCTTTTGCCAAGATAACAGCTCTGAGTCTTCTCCTATAATGCCTGATGAGTTTGGAGAACACCTGACCTGAGATCAGAGACCATTCCTGCATACAGAGTCTCTCCAGATCCTTCAGATTCCCAGATCCATGTTTGTGCTTCTTCTCTTCAGTTCACCCCACTCATTTTCTATATGGTTCAGGTCAGGGAACTGGGACGGTCATGGTAGAAGCTTCATTTTGTGCTCCCTAACACATTTTTGTGTTGATTTTGATGTTTGTTTTGGATCGTTGTCCTGATGGAAGATTAAACCACGACCCATTATAAGATTTCTAGCAGAAGGCGTCAGGTTTTGATTTTTTATCTGTTGATATTTGATAGAATCCACAATGCCATGTATCTGAACAAGAAGTCCAGGACCTCCAGCAGAAAAATAGGCCCACAACATTAAAGATCAAATGGTATATTAAATTGTACACATGGGATACTTATTATCATTGTGTGCACCAAACCCATCTAGTGTGCTTGCTGCCAAAAAGCTCTTTTTTTAGTTTAATCTGACCACAGAACCCTGTGCCGTTTGAAGATCCAGTCGTGTCTGACACCTGAATATGCTGGAGTTTGTATTTGGATGAGCGAGGAGCATTTTTCTTAAAACCCTCCCAAACAACATGTGGTGATGTAGGGGTTGTTTGATTCTTTTTTAATAGGCTTTCTAACCCCAAGACTCAACTAATCTCTACAAATCTCCATCTGTGATCCTTGAAGAGTCTTTGGTCACTCAAACTTTCCTCCTCACCGTCCATTAAGAAAATATAGACACACGTCCTCTTCCTGGCAGAATCATAACATCTTTAGTTGATTATAACTTCTTAATTATTGCCCTGATGGTCAAAATGGGATTTTTCAATTCTTTAGCTATTTTCTTGCATCCACTTTCTATTTTGTGATGCTCAACAATCTTTTAATGCACATCAGAACCATGTTCTGTGGTTTTATTCATTGTGATGGATGATTAAGGGAATTTGGCCTTTGTGCTTCCTCAAATTTAAACTCCTGTGAAACAAGAAGTCATATCTAGACAATTTCATGCTCCTAGTCACCCTATATATATATATATATATATATATATATATATATATATATATATATATATATATATATATATATATATATTTCTATCTTTGATTTTGTATATATATATATATATATATATATATATATATATATATATATATATATATATATATATATATATATATATATATATATATATATAGTTAAAAGAAGAAAGCATGTTAAAATATCTTGACCACAATGATCATAATGATTTTTCATGATGTATTTGATATAAACTTAGATCAGGTTCAGAAGGTTTGACATTGATCTGGCTCTACCAGTCCTCTGGTTTCAACGGCACGATTCATTCAGGAAAAAAACTAAAAGTAAAAACTCATTTAACATCTGACACAACCAGATCTACAACATACTCTGCTTCGGCAACGTGCCTAACAATAGCCTGGTTCAACCAGACTCTCGTACATTTCATTTGTACTGTTGTGGAAATAATTCTATTCGAAAAGTTAGGAGGAAGGAGACAAGTGGAAACCTCTGAAAAGTCAAAGTATCAAATGTTTATTTCTTGCAAGAAGTAAAATTGGCATTCACATACAGACAGCATCTACATGTGAAGGCAAAGGCTGGTCCTTTTTCGCCAAGGTTATATACTCTAACACATCCTGTGTAGGCTGCCTCTGTTTCAGAAGATTGTCCCTGATGCCTTAAAAGGAAACCTGATTTTCAAGCCCTCGTCTAACATAAATTCATCTAGACAGAACAATGACATCTTCGTTAAAGTTTCCTGTTATTAGCTGTTAGTTTGACATCACACCTTTTCGCCTATACTTATTTCTGATCGAAAACTGCACACATACAATTCACACTTAAGATACAATAGGTCACTCAGAATAAACATACATTTCTCACTTGGAGTACACAATAGTCTATTTTCTACTTGACAGAACATTTTGTTCCAGAAAGCTTATCTTAACTTATGCATTTCTATCAGCTTGGTTATATCTTTAATAATGTTCTTTAGCTTATACGAACATCTTCCTTTAAATGCTTATTGATTATATAAGTCTTTTTAATGTTAATAAAAAGTTGCACACGTCTAAGTTAATAAAAGTAGTAAAGAAAATAAAAGAACACATCTAAAAGTAAAAGAAAGCACATCTAAATGTAAAATTTCTATTACAGTACAGAGAGTCTGGCACCGCTCCATTGACAAGCGTTAACTTCCTTGTAGGCGGGTATTCTATTGAAGTCTAAAACTATTGGATCTGCCCAGAGTCACTCTATCTGCCATAACCAATCGCTAACGTTTGGTCGTGACATATGTCTTTTCCCGAACCCCGTGGGAGGATGGCCATAAACACAAAACTAAGCAAAGATTGTTCTTGCTCCGGCTTTAACTTCTTGATATTCGGCAGCGTTGCCACAACGGACCGAATGGCTTCGCTCGCATCTTTCTTATTTTGAACTACAACTCAAATTAACGCACGAGTCGACATCAACGTCATCGTTCTCAGACACTCCCTCTGTTCGCTGATCGGTCCTACAAAAAATTGAAAGTTAATAAAAGTAGTAAAGAAAATAAAAGAACACATCTAAAAGTAAAAGAAAGCACATCTAAATGTAAAATTTCTATTACATTCCACCCCATATTCATTCAAAGAACATACACAAAATTTGACATTTACTTCTCCATAATCATAGTAATTTACGACAAGTAAATTTTTCCCATATTTACTTCATTTCTTAGTCAAACTCATGTTCGCTCTCGTTTTCGTATACCTCAGGTTCAGGCACTGTAACCTCAACTTCATCCTCTGGTGCCCTACGTATCATCGTTATATATTCTCCTGCAGTCATTCTAACCATAGAGGTAGACACTGCCTTAGCAGTGATTGTAGAAATACAATTTATAACACATGGGATCATCAGAAGCAAAATCAAAACTAAACATGCTATTGGCATAATTGTACTTATCAGCCATTTCATCCACCCCTGCAATGACGATGGTTTTCTAGTAAGTAACCTACAGGTAGACAAACAACTTTGGTCAGTCTGACACCTGTTTGGTACTCGTTAGCTGTGAATGGGATTCTTCTTCCGTTGCAGCTACCGCATGAGCTGGCACCTTTCCCGTTGCAGCTACCGCACGAGCTGGCACTTTTCGACAGTGCGTCCCATGGATCCACGGAGCCCTCTCCTCGACTTTCACCGCAGTGTGAGTTGTCAGCAAAACTGCCACCTTCCACTGTTTCCACTTTCACTTTCCAGTGTTTCCGCCACAGATCCTTGATGACCACAAAATCTCCTGGACTGATCGAATGCAGAGGTCCGTCTGCCACCTCTGGTATAGCTGCTTTTACCTGTCTAGATATATCACAGAAAACCTTATCCAGTTCGACACAATAATTCAGCATAACTTTTTCACACAAAGTAGTGTCAGGCAATGTTCTTTGATCGTGTGGTTCCCAGCCCATGTGTGGCGGTCTTCCAAAAAGGATTTCAAACGGGGAGAGATTTTACCCTCCCTCTGTGTCTCATTCTCATGTATGTAAGTGCTATTGGCAATGCTTTTGTCCTTGACAAATTTGTTTCTTCACATTTTTTAGACAATTTTGTTTTGAGGGAAGTGTTTTAGGAAGTGTGGTACTTCCATGACACCCCTAAATATTTTCCCACTGCGGAAATGGCCTGATTCACAAAATGTGTTCCATTATCACTAGAAATTTTCCCTGGTATCCCCACCTGGGTACAATTTCTTGTAGTAGAAGCTTAGCCACCCCTTTGCTGTCTGGGTGCTTTGTTGGCATTACTTCAATCCATTTTGAAAACGTGTCTACATAGTATTTTTCCCTTCACTTGGTGCTAATTCAATATCAATCATGACATGACTAAAAGGTTTGTCTGGGCTGGGATGCCCCACTAGTTTCATTGCCTGACCCACATTGTTTGTTGCACAAATCATGCATCTGCTGCAATACTCCTGGGCCACTGTGGAAAAAACTTTTGTAAACCAGTTATTTTTCATACATTTCAGCATCCCCGCTTTTGACGAATGTTCCAATCCATGCGTTAACCTAGCATAAGCTAAAAAGAAATGTTTAGGTAAACATGGCTTGTCATCAGGTCCTCTCCAGATACCTGCAATGTACTTAGCCCCTGCCTGCTTCCATTGTCTCTTGTCAATATCAGAGCTAAATTGCTGCGAAGCATGCACTGTACCCAGAGGTTCTGGGCACATAGCCAATTTGACCGCACGAGTCACAGAAAGAGGAAGCAGAGCTGCAGCTTTTCTGTTACCCTCTGTTACCTTCCTGATGTGTGAGCCTGACATTTGCAAACAGCAATGGCAGAGGTAAGTAACAGAGCATCCAACAAATCTTTTACTAAGGAATGATTCAGGATCGGCTTACCATCAGCTTTCATGAACTTCCTGTGTTTCCATAATGCCCCAAAATTATTTGAAGCCATGACAGCTTTTTCAGCAGCAGCCACTGCTCTCAGACAGGGAGGAAGTCCCTGTGCTACACTGTCCAGTCTGGAGGAGAAATAGGCCACTGGGCCCAGTTTTCCCCCATGTTCCTGTAATAAAACTGAAACCATATGCCCTTTTCTTTCATCCACAGTTTGTGTGAATGGTCTACTTGGGTCTGGAATCCCAAGAGTAGGGGCAGTTTGCAAGGCATTTTTTTTTTCAAATCAACAAAAGCCTGCTCAGCCTCAGGAGCCATGTCAACGTCTCTTTTGCAGCCATACTGTTACCATAAATCATTTTTGTTAATGGTGCCTCTATATCAGTATAACCTGAGATGAACGTTCTACAATATGATGTCATACCTAAAAAAGACATCATTTGTTTCTTCGTCTGAGGTTTCGGAATGTTCTGAATGGCAGTCACTCTTTTATCTGAGAGTGACTTCCCTTCAGCTGACATGACATGACCTAAAAATACAACAGACGTCTGTGCCACAGACACTTTATCAGGGTTAACCTTGTGACCCTGCTCAGCCAGATGTGTCAACAGAGCCACTGTTCCAACCTTGCATATCTCAATAGACGGACAGCATAGTAAAATATCGTCGACATATTGCAACAGGGCAACACCTTCTGGCAGGTGTAATGGCTCTAAGCTTCATTTCAGCGCTTCGTTGTAAATGTATATGCTTTGCCATTAAAATTGAAAGCGAACCAAAACTGAGAGTCTTTATCAACTGGTACACAGAAGAAGGCATTTGAAATGTCTACCACAGTGTAACAGACTGTCTTGGGCGGAATTTGAGACAGTATCGAATAAGGATTTGGTACGTTCGGAGCTCTGGCCTGTACAGCACTGTTGACCGCTTGGAGATCCTGAATGAATCTCCACTGGACCGGTCCATTTCCGGCCCTGATTTTCTTTACAGGAAAAATAGGTGTTCAGACAGGTGAATCTGGACACGGCACAATCACGCCCCTTTCCAGTAATGAATTAAATACTGGGGTGATACCATCAATAGCCTCTTGTTTTAGAGCATATTGCATTCTCTTAGGTCTGTAATCACTTTTTGGAATGATTCTAACAGGTTCACACCCTTTAATCAGACCTACATTGTATTTGTCTCGTGCCCAGAGTTCCTGTGGAACTGCCTCCAAACCCTCAGGAATAGATATTTCTTCATTCTTTATCATTGTACTGTCACACAACGCTTCAATAGTCCTAATTCCCCTAATGTATTTTCCTAGTGACTGTTTGTAAAACTCTGTGCTCTCAGATTTCCACACATTTTTGTCAGTGGTTAGAAACCAATCGTTTAATGAGTCACATTGTTTTACAAAAGGCCCCAAGTCTCCCCACTCTGCTGTGTGCGTCTTCGCAAGGGAGATGTGTGGGACGGCCCCACCACATCATACAACGCTAGCTGGCTATCAGTCAATTCAATCTTTACAGCACACAACTTATCTGACCAAAATAGCTCTGAGGACTGCAGCTCCTCACTTTCCATTTCAGTCCATTTTTCAGCAAAAATTTCATCTGGCTCATTGCTGATGTGACACGTACAATGCAAATTACTTTCTTCCATGAAATCATGGTCAAGAGGCATCCTATTTGTGGCTTTTGTTTTTAAACCACTTTAAGGGGTGCTCCATTCAACCACATACAATATTTCAGCAGGCATTCGTATCATAGTCATATCAGCAGTGAGGCCAACTTCAGCTTACACATTAAATCTCTGCCCAGCAGATTACACGGACACGTTTTTGTCACAAGAAAAGCATGCGCAAATGAGTGATCACCAATCTGACAAGACAAATCTGCAGTATATGGTTCCCTCACCAGATGCCCTGAGGCACTCCTGGAGGTTGCCCATTTACCAGATAATACAGTTAAATCAGGCAATTCTGTAACTTTTGTTGCTCCAGAGTTTGTTGCTCCAGAATCAATTAAAAACTTAACTTTTCTACCTTCAACTTTTACTTCAATCACTGGGAATTTTACGAATGCTTTATACATTTAATCATTGTTTGCAAGCAAGATTTTTTCATTGCAAGAAGCAGAAATAGAAATAAGATTAGACATAGTTACCACCTGGGAGTCAGACCTCTCACCGTCACTCCCCTCCCCCTTTCAATCTCCTTGCTTCTTTGGTTGTTGATGTTTCTTAAATCCTCGTGGTTGAAATTCCACTTGATTTGGAGGATGTAGACAGTCATTTTTCCAGTGTCCCTTTTGTCTGCAATTAAAACAGACTTCAGGGTCGTAAAGGACCCTGTTACCCATTCCTCGTCCTCTTCCTCCTCGTCCTCTTCTTCATTTACCTCCATCTCCTCCTCCTCTTGGATGATTTTCCATCATCAAACCTCCCATTTTCAGCAGAGCAAGTTGAGTATCTTTGTCAGTCTTTTTCTGCTTAGTCTTGGCTTGATCTCTCAGCAGCTGTTGTTGATGGGTTGCGTGTCTTCGGATTTCTTCCAGGCGCGCTTGATGATAACACACGCAAGATGTTTTCTCCTTTTTCACTATTTCAGGGTCCAGGCTGTCCAGAAAAACAGTTTTTAAGTATTCTTCATACATACTTATGCCAGATGGAAGTTCAACACCCTCGGAATCTTTGAGATGGAGGAGCGTAGGCAGGAGGAGCAGAGGGGAAAGTAACTGAAGCTGTCAGGTTTGAATAGACAGATGTTGACCTGTCTTCTTTTTCATCTTCGTCAGGGTCTTGTCCTCCAGCCGGCCCTGGTTGTCTTTGCGGTCCCATGGCAGGGACTATTACTTGTGGTTGGTGGGGGGAGTAGGGAGCCGGACAGCGGTCATCCTCAGCCAGGCGGGTTTTCATGCATCTCATTTCCTCTGAAGAAAAAGAAACAGAGTTTAGTAAAGTTTTTCTGGCTTCTTCTGCCTTTGCATCTTTACCATCTTCACTTCCTAATGGTGATAATGCTGCACTTATCTGTTTTCTTTGTCTGATAATTGCCTCATTTAACCATAAATCTATAATTTGACCATCAAGGTCATATTTATCTTTTTCTTTTCTTTTTGGACTTGCTTTTGTCCAATTTTCTTTAGTCTTTGCAGATGGTTTACACTCAAACCCCCATTAAACCCATATTGGTTTATTAAAAAACGGCACATAAGTATGACACCAGGTTCCCATTAATTTATCCATGGCCATATACGAGCCCTTAGTAAAATCAATTTGTTCCTCCTCTCTTTTCGAATGTTCATTACCCATTTCTCTTATTCCTTTACTCAACAGTATTTATTTATATTTGCGTATTTAAATTTTTCCTCCGCGTGGTCACCACGCACTATATTCACTGTATCAATTCTTTCCCCCGCGTGGCCACCACGCACCTGCCTTTATTCGTCAATAAAGGACTTTCAAATTGCCTACATCCGTCGATGCAGGTCTTTCCCAAACAAGTGCCTCTGTACTGTTCGAAAATTACTATCAGGCTTATTTCAAACAGGCACTTATCTGGTGTTTGAGAATTTACTATCAGGCTTATCTCAAACTCTGGCCCTTTTGGGAAAATAATTAATACATGGCATTCGAGAAATTACTATGAGGCTTATTCTCAAACCCTGTTTGGAAATTACTTTCAGGCTTATTCCAAAACTCTGACCCTTTTTAGGAAAAATATTCAATACGCAAATAATTTTCTTATTTACCACATAAATTATTTTCTCTCACCATCTCTTTGATGACCTTGTGAGTTCAGTTCTAGGAGTGCGTCCACTTCGGTCGTCGTGATGAGTAGAACAATTCTCTCTCCTTAAAGGGTACCTATCATGGAATTTTGAAAATTACCTTTCATGTAGTGTGTAACAGAGATCTAAGTGAACAAAAACATCCGGGAAAGTTTTAAATATGAAAGTTCACCGTATACAAAGTTATTGTCTCTCAAAAGTAAGAGTCGACTCTGAGTCGTTGATATGAATCGATAGACAAACAATGCATTTTCTCTAACTTTCGTACGTGTGAGTACGCTCGCATCTTTCTTATTTTGAACTACAACTCAAAATAACGCACGAGTCGACATCAACGTCATCGTTCTCAGACACTCCCTCTGTTCGCTGATTGGTCCTACAAAAAATTGATTTCTGGAAACCGAAGTCTACAGCACAGTCCCAGACGTACACTGAAGGAAAATGAAATTGAACGGAAGTGCGTAGGAGGGCAGAGCCAGGCTAGCCTAACAACGCCCTTCAGCCGTGACTTATTCACGATACAGCACAGCCTCTCGTATCTTATTGCTTACTAACGTTCAGGGGAGAAAGGCCGCGAAATTTAAAAATACTACTGTTATTGTGTCACGAAATGTAGTTTTAATAGTTTTTCAGTCGACAATGTAGTCATTTAAAGCTCAAATATGTGGTTTATTATAGCGCCTATTTAAAAATTTTATCTGGCGTTTTCAGAGTTGTGAGATTCAGGCGATCACCGGGCGCTCAGCGCTCATGTACCCTGCCTGGAACAGCATGGCTAGTCCTTCTGATGTTTGATGCTGGCTCTGATGTCTCTAGTCTAGTGGCAGTGTTCGAATTACGGGGAGCTAAGGGGAGCTTGGCTCCCCTGAAAAGGACCTGGGCTCCCCTGAAAGCCTACTTTGAGACATTTAGGGGGAGCTCTAAAACACTGTCCATTTTTTGTCGCATATAGATTTTGAATTCTGTACATTAAGGTTCCTGAAATAAATGATGATATTAAAAATGTGTCAGTGTTTATACGCGCTCATTCCATTACTCCACTAATAAATGCAATGCTGTGTCTCCTGCTGTGACCATCCATGCGTGACGGCGCTGCACTGAAATTACTACATTTACGTCACCACTTGAACTTCTCACTGAGTTGGTATTTGAATGTTAGTTTAGCTTCAAGTTCAAAACATACTTTTTTCGTTTTTTGGAACACTCTGTGGATACTAATAAGAGTGTCAAAAAGAAAGCAGCCAAACCTCAGTCAATTTGGATTTACAAAACAAACGAAGAGGAGTGATGAAAGCGCACCAGCTATAACTAGCTTGCCGGTGTTACCATAGCTGTTACCGCCACCGCCGCTAAAAGTTGCTGCTAGTGACAGCACCAGCACCGAGGATAGCGAGACTTGGGTGCCAGAAACCACAGCTGCGACTTGGTTGTTATGTGAGTTACTCTGTTTTTATCATGATTTGCATGATGTAGGCCTAAGCGCGGTTGATTCAGAACCGTGGACAGAGCTGTTTGCCCACACTGACAACACTGACTGACGCTTGCGTTTCGAAGTAAACGGTTTACTAAATAAACAATAGGTTTACTGTAAACCGATTGTTTTAAATGCCCGAACATGCACGAAAAGCGTTAAAGTCAGTCAGGGAGGATCGGAAAATAGGGCTCCCCCGAAAGCCACTTTGTATTTCGAACCTTGTCTAGTGGGATATATGTGGGATACATGAGATATAATTTGTTTTGTGTACATCTAACGGGCGATCTTTGGTCTCATTAATCTATAATTTGTTCCCTGGCAAATCGTTTTGGCTGAGGGCAAAGTGAAGTTTCATAACTTTTTACAACCTAACGTTGTATCCTGCTGTATGTTTGACTGAATTGTTTACTTTATTTCTTGTCTTGTATAGCTTCTTATACCTTTTAGGCTACTTATACTGTTATAATGGCTATTACTGATCAATAAAACTGAAATTTAAAGTCACTATTTAACTTATTTTTTATTGTATATTCTGTAGGTGATATTTCTTATTCTATTGCTATTATTATAGTATTAAACTATGCTATTATCAATATTTTTATGATTGTATTATTGTACTTATGATATTATATAATTATACTATTCATAACTATTTTATTTGCTGTATACTGTTTGTTTATATTATTGACTAAACTATTTACTATTACTTCTCACTTTATATTTACTATTTGCATTGCACTGTAGTTGTATCATATTATATGTATTACCATAAAGGATCCATCAGTTATCTTTGTTATTGCTAAAATCGGGTCAATCACAGAAAATGCTTTTTCCACAATAAGAAAACTTTATTTCATATAATGTGAAAATTGGGGCAATCAGTATGGGGGTCTTCACAATTCTTATCCAAGAATAAAAAGCCAGATATATGACAAGCCTAAGCTTTGACGACAATTCCTTATTAAAAAAATATTTTATAAGTCTAAGTATCGAGATTTTAAATAACTAGAGATGGAACTTTTGTATACCACATACAAACCACTGAAATTGGTTGAGTAAAAACATTTTTTGTTTTTATCCAGAAAAACTGCAGCTTACCCGTTTACTTGCATTTTGTTACAGTGCAGTATTGCCCTCAGCAAAATGGCGGACGCGTTGAGGTATCGCAGCAACGTTCCAAAGTGGCCAATAGGGCGTCTATGTATTTATTATGTCTATGTGAATTACAAGTCATTGGACAGGTGTCCAATCACAACTGACTTCCAGAAAAGGGGAAGTAACCAATAACATTTGAGGTTATTAAAACAGTAAGCCCCGCCCCTCTACTGCCAAAAATATGTGTTCGAGGGAGCAAAAGCAGCAGTGAGAGAATATTAAGCGTGAGAGCGTAGGGAATGATCATGCGCAGGGTTTGAATGAGCTTGCATGTAGATCTGTTATCATAGACATCATAAACAGGTGCTGATCATACTTTCATTATTACAATTATTTACAATTAATAGCTCATCATTACAATTAAAAGTAATTAAAATTACAAAATGTTGATTTATTTCAGTAATTCCACTCAAAAAATGAAATTTGGATATTATATTCATTCATTATACACAGACTGATATACTCCAAGTGTTCATTCCTTTTAATTTTGATGATTATAACTGACAACTAATGAAAACCCCAAAATCAGTATCTCAGAAAATTAGAATATTGTGAAAAGGTTCAATATTGAAGACACCTGGTACCACACTCCAATCAGCTAATTAACTCAAAACACCTGCAAAGGCCTTTAAATGGTCTCTCAGTCTAGTTCTGTAGGCTACACAATCATGGGGAAGACTGCTGATTTGACAGCTGTCCAAAAGATGCCCATTGACATCTTGCACAAGGAGGGCAAGACACAAAAGGTCATTGATAAAGAGGCTGGCTGTTCACAGAGCTCTGTGTCCAAGCACATGAATAGAGAGGCGAAGGGAAGGAAAATATGTAATCAACTTTTTGATGATTTTCTAATTATATGACCAGCACCTGTAGATAGATGCCCTATCAACCGCTACTGCCTACTGGCGCTGACGAGCCATGGGGCCGCCATCTTAGACCGGTCACCTGCTCCACTCAGTGTAATCTGTTTAGCAGGTGCAATGAGCTGTCAGCGCATTTAATTAATCATACCTCACTGAATGCCGAACTGATTTTAACGCAGGTTTTTTTCAGCAAAGGTCATACAGGTAGCTATGATACAGGACACATGGTTCGGCGTATTTTAATATTTTAGTGGGCTTAACAGTAATAGAATATTCTGATATATTATATAAAGTGGCCATAATCCCCGAAAAGGGGGGAAAACTGGGACATTTTGACTATCAATCTGTTTGAAAAAACTAATGTTGTGTCTTCAAAAACATGATATGTGATGTAGGCTATGATAACGTTAGTTATTTTGTAAATAGCACACTATAAATATGATAGAAAAGCAGAAAGAGACAGTGGCAGTAAAGTCAGATATTTCAATAAGTTGAATAAACAATATATGATCTTATTATATTAGATTCTACTTGAAGCTTTTTATATTTGTCTCTCTCTGTCACTCACACACACACAAACACAAACACACACACACACACACACACACACACACACACACACACACACACACACACACACACACACACACACACACACACACACACACACACACACACACACACACACACACACACACACACACACACACACTATATCAGTTTAATGGCAAGTTTCAGTGTGCTAACAATGCTGTAACAGTGAAAATGTCCATTAGATTTGTTTTTGTAGTCAATACATTAAGGTTTATATAGAAATGTATATGTAGAAATTATATAGAAATAAAAGCTTATCCAGTAATTGATTTTTAATAAACACACCCATTGAAATATAATCTAGAGTATAAAGTGTGACAGCTGTGTGGCTTAAATCTGATAGAGAAGAGAAATACGATAAATTATTATTTTGTCTGCTTTAAATCTGGTTAGATCTTGAGGTCTTCTTGGGCTCCCGATGAAAACATGGTCTTTGTGTGGAAGAGATTAAACAAATAAACTTCTGTTATGATCTCATATAATTATGAGCCAAGTGTAAACATTAATGGAAATCTACAGAAAAACAGAATATTTGTTATTAGATGATGAATCACAACTCTTACATGCACATGAACATAAACATTAATTAAAAATATGATGTATTTTCTACATTTTGTTACTTCATGACTAAAGTTTTGTTGGGGTTAGCATCGTGTTAAAGGACTTTTAAATACTACAAAAGCTACAAACAGATAAACCAAATACACACTACTCAACTCAATTTTTTTTATTATAAATAATTTATGACATGTGAACCATTTCTACAAAATATTAGCATTTTGTAAAAAATACGATTGTATTGAATGTTGTACCTCTTCTTTAACGGTAGTCGTAGTCAGGTTGAACGGTTTCTTCCAGCTCTTCTGTTTTTGCTTCCAGCTCTTCTGTTTTTGCTTCCAGATCTTCAGTTTTAACTTCCAGATTGTCTGTTTTTCCTTCCAGCTCTTCTGTTTTTCCTTCCAGCTCATCTGTTTTTGCTTCCAGCTCTTCTGTTTTTCCTTCCAGCTCTTCTGTTTTTCCTTCCAGCTCTTCTGTTTTTGCTTCCAGATCATCTGTTTTTTCTTCCAGATCTTTTGTTTTTGTTTCTAGAGCTTGCACTCTTGCTTCCATATCTTGCAACCTTGCTTCCAGATCTTGCATTCCTGGCAGTGCCATTTCTAGTCTATGCTGCTGGTGTGTGAAGGTCCTGTTTAAACCTCTTGTAAACTGCCTCCCTCTTATAAACCCTTGTGATTGTGTAAGCAAAAAATAAGATGACAGGAACTATTGTTCAGTTAGCACATATTTGGATCAACACATGATATGTTGGTGTGCATCAGACTGGTTTGGCCACATGACTGAAACTGAAATCATGGTACAGTGATGGTAATAGCATATAGTAGACTACTTTAATACTGTATACACAGTTCTGATCCTTAACCATATTCATCTATCATGGCGAAAACAGTACATGTCAATCCAAAGCACTTTAATTACCTTGGTAATACCATTGTTCTATATAGGGCTTACCCCTGGGTCATTCATACCAGGCTAAAATTTAGGTTAACAACATCCTGGGTTTTTCATGTTTCACACTGTACACTATTTATCCAAAATTAGGAATTAATCCTGTAAATTGTCTTTACGGTTTCACGACTCATAAACCCAGGGTTAATATTCTTATTTGCATATTTGGGTGTTAGTATCATTGATTGGACTAATACAGCATGTGACCTGTTTACATAACAGCTTGTTTGGCCTGTATATTCATGACGATATGCAATTGTAACCAGTACTATTCGACTCGCTCTTAGCAGGATTCAAACCAGCGTCTCCGGCATAAAAAGCAGGCTCGCTAACAAGGAAGCCTCTAGTTTCAGTCGCTAGTGCGCCTCTTAAGGCCAGGGGAGGTTTACACGCACAGCTCTTACTTATCCAGCCTCTGTAAGGATGGATTTATCCTAAGACTGAATTCAAGAATTCGAACCTGCAATAAAACAATAACACTCACTAATCTGAAGAAGGGATCTAAGAGACAGAGAGTGTCAAATCTCACAAATCTACTGTCAGCTGTTTTATGTGAGGTCAAAATAAATACTTCTGGTGCTAATGGTAAAGGGATTTCATTACTGCATCAGCAGAACAGAACAAAGAAAACAATAACTATTCTTCTGATGAGGTAGCCCCATTAAAGATCCTTGATAAACATTTGTCTTTATCAACCTGTAACGAATTACACAATAATAATATACATAAAATGTATTTAAGGGGGCCGGAAGGCCAATTTTAGCTCAAAAGGAATGATTCATCGATTTGCAATGAATCTTGACCGAATCACTATGGAACCGAGCAAATGACTGATTTAGAGTTCATTTGAACGGGCCATAATTATAACCTTGGCAACAGATATAAATATCCAATCTATAGTAAAACACTATGTATTAGCAAGGTAACTTTAGATCGACAGTACAAGACATTAAATGTGCAAGCACAACACAAGGCAAATATCTTTTCAAATATATGGACGACTTTATTAACTATTCTAAACACATAAAACTAAGGTCTAAACACAATCACACACACACATTCATACAAGGCGCAGAGGAAGAGAGAGAAAGAGTGAGTTTTCAGAGTGAGATGCACTTTGTAAGACATGACCTGAACGAACCACCAAGAATTAATTTAAACCTTCGTTTCTTAGACAGGTTATTCAATTTATATTAAAACACCAGTTCAGTTAAAGTCTGGAGTACTTGCTTGTCTTTGCGTTGCTTAGGGAATTCCCTTTTTGCGGTGCTTCGTCAAAGGGGTTTCCCGGCCGGGTCCGTGTGGCTGGTTGTCTTTGAAGTGCCTGGATGAAAGTTTCTGAACTGCTGGTCACGTGTGATTGGCAGGCAAACGAGAGTCTTTACAGTTCGAAGCGCGTTGCAGGAGAGACGTTTAAACGAACTTTGCAGCAAACTTAACTTTGAACCGAGACTTTTACGAAAAAGAAAACAAAGGAAGAAATGAAAGTAAGACGAGTTAGATGGCTTGAATGAGCTGTTTTAACCCCGATCTTGATGGGTTATTTGTCTGCTGGTCTAATTTGGTCTGGTCGATGTAGAAGCGTGCGAACACGCTCTTTGTTGTTTTCAGAGAGAAGCACGAACAGGAACACTCTCTTGCTGTTGCTAGAGAGAGGCACGAACTTAATTCAACACCGAACCAAACTCAAAACCGAACTGCAAAACTGAACTGCAAAACTGAACTGCTCTCTAACTCCTTTGTTCGGGTCTTTAACTTAAAAGTTAGTCCAATCTCTTTTGGAGAATTCTGACCAATGAGACAATGGCATCATTTTAGGAGATGGATCTAGTTCCTACTTATCGTTATCTGGGATCTGCTTGGGTTCCAGCAGTTAGCAGAGAACAAGAGACCACAGTTTTAACATTATAGATTATTATAATCATACAAAACATTTTACACAGATTTCACTCAAGCCATCTTTTGAATTAAGGGCATACGATTCTTTTGATTGGAAGCACGATACTCTTTCATTCATTCACACAGTTATATCACAATTACCTGATTTATATATGTGATCTAAGCATAATACAAACATGAATTGTAGGAACAACAAAAATTATGATGTTTGATTATAAGTCCACTGAGCATTGTTCTGTGTGAGTTTTAATGGGTTTGATATGTAAAGTCTGTGTAAGTCTCTCCCGTTCCATGAAAGCGTGGTCTGTTTTACATCCCTGTCCTGTTCAGCAGTGGTGATGCTGAGGGAGATCAAAGGTGGTCAGGCCCCTTGGTGGTCAGGCCTCGTTTCACCATTTCTGAGCAGATTTGTCTTGCTTAAGGATGAAACAGTGACAACGTTCTTCCTGTTTTGGCTTATCTCTGGGGCCTGCGGGGCCATAAAAGTCTTCTCTGGGGGGTTTTCTAGACAATTTGGAGCAGTCTTGTGACTTTGGAATGTGGTGTTCAGATCCGGAATGCTTAGGGTGACCATATTTTGATTATCGAAAACCAGGACACTCGGCACAATTTAGTTTTCTTCTTCCTCTTTATCCTGTTTTTCTTTCTTAATGGCCCAATGAAAAATAATGAAAACCAGGACATTTTCATCTCTTTATAAAAAACAGCCAGGACGGCCAGGAAGGCACGTGAAAACTGGACATGTCCTGGGAAAACAGGACGATTTGGTCACCCTAGGAATGCTGAATCACATTTGAATGAATCCCATGAGAGATTAATTTGATTAATTTGTGTTTGGTTCACCCTCAAACCCTACACCCCAAAATCAGGCGTGACAATTTGGGCACGAGAAAAGGTGTACAAAAGGCCCGGATGCCCTTAAATGTCCCGGATGTCCTCGGTGGCGACTTCTTCCTTAAAGAACAGATACTGACACCTAACTGGCCTCCCATTGCAGCAGATGGATAAAGTGCAGCTGATGTTACTTATCGGGTCAGATTGCCCACACCTCATCACGCCTGTTGAATCAGTCCAGTTACGCCCACCAGGTGGACCCGCAGCAGTCAAGACCCGCCTGGGATGACTCTTCAAGGTCCTACGCATTAGATTTGTCGCGAGATTAACACGCACCAGTGTTTCTTCACCTCTATCCTACCCAATGCAGACCTGTTTGCTCACGTTGAGGGATTATGGCAGATGGATGGGATTCCCTACCGCAGCGAAAAGGTAGTGACGAGATCCAAGCTAGACCAAGAAGCTATAAGGTTCCTGCAGGAGAAGACAGTGAGAGTGGAGGTAGAAGTGACGATGCGGTATGCCACGCCGCACATTAGGATGCAGAGCATGCCACAGCTGTCCATGACCAAAGAAGCCGTTCTCCCTCAGCTTAAGAGTGTTGAGAGGATACTGCTTAAGAACCCAGATCAGGCTTTGGTTTACCAGGCTGAGATCACTAGGCTCTAGGCACTAGGTCGAGAGCTCTACAGAGTCATGGTACATTCCCCACCATATGGTGCAAAATAATAACAATAATTGGTTCTATAACTGCTCCTTTCCAATATAAAGGTCACAGCCTTAACGAGTTTCTTCTTCCAAGTCCCACGCTAGGCTCATCACTGCTAGCATTTCTGCTCCGCTTCCGAGAGCATCCGGTAGCCATAAGCAGTGATATTCGAGGTATGTTTCACCAGGTGAGACTGCTCCCTGATGACATGCCCTTACTCAGATTCCTGTGGCGTGACCTGTGGCGTGAAGCCGGAGCAATTCCCTCACTTGTACCATTGGCAAGTTCTCCCCTTTTGGTACCACATGCAGTCCCTGCTGTGCCACTTACGCCCTTCATTCTATGTTGATAATTGTCTACATAGTCTTCACTCTCCCCGAAGGCCAGAGACCTAGTTGATCAACTATGTTCTCTCCTAACCACCGAAGGCTTTGAGCTTTCGACAATGGGCCAGCAATTGCCCGTCCGTGATTACTCACCTCCCTTCTGAGTCGAGATCCAATACCTGCGACCTCTGGCTTAGTCAAGGCCAACAAGACGTCCACGAGTCTATGCTCGGATTACACTGGCACTGCCAGTCCGACTCCCTACATTACAAGCACAGAGCTAGCCACTGCTCCACTGTGACAATGCGCAACATCTACATTGTACTGGCCAGCCAATATGACCCCCTTGATTATATTATCCCTTAAATCACCCGGGCGAAGATATTGGTACAGAGTTTATGGGATAAGAAGCGCGACTAGGATGATCCGCAGTTACCTAAGAAACTCCTTACTTCATGGTCGGAGTGTGAGAAGGCATTGAGTGGATTAGAGAAGATATCTTTACCCTGATGCAATGCCAGCTCACAGATGGATCACCTGTCCTTAAGATACCTTGTCCAGGTTTTCTGTGACGCATCGGAGCAGAATATTCAGTAGAATTGTATTCTGCGGACAGAAGACAAAGAAGGTCAAGTAGAAGTCATCTTTATTGCCAATCAGATCCCGTGTTGAGCCCCACAAGCAACAATCTATATCTCTATTAGAGCTGTGTGCTGCTCTTACTGGAGCACAACTCTCCCAGCTCCTGAATACAGAGCTTACAACTCCTATTCACTCCACCACACTCTGGTCAGACTCCACCACCGTGCTCACATGGCTGACTTCCAGCTCATGTCATTACAAGGTGTTCGTAGGAACACGAGTGGTAGAGATTGAAGAGATAACAGCTTCGGGCCACCTAGTGCTACGTCAGATTCACAGGCAATCCAGTGGATGACATCACGCGAGGCAAGCCTTTTTCGTGACCTTGCTACAGGGAGCCGGTGAAGCCAGGGACCGGCATTCCTCAAGCTCACACCAGGTAGACGGCCCGGACAGCCACCTCTATCGTTTGAAGAGCCAAGCAGTGAATTAAGACAGTCAGCCTTCTCCGGGTTAGTGACCACAACTGCACTCCCACTTCAGCCACCGCACTACAACTCGCTGTCAGAGTGCCTGAATGCCTATGGGCAGGAGCTTCATGGGACGGCCTACACCTTCAGTGCTGACCTCCAAAAAGATGTTCAACAAGCAGTCCTTTGCCAAGCTTAAGCAGAGTCCTTTCCCGATGAGCTGAAACTTCTGAAGTCAGGCAAACCAATGTCAGCCACAAGCACCACTGATTTCACTCTCCCCTGAGCTTGAGGTTGCTGCTGGACTGATTCGTGTAGGAGGCCGTCTACGTCACTGTGAGGTACTAGAAGCGGAGGCTATTCATCCAGTTGTCCTCGACCCTCGACATCTGACCACAGAGCAAATCATCAGGGATTATGTAAGAGGCTGCATCACCACGGTACAGAGAGACTGTTCGCCAAGATCAGGACTACATACTGGATTATGAGAACCGTGAAGCTGCCCGCCGACAACAGCGCCAGTGTGCAGAGTGTAGAAAATGGAGAGGCCGTCCAGAAGTCCCCCTCATGGCTGACCTACCCCTTACCAGATACTTCCATCCAGCCCTCTACTCGACTGGCATGGACTGTTTCGGCCGTCAGTCCATCTCGACCTTCTCACCAGTATGGACTCTGATTCGTTCCTGAAGGCCATACGACGGTTCATTGCACAACGAGGGAAACCATATGAGTTGAGTGACCAAGGCACCAACTTTAAGGGAGGAGAACGTGAATTAAATGACTCTTTCGCCACACTCCAAGATGAACTACAGAGTAAGCTCACCAGCCGGCAGATAAAGTTTGTTTACAACCTGCCAGGCGCCCCTCAGCCCCCTCTTGGTTGCTGGGAGAGAGAGATCCGCTCGATCAAAACAGTCCTCAGAGTGACTATCGGGGCTCAGACTGTCACTGAAGAAGTTTTAAGAACAGTTCTGGCCGAGGTTGAAGGTATTCTCAACTCAAAGCCCCTTGGGTATATCTCCTCTAACGTAGCCAACCCTGATCCAATCACCCCGTACTGCTTCCTGATTGGCCGCTGAGACGCATCCTTACCTCAGGTAGAGTCCGAGATCCTGAGTCGTAGACGCTGGTGCCACAGCCAACTGCTGGCAGAACACTTTTGGAGACATTTCCTCAAGTATTACTCACCCAGTCTCCAAGCCCGCCAGAAGTGCAAGACAGAGAAGTCACTAGAGAGCGGGGACGTGGTCATGATCGTCGATCCCCAACATCCTCATGACCTCTGGCCAGTAGACAGAATCATCCAGGTGTTCCCAGGCGTAGCTTCCAGCCCTACTGTAGGATGACCAGGACAAGATATAGACCTTTGTGAGATGATCGAATTCAGTTCTTGAATTCGGGGCGGCTTTACAAAAGAACCCGATGATCTAGACCAATCACAACGCACAATGTTACCATAGTGTCACCTGTGCTGAAACTGACACTCATCTAAATTCAATCCTCTTCATTTCAAAAGGTCCAACAAAGGCCGCATACATATTTGGGTGCTAATTGTTTATTGTTCTTTTGTTCCAGTTGGGTATTTAAAGGGAATCTGCAACCAGTCAATTTTTTCTGCAAAGGACCATTTTTGATATTGCTTTTTGAATTGTGTTTGTTTTTTATGCTGATCAGTTGTATATCATGTATTATTTTTAATCATTTTAATTGTTGTTTAACTCTGCCTGGCAAAATAAATGTGAAATCTTGGTTTTTTCTGAAATCATTATTTTAGTAGATTATAAGGAGGCTGATGCTACCGCAAAACTTAGTCAGGGTAGGTCAAACTACAGGCACATGTACTGTATGAACGGAGCACTAGGCACGTCATCTTAAAGGGATACTCCACCCAAAAATGAAAATTCTATCATCATTTACTCACCCTCAAGTTGTTGCAAACCTGTATGAGTTTCTTTCTTCTGCTGAACACAAAGGAAGATATTTTGAAGAACGATTGGAACCAAACAGTTGTTTGGCACCATTGACTTCCATAATAGAAAAAAAAAATACTATGGAAGTCAATGGTGCCAAAGTTCCAATCGTTCTTCAAAATATCTTCCTTTGTGTTCATCAGAGGAAAGAAACTCATACAGGTTTGCAACAACTTGAGGGTGAATAAATGATGATAGAATTTTCATTTTTGGGTGGAGTATCCCTTTAAGACCTTTTTATATCTGTATATCTCTGTCTTAGCTAAAACAAACTACACTTTTTTTGTACGAGTGAGCAGTAGACAAAGTCAGAACTGACAAGTTTGTGTCCATGAGAAACACGGCTTGGCCGATGTGATCTCTATGCGGTATTGGGCCCATAACGAATTAATTATTGAAAGTATGGCATACCCAGAATAATCAAAAATCTAAATGAAATCACAACTATGATCAGCTGTTAAAATAGAAATGTAGCAAAAACAAAAAACAAAGTGTCACATCTAGAGTCTAATTATTTATTGAGTCTGAATTAAATTCGAAATCAACGGTATAATACATTAAAGTGATTTTTCCAGAAGCACCAGAAAAGGCGTACACGCAGTATAACTTCAACCATGAAATTGGATTCCATTGTTGGGTCAGTGGGTGAAGTTTACACCTCCATTACACTCACCCCCTAAACCTCACTCCCATCTGGCTCACGGCACCAAATGTAACTGGTCCTATTCATCCCACTCTGAGCGGGATTCAAACCGGTGTCTCATTTCTGCAGTGGCACAGCTCTAAAAAGACAGTAAACAGTCACTATTCAGTTGAGTCACTTCAGCGTTGATCCTGTCAGGTATTAGACACGCTTGTTCTATCTAGTAGTGCTTGGAAACACGGCGTTCTTAAGGGATAGTTCACTTTGAAATAAATTTTTGGTATGTTTTAGCTAAACTCAAGGGGCATCCAAGATGTAGGTGTCTTTGTTTCCACAGTAGTTTCAATTTTGATATTTTTAGGTCAAACCGTTCTTGTCTGTCAGCCATATAATGCAGGTCTATGGGGTCCACCTCAAATTCTATCTGATTATTGCAACATGCTGTGTTAAAGTTAGCACATGCTTGTAGCTATATCTAGAGATTATCTGTAACATCTTCATCTCCACTGGAATCTGTACGGAGCATAAATCATATTCATGAATAAGGAAGCACACACTGTAGCTTAGCTGCGCACTGCATATGACTACAGGGTTTATGCTTCCCCTGCCACACTACACTAGATTTAATATTAGTCCTATGGTTATACAAACATGCTTGTATCCGATTTTGTTGCGCTAGTCTGAGCTATTGCTGTGAAGCAAGTATGCCCGGACCAAAGCTGTTCGGACCAATCAAATTGTCAGGGCGAGCTTTATGATGGACAGAAGATCAACAGTAACGTAATCATCCACGTTACCAAAGAGCGCTTGGGTTTAATTTGTTTACAACAAAGAATGGCTGCCGCTGGATAGTTTAGATGTGTAGATTCAGCCATCACGTTTGTTATAGAAGATGTAGACAGCGTTCATTTTAAAAGAGGAACAGAGAAAGGCATTTGTCGATCCAACTGAGTGCAGAGGCATTTTCTTTCCTGGTCCGGTTGAAACACGCCCCATAATCACAGCCCAATGGAGCAGTATCAGACTCAACATTCTGACTAGAATCTGAATATGATGGCGTCAGGCTAATTAAATTGGCTACAGCAGCACACGTGTTGCAATGTGTTGGGGCTTACTTTCTCCAGCTGGGGTGATGCTTCCCCCATAAGATTGGATCTATAGCGCTCAGCTCAGCACCTCAGTTGTGTTGGGGTAGTGTGTTTAAAAAAAAAAGTATTTTCTTGGTTTCTACAGGCAAATATAACAAGGTTATGACATCATTGACAGGTTTCAGTGTATGCAGTTTTTGCAAACCTACATATTTCTGCCTAAATATATCAAAGTATCAGAATCACGCTTGTTGCATTAAACCATCCAGCTGTATTAATGACATGTGTTGCTAATTCTGTGTGATCCGGAAGTTTCCACCAACTTTACTCAGTATTGTGACGCATTTCAAATGAAAGGGAAATCTCTATTTCTCATCTCTAGCCTACAGTCGTCAGTCAAAAGAAACTGGATCTGGACTGCGGATATACAACCACAAGCAAGCAGCTGATATCTCAATTTTCACTTCTTCATTTTAGACGCTTTAAATGCTTAAGCATTTTGGGTATTGACAACATGCTTGTTGGCTGATGCAGGTATAGGCAACATCGCCTACTTGTTGCTTAAGGCTTTCCTGTATTGTTGGTAACATGCTGTTGCTCAAGCTTTTCAGCTATATCGATCGGGCTCTACCAGTCCTCTGGTTTCGACTGCACGATTCATTCAGGAATAAAACAAAGAGTAAAAACACATTTAACATCTGACACACCCAGATCTACAACATACTGTACCTAGGAGTGTCTATTACTCGAAACTGAAACATCATTCCAATTAACATATTTTTCTATATTTCAGAGAAGAGTTGAAGGTTTCTGAGAAGAGCAGAATCACAACTGAACAAACTAAAGACACACAACACTAAATGATGAAGTGTTTACAATGAGACATAAAGTTACAATCCACACACACACATTTAATCCAGCAAACCCTCAGTCCTCTATGATCCTCACAGTGATCGAGAGCATTTCTGTTCACAGCCGAGGACTCGTGTTTCTCCTCTCGATTATTCACCAGTCTCTCAAAGTTACAGATTAACAGCGAGTTATAGAGTTGAAGAACTATAAAGTCTATAAAGAACTATAAAGTCTATGAAGAACTATAAAGTATATAAAGAACTATAAAGTCTAAGGTTAGCGGCATCAAATATTTTTGAATTGCATCTTTTCTTAATAATATACAGTCAAAACAACATTTCTCACATTATCTCAGTTTATTTGCTATAGTTTAGAAACTGGTAATAAAATATGACAAGAACTCAGAGTTATTAAATCAGTGGATATTTGACAGCTTTTGTCCTTCCTTCTGTTAGACTCTCACACATGAATTATGTTGAATATCTGTCAGCTGTTAAATTTAACTACACAATTAGATAATACCAGTTTAGCTCAAACTATTACCCAGCAATGCTTCATGTTGTTCAGTCTGTGTGTAAAAGAGCATTAGTTATTAAAGAAAAAACACTTCAGCAAAACATGATCAGCTCAAAGTGTCCATCCCATTTTTGGTCCCAAATATTTATAAATCGTACTGTAGTAAGAGTGCATTAATTCTTCATGAGAATGAAGAATTTTTGGGTATAATATTTCAGTTTACTTTATTTTGTTCTCCTCACTTACATAAATTAACTATAGTGTCCTGCACACACTAGTAAAAATATATCATCTAAGATTACACTTCAGTAATATTATTATTATTAATATTGTATTACAACAAGTTTAGTTTGACAAAAACAACTCAAATGGGATTTGAACGTGACAGAATTGTATAAATTAGTAAATAAAAGTTTGCACACGATTCCAAATGATGCTAGAAAAATCAGATGTTTATTAAAAACAAATATTGCATTTTCTTACAAACTTGCAAAAAGTGTACAGGATAAAATGCAAATGAATTGAGTAAAGTTTATGTCAGGCTAAATAAAGTTCAGAACTGCTTTTATTAAGAATCAAACTCTGAAAATGTTACGGCTGCTACATGAAAGCATAAAATGATGATCCAGTAATTAATTTTTGACACTAATTTCCATAAGTGAAATCAGACAGAAGCGGTCACATGTGTTTCCCTTTATAGCATAAAATATCAAAGATACTTATTTACTCAAAGTTTAAAGTCTGATATGTTGAGGAAAAGGAGTGTCATTATAATCATCATCATCATCATAATCTCAGAATTTCTGGCTGAAGGGTTTGGACGTTTCCTCGGCCATGAACGCCTCAATCTCCTCCACGGTTCGAGGAACGCAGGTCAGAAGCTCCACGCCGTCAGCCGTCACAGCGATATCATCCTCAATGCGCACCTGAGACACACACACACACACACACACAAACACAAACATACACACACACACACGATCAGCAATATTCATGTGCATTTCATTTTCTCATATACTGTCATATACACTTTAATTTTCTCATCATTTACTGTAATTTCAGCATCAGCTCTTTTCGCTTCGATCAAAGATTCAGTCTCTCCAAACCCCGCCTCTCTGAGCCTCCTCTGCTGTGATTGGTCAGAATCCAAACACAATTATCATATCTGAATGTCAGCTCTTCCTTAGCACTTGATACTCAGTGATACGAACAGTTACGATGGCGTTGTTTTACCCAAGCTGCAACCAGGGGCGTCGCTAGGCCCTTTTTAGGGGGGCTTCAGCCACCCTAAACTTCTGCCTAGCCCCCCTAAAAATGTGTGATTAATGTAGGCTACACAAATTCGTGTTCGCTTCAGTCTTGTTATAATCAGATTTAGCGCGTTCTTCATCTTCAATCCGTAGCGGCGCCGAGCAGAGAGCAAGTTAGAAACAGAGGACTGTGTGTGTGTGTGTGTGTGTGTGTGTGTGTGTGTGTGTGTGTGTGTGTGTTCATTTGAGCCTCATTGGTCTGTCACTGCTCGTCAATGTCAGAATATTTGAGATGACCAATCAAATCAAAGTAGGCGGGCTTTATGTTCACAGGACGCTGCTGCGCGCGAATTTTAACAGTTTGACTCAACGCGTACGGTCAAATGCGAGATCAGATGCAAGTAGCTAAACTAAACATTTCATATTTTACTTTTTTTTAGGTCATAAATGTTAAACGAATGACAAAAAATAATCAGGCAAAGTTGGCAAACTAATAGTTTTGTCTAATTTCGCCATTTTGAACTGAAAATAGGCCTATGTAACGTGACTCATGTAATGTAATAATTAGTTTACAAGAAACATTAACAAAGCCGTTTTCATCATGTTAGGCACAAGATTAATAATGAATGTGTACATATTGAGAATATAATACAAATTGTAGCCTTTAGTAAATTAAAAAAGCTCAGCTTT
Organism: Chrosomus eos; assembly: GCA_036326025.1. Classification (NCBI taxonomy): domain Eukaryota; kingdom Metazoa; phylum Chordata; class Actinopteri; order Cypriniformes; family Leuciscidae; genus Chrosomus; species Chrosomus eos. Next base: position 45,303,055 of record CM070824.1, on the reverse strand, counting down.
AGGAGGGGAAGAGAAAGGGATGAAGAGACTGAAAAAAAAGAAAGAGTGATGGAGATGAGGAGAGAGCAGGTATTGACAAATAATCTACTGCCCACTGACATGGGTTTAAAGCTATTTCTTATCCTTTTTTCGTTGGTCTTCAAACGTCTTGAAATGCACATATCAGAGAAATAAAAAATTTGAACCCCCTACCAACTTCAAATTTAGGACCTCTTTGATCATAAAGCCCTGTCTACGGCCCTGTATTAGGCATAAGATCAATAATGAATATAGCCTACATATTGTGAATGCCTTTAATAAACTTAATTACCTTTAGTAGCTTTCAGTAAGTAAACGTGTCTGAGAAAATGATTCATAGGCAAAATCAGTTGACCCTATGTTTACTTTCCTCACTGACAGACAAAAATGAAAAGCCTATATCAGTCAAAGCTCAGCTTTAGGAGGGGAAGAGACAGGGCAGGATAAAAACAAAGAGAAAAAGAGTGTGATGCTGATGAGGAGAGAAAAATAATCAGCTGCCCACTATCCAAGTTTTTTGACCTTCAGAACATTTTAAAATGCACATATGTAGATCAGAGAAATCAAAATTTTCTGACTATCTGACCCTACCTCATATTTGGGAACACAGTTATTATAAAACCGTGCCTTTGCATGCTAATGAAAATGGTTAATAGTGAGCTTTAGATCCTAAACTAAAGTGTTACCTTTTTTTTTATAATTTTTAAAAAAAATCATATTGGGGGCTTAGACCCCCTAAAATGAAAATCCTAGTGACGCCCCTGGGTGCAACCTTCCCGTCTCTCTCTTAAGCCAACACAGAAGAGACTTAACTGCAGTTCATCCACTGGCCACTAGAGAGCGGCTCCAAAAGAGTCTCAATCCCATAGACCCCCATGTTAAAATGCCCAACTTTACCACAGATTTTTTTTTATTTACAGCCTGGTACAAAAAGTGCTTTTGGTCTATATAGCTAAATTGGCTCCTCATTGTAACTATGAGGGGGGTTAATTTTTTTATAACTCATCTGTTTAAATTATATTAAGCCTTAAAGTTCTGCATAATTAGGGGTGTGGCCACTTGAGTGACAGGTGGATTGCCGCTGATGTCACTACTAGCCGTTTGTCTGTTAGCGTCACCTCACCTCAGCTAATCCGCCTCGCTGCACATGTTCGTTTATCCGGGAGTAACGCTGCCAAGATGGCGACCGCCGGCTCCGCCCACTTTGGGCTTCAAAAATGCTCTTCAGAAACCAGCGGGTGACGTCACGGGCACTACGTTTTTTTTTTACAGTCTATGGTTGGCTCTGGCTATGGCTCTGATTGGTCAGATGGCTCAGTCTGCTGTGATTGGTCAGAAAGCAAACGCTCATTATCATATCTGAATCTCAGCTCTTGATTACAGTGATATGAACAATAACAATGGCGTGGGTTTTACTGGATCAATCTCAGAAAACAGCGTCTTCTCGACACGAACAACACGACCCAAAGTCTTCCAGTCTCAGATACACTAGTGTTTGAGGGCGGAGCTAAGAGACGCTGTTCAGCCTATCAACACCACAGGCTGGCATTATGCTAATTAGTTACATTGTTATGTAGTTTTGTACCAGGAAGTGAGACAAAAACGTATCTGCATTTTGATTTTTAAAACTTTGCAGAGTTTTTACATTCACAAACAGCTCTATTACACATTAAAAGTTAATATTACACATACAAATTTAATATTCGAAAATGCATAATTGGGGCAGATTAAAACCTGAACATTTAGAATGTTCACTAATAAAATCTGAATGCAAAGGAACTTTAGCCCTTTTGATTATAAAGTAAGAGATAAAAGAAATATATATAGTGTATTATATGCATATAATTTATGATTTGTATTATATGCATAAATTACAGCATATAATATTATATATTGAAAAATTAACAAAACTATCAGCAAAAATGATATGGTGTTAAACAAAGGACTAGCTATGAATTGATGTATATCTGTGTATCTACTGTAATGTATATGTTATTAATAATTCTGACCCCGCCAAAGCCGCGGAAGCGATTGAGGACGTCTCTGTTGATGAAGCCGCACTGAGTCGGGGAGTCGAGCGCTTTATCCAGAAGATGATTGATGAAATATATTCCTGGCTCCACCGTGAGGACCATCCGCTCCTGCACCACACGACCCATCCTGAGACTCTTCAGTCCCGGCTCGTCCACACGCTCAGTGCCCTGAACAACACAAACACACAAACACACTGTTCAGAAACACACAAACAAACCTGGAATACTGTCTAACACTTGATGGCTGCTGTGTCAAGTCCTAGTCGTCAGTTAGGAACCTGTGTGTGCTCTTTGATACCAATCTTTCATTTGAAAGTCACGTGTCTAGTATCTGTACAACTGCATTTTTCCATCTTACAAATATATCTAAATTACGTCATACACACACTTAGTTCATGCGTTCATGACCTCAAGGCTAGATTATTGTAATGATCTACTGGGTGGTTGCCCTGCACGCTTAATAAACAAACTACAGCTAGTTCAAAATGCAGCCGCTAGAGTTCTTACCAGAACCAGGAAGTTTGACCATATTAGCCCGGTTCTGTCAACACTGCATTGGCTGCCTATTAAACATCGTGTACATTTTTAAATATTTCTGATTACTTACAAAGCACTAAATGGTTTAGCTCCTCAGTACTTGAGCGAGCTCTTAACGCATTATAGTCCTTCACGTCTATTGCGATCTCTAAACTCTGGCCAGTTGATCATATCTAGAATATCTAAATCGACTGCTGGCGGTAGATCCTTTTCCTATTTAGCACCAAAACTTTGGAACAATTATCTTCCTAACATTATCCAGGAAGCAGACACACTCAGTTTAAATCTAGATTAAAAACACATCTCTTCAACCTGGCATACACATAGAATACTATACATTCCTATTATTCAAATCAGTTAAATGATTATTAGGCTGCATAAATTAGGTCAGCCGGAACGGGGAACACTTCCTATAATGGTGTGTTCACACAGAACGCGAATTTAATTATTTGCGCGAGTAGATTACATACAAAGTCAATGAAAAGACGCGAATAGACGCATCATTCGCGCCGGGCGTCGCGAATTACGCGAATTGGGCGACGTGTTTGCCGCGAACGTCTTCCGCGCAAGTTGAAACATTTGAACTCGAGCGAATGTTCAAGCATCTAACTAGACGCGATAGACGCATATTTGATGCTCTATTCGCGTTCGTTGTGAACATACCATAACACCTGATGTACTCGCTACATCATAAGAAGAATGGCATCTACGCTAATTTTTGTCTTTCTGTTTATTCCGAGGATAGCTGTATTCAGCTGGACCCGGGCCGTATCCAGATCAGATGGTGGACCTGCGCCTGGACACGGCCACAACGCATCCCTGAAGTGTCAGCAGAGATTGTGTGAACTAGACTTTCACCTGTGAAGGCCTCATCGACATGACAGCCATCGGCACTGATCCTGTGGAGAGGAGAACTGCCCCCCCGACTGAGCCTGGGTTCTCCCAAGGTTTTTTTTCTCCATTCTGTCACTGATGGAGTTTTGGTTTCTCGCCACTGTTGTCTTTTTTCGCCTTTTTTGCCGTTGGCTTTTGACTTGCTTAGTTGGGGACATTTCATTTTATATTTAACAATATTATTACAACATTATTTTCCTGTTATCTCTGTAAAGCTGCTTTGTAACAATCTGCATTGTTAAAAGCGCTATAGAAATTAAGGTGACTTGACAAACACTGATCACAAACACAAACACAAGATTGTCTGTGAAACGTTGAGGTTCCATCGTAGTAGTTTCGTGCGCGCGTGAACATCATGGCAACGTACAACACAAAGTACCTCACGCAGGAAACACTGAGGCTCTGTCCACACGGAGACGCGTTTAGCTGTATACGTACAAATTTTGTATCGTATTGGCGTTTTGTCCAGACGGATCCGGCGTTTTGGGACACTGAAACCGCTATTTTTTTTAAACCGGGGCCCAGAGTGGATAAATCTGAAACCGACACCCTTGCGTTTTCGTGTGTACAGCCAATCCGTACATTTTGTGAAACGATGATGTCATCAACACCATGTGTCAGCATTAGTCGCACACCGCTACGTCACACGTAACCATACCTGTCAACACTCCCGTTTTTCCCGGGTTTCTCCCGCCGATAGACATGATGGCAGGTGAAGGCGGAGTCCCCGCAAAGAAACTGAAGTACAGTTAACGCGTTGCTTCAGGAAGAATAGGGTAGCACACAACTGAAGTTATTGCATGCAGAGGCCAGACAGACTCACGGAGGCGATTGGCATCTCACAACTCGCACTTTATTCCCAAATCGAACTCGTGTACTCGTTACTTAATAAACAAAGATAAAAATAAGATAAAAATTATCATCAAAAAGAAATTACCCGCATATACGGGGTGTTCGCATAGACAGTAAAAGGGGTCTTCGAGGCACAAACAATACAATACTGCCGACAGTTCAACAAGGAGCGCACATCTCTTAAAGGGGCCACACCTTATTTCCACTCGTTACAAGTTGCAAATTTGTAACCCCCCCCCCCCATGCCGGTCTGGCATGTACACCACATAGTTTTCAGTCGGTTTCAGTGGTTTCGTGTGTACGCATATATTTCTTGAGACGACTCCGTGTTTACGGAAAAAAAATTAGAACGAGAAAAAAAAAAGATTGGATAGGGAAAGCTCTGGCTTCGTGTGGATGTGGCCTTAAATGCGCGTAACTAACGTAAATCAAGCAAGCTAGTATGCATAGGCCATGAAGTGTTGGCGAAATAACACATTAGTGGACCGGAGGGAAAAATATGGACTTTTTTTCCAGAAAACTTCTTGCGCAAAATACATTCAAGCACTTTCAAAGGCCAGTACCCATGTATGTTTATTTTCAAAAAATTTCCAGGGCCTTGAATTATTATTTTTTTTTCAGATTGACAAACTTTCAAGGACCCATGGGAACCCTAAAGTGTTACTGAATGTGTTGTGCTCAGACCTGACCTCTGGATATCCTCCCACGTCGTGGACGTCGATGCCCAGTAAGTGACCCAGACCGTGAGGCATGAAGACGGAGCCCAGATGAACCTTCAGCATGTCCTCCACCGCCCCGCGCAGGATCCCCATCTTCAGCAGCTCCTCCAGGTGAACCCGGTCCGCCAGACGGTGCATGTCGGTCCACTTCACACCTGACCCACATCAGACACATCATTACACTGAGGTCAGAGGTCATTTTACTAAACCAATAAATCAAACACGTCTATGTGTCTTTTTAGCAAGTGCATTTTTTAATAATAAAACTCAAATTTCAATATACACTACCATTCAAATGTTTGTAAATAATTTTTTTTTTTACAAGGATGCATTAAATTGATCAAAATTGACTGTAAATATATTTATAAGGTTATAAAAGATTCTAAATGCTGTTCTTTTGAACTTTCTATTCATCAAAGAATCCTGAAAAATAAAGAAATCAAGGTTTTCACAAAAAAATATGAAGATTTTGAACATTTTCAACTTTATTAATAATCATAAATGTTTTTTGAGCATCAAATCATCATATTATAGTGATTTCTGAAGGATCATGTGACACTGAAGACTGGAGTAATGATGCTGAAAATTCAGGAATAAATTACACTTCACTATATGTTCACATAGAAAACAGCTATTTTAATTTGTAATAATTTTTCACAATTTTACTGAATAAACACAGCTGGTGAGCAGAAGAGACTCTTTCAAAAACATGAGAAAACTCTTACTAACCCCAAACCTCTGACTGTTAGTGTATATCAGACGTTATGCTGATAGTCTAATAAGTGTGTGTCAGAAAAGACTCAGTTTTGCTGCTGGTGTGTGTATCGTGACTCAGAGTGTGTACCGGGTTTGATGGCGTCCAGCACGGCTCTGGAGGACTTCAGCACGGCCTCATACACGGCTCTCTGGTCCGCGCTGAACTTGCCGTTGGCCGGGAAAGAGCAGGTGATGTCGGAAGAGTAGCAGTAATACTCGCCGCCCATGTCAAACAGACTGTCAGGAAACAGCACAGCATCTTTATATTAATGAATAAGTGTTTAGATTAGTCTTTATATTAATGAATCAGTGTTTAGATGAATCTTTATATTAATGAATCAGTGTTTAGATTAATATTTCCCTTTGCACCAGCCTGGACCAGATCTAAAACCACTATGGCTTGTTTTAGTTTTATGGTTTGATGACATCATCAAATACTTAGTAGCCCTGGTTTATTATTATTATTATTATTATTATTTATTTGACATTTTACAATGAACAGTATCAACAAAAATCACATTAAGCTTATGGACATCTCCTAATCCATTTCCCCTTTTTTGTTTTTTATTATACTGTATATTTCAATAGCCATTTAACATATATATAATGTATGTTTTTCAATGTACAGGATATTAATGCCATAAAAGAACATTTCTGAATTTCACTAAATACTGAAATTCTGCACATCTACGCATCACTTTAAATATTTTTTGTTTATGGATACATAATTTTGATGCAAGTACTTCCAGAGACTTGTTTTAGTTTTCAACTGTAATTTAAAGATAGATGATGCCGGACGTAAACATAAATCTGATTGTATTAAACTAATTCAATTATAATTCAATCATCGTGATTTTCAAATCATATCTCAGAGATGTGCTTGCTGAAAGTGATAGTGTGTTTGTATGTCGTGTCCACCAGGGGTCAGTGTGCAACTGCTCATACAGAGACCATAAAGCCTGAATATTACTGAGAGAGATATTCATCACTGCACTGACTGTAAACCAGCATGAACCAGCAACACAACTGACACAGAACATGATTATTAAAGTAATAAAGAGGCTCATAAACTCACCACATGTCTCCGTCCTGGATGGTTTTGTCATTGGGAGAGCCGGCGTGTCCGTAATGCAGGACGGAGGAGTTATTCCCACTGTTGGAGTTTAACATGTTCACATGCAACTAAAATAACTCAAATAATTGACCATATCCACTACATTCTAATGAACATCATATATCTTTATATCTTTAACTGTTGAGGAAGTTCAGTCAGTTGGTCAGTGACAGATGCATTATGGGTAAAAGTGTTTCAATGCTTCTATGTTCATGACTGTTCAAATTAATACATATTTTGACTTTAAAGTGGTCACTTCAAGTATTAAATTACACTTCACCTCCAGAAACAACAATTGTGGAATTTAAGTTATTATTCACTGAAAATCTTGTATCATAAATGATTGTGATTAGCTAGGTTTGAATATGCATGAAAAATTAAGATCTGCAGATACAAAAAAAGAAGCAATTTCTGGGTCTGTTCATCACACAATCATGTGATCTTAAAAGACTTGGAAAGTTAGGTCACATGCACAATCTGTTATAGAAGTATTACTGTAAGTGTGTTGTGTGTGTAACTGTAAGTGTGTTACTGTAAGTGTGTTGTGTGTAACTGTAAGAAAGAACATCAGTAATATTGTTGTACCTTCCACAGATGCAGGTGTACGAGGTGTCTCACACACACACACACACACACACACACACACACACACACACACACACACACACACACACACACACACACACACACACACACACACACACAGTAGTGTTGTACCTTCCACAGATGCAGGTGTACGAGGTGTCACGCACAACACACACACACACACACACACACACACACACACACACACACACACACACACACACACACACACACACACTCAGTAGTGTTGTACCTTCCACAGATGCAGGTGTACGCGGTGTCACTCACACACACACACACACACACACACACACACACACACACACACACACACACACACACACACACACACACACACACACACACACACACACACACACACACACACACACAGTAGTGTTGTACCTTCCACAGATGCAGGTGTACGAGGTGTCACACACACACACACACACACACACACACACACACACACACACACACACACACACAGTAGTGTTGTACCTTCCACAGATGCAGGTGTACGAGGTGTCACGCACACACACACACACACACACACACACACACACACACACACACACACACACACACACACACACACACACACACTCAGTAGTGTTGTACCTTCCACAGATGCAGGTGTACGCGGTGTCACACACACACACACACACACACACACACACACACACACACACACACACACACACACACACACACACACACACACACACACACACACACACACACACACACACACACACACACACACACACACACAGTAGCGTTGTACCTTCCACAGATGCAGGTGTACGAGGTGTGACGCATTCCTCCGCGAGAGTAACAGTAATGCTGGAACAGACTGAAACACACACAGTTCACACACATCAATCAATCAAAGTCATGAAACTAAATCAAGAGAAAGAAGAGAAGAAATGACATTTTGCATAGAGAAAATGCATATTCTTCGGTTTAATAAATCTTTTTGCATTGTAAGATTATTTTCATGACATTAACCCCAATTCTTATTTTGAATTCAATGAGCGCGAAACATCATCATTCACCCCTTCATTCCTCCACCTTGACCGGCACTAAAACTGTACAACACAACATGAAGAGCCTGAAAGACCGTCACCACATATAAACTATTAAAAAAAACAGGTAACCTAAAATCAATTATACTGTATTATACTAACAGAGGACACAGAAACTATGAATATTGCACATGAAGTTTTGGACAGAACTGTTGTTCTCTTAATAATTATATAATTTTAATGACTTAATAATGAATAATAATTGATGGAGCTGTAATTAATTTCAGAACAGAATTCACTCATACGCAGAGTTGATGTTGGTGAAGGTCATGTGACTCCTCATTTGGCTGATTCTAGATTATTCTTTCTGACAGTTATTAAAATATGACTTGGTTTGGTTCCCATCATGAGGAACTGAAGTGATCCTTCAGGGTTTCATCTCTCTCTGTGTGTTTAATATAGAGTGTATGATCCAGTTATGCTAGATTAAATCACACGCTAACTGGAGATTTGATATGGAAAGTACTTTAATTGAGGGATGATTGTAACCAGCATTCAGGAAACAAACCGATTCATTTCCTCCATTCAAGCTGTTCATACGACAGAATATTACACTATAGTTGAGTAAGATCAAAATAATAATTAATACTTTTACTCATCAAGGATGCATTAAAATGATTAAAAGTGACAGTAAAGACATTTATAATGTTACAAAAGATTATATTTGATAAATGCTGTTCTTTTAAACTCTATTCATCATAGAATCCTGAAAAATAAAATGCATCACGGTTTCCTAAAAATCTTTTTTCAATGCAAATAAACTATATTATCGCCCGGCTCTTTATACTGTATAAAGTTGGATTATGTAAGAACGGCCAAATTTGTTCTCATAGATACAGTATTGCTGTATACATACAGTATACACACACACACACACACACACACACACACACACACACACACACACACACACACACACACACACACACACACACACACACACACACACACACACACACACACACACACACACACACACACACACACACACACACACGCCCAGAGGACAGAGTCTGAGTGGGCTTGTGCTTTTCTTTGAAACGCTTCCATTCCTCCGGCATCCCAGACTCCTCTTCTGCACAGGGATCGGGAACATCACGCCAGACTCAAACACACTGATCTCAGTCCAAGTCCAGCTCTCTGTGAATCAAAGTCTTACGAGACACACACATGTGGGCTCACCTCGACTGCTCTCTGACACTCACACACGCTGCTTTAAATCCTACAGCGCTGCACTGAAAACAATACAACATCATATTCTAACATGCATTAAAATGCATGCTACGCAACAATAGTATGTAAAAATATAATTTTTGAATTTGTCTGTCTATTTATCACTGTACGTCAGACTGATTGCACTGTATTCTTCATTTTAAAGGGTACCTATCATGGAATTTTGAAAATGACCTTTCATGTAGTGTGTAACATAGATCTAAGTGAACGAAAACATCCTGCAAAGTTTTAAATATGAAAGTTCACCGTATACAAAGTTATTGTCTCTCAAAAGTAAGAGTCGACTCTGAGTCGCTGATATGAATCGATAGACGAACGATGCTTTTTCTCTAACTTTCGTACGTCACTTGTACAAGTTATTTGAATAAGACATGCCGACTCAGTGCGCGCGCCAGAAAACAGTGAAAACATCATGTCGACGAGACTCTGTTCTGAAGCGCGAATCAAAAGCAAACTTTTTTTTCACTGCCCAGGGACAAGCATGTGAAGACTCAGTGGCTAGAGTTTATATTTACAACTATACCACACAAGTATAGCCACCTTGAGCTGTGTTCACGTCATTTTAATGAGGATTCCTTTACAAACACAAATGCTTTCATGGATTCGCGAGTCGGCTGATACTGAAGGAACGTTCAATACCAAGTTTATTTGGATCGGCTTCCTCCTCCGAATCACAACCTTTAAGTACTATTAATAATTGTTGCTTTAATGGGTTTTGTAGCATGCTCAATAAGTGTGTGTGTGTGTGTGTGTGTGTTCGGTTTTCCAAGAATTTCCCCACCGAACGGGGCGTCAGGAGAGAACACGTTTCATAACTCAATTGTGGTTTTGTTTACTTGGATTTATTATTTCCACATATAGTTGATTTGTCCACAAACAAAGAGGTTATAAACCTATAGACATAAAAAGACAGTGTAAATGACAATATTAATAACACTTATATATCATACTATAAATTCTGAACAATATAAAACATTAATAACCATTAATTCTAATAAATATTTCGTAATAATATATTAATCAACATTCTCAATAAATAGTATAGTATAATTTAGAAATTAATCTAAATGACTATAACATAAACATTAAGCACAGAAATGCAACAGCTTCACACAATACACCAATATTCAATTAAACCAATCGCTCTAAATCAAAGAGATATTCTCAGTGCTTGGCCCGACGTGAATCTAGTGAGTGTAGTTTATGTAGTGGCGCTTTAGCATAGTAACTCATTATGAACGCAAAACAACAAACTACATTTCCCATCCGGCAACGCAAACCAGGAAGTAACTCATTTGAAAGTGAAACGCTCCAAATCCAAACATTTCCTTAAGTTCTACCGCGATTCGCGAATACTATCAACACGACAACATTCAACATTGATTGCAAACGAGGTTCTCAGTGTTCCCTCAGCAACATTTACCAACATTTATCTATACACAAACTGCGCGCATATGCCGCGGTTGTCAGTAGTTACACAAACAGACAGGCAAACTTTCCCCCGCATCTCAATAAGCGTTTCATTAAACAGCAGCTTACCGGTGGCGCGTCTCTCCCGACGAGACAACATGCAAACAAACTCTTGATTCTACATATATCTCAAGCTCATGATAACACACCGTTTTAAGATCTCACTGATTTGCGTTTCAATGCTTAACCAGTCCCTCCTTCAATTAGGAACGTAAACCTCCCACCTATTAACCTGCGTTCTCTACCAAACACCCGTGCTGTAGTGAGCGCAACACCTCCCACTTGACCGCGTAATCTTGTGATTCCAAGCGGTCACAGCCTTACATTTCATAAAACATATGATTTTCTTTTTTTTATTTTTTTATTTTTTTTTTAAATAAAACCATTATTGTCTCTGTTAACCTCCACTGACATATATAGTATTCTATCGGGGTTGGTCCATTCCCTTGAAAGGTAGTGCAAATAATGGTAAAGAAACAAAGTTCTAAGAGTCATTGGTCTCCCACAGGAATGAGGACTACCAGTCTCCTCACATCTCTCCGTAGGATGACTGATGTTGGCTGCTGAGGGATCCTCTTAAGTTTCCCACTTACTTGGGAGGCAGGAAGGCCTGCACATGCCTTAACATCAGCATCTCTCACAAGTCCTTTCTTATCAGGGTACACGGCCTGGATCCGTCCAAGCCGGAATTGCCCTCGTAATGCGTTTTGATCAGCAATCCAAACAATGTCACCAATTTCTACGTTCTTTTGTGTCCGGTGCCACTTTGGCCTGATGAATAAGTTAGGTCCGGCGAGTTCGCTCCACTTCTTCCAGAACATATCCACACCTATCTGGATGGACCTGAGACGGCGCCAGGGATGAATACACAGGTCAATTCCTCTTGTATCTCCACTTTGCCTTGTCCTCCCGAGAAGCAGATCATTGGGGGTCAAATACTCTACAGAGTCCTCTTGTTCTTGTGCTCTAGCGTCGATCGGCCTTTCATTTGTGAGGTTAGCTGCCTGGAAGAAGAGTGTTTGGAGCTCACCCCAAGTGAGTGAGTTTGTTATGCCTCCAAGGCTAGTGAAGTTTAACTGCAGCTTCTGCAGCCCCATTACGATGTGGTGCGTCAGCCGGATGAAAGTTCCATGCCCACACTGTCCCATTCTTGGCGGCTTTGTCTTCTATGGCTACTTCCTGTAAAGTCTCCAAGTACCTGTGCAAGTCTTGTAGGGCAGGTTTTGCTCCAATAAAATTGGTTCCTCTATCTGACCACAATTTTCTGGGATTGCCTCTCATTGCTACAAAGCGAAAGTAAGTTTGGAGAAAGCTTTCAGATGATTGGTCGTCAACGAGGTCCACATGAACTGCCCTTGATGCCATGCAACAGAATACTATGCCCCAGACTTTTTTCCCTGTTCTTTTCTTGACAGCATCCTTAATTTCAAAAGGGCCAAAGAGGTCAAGTGTGGTATACTCAAATGGGTTAGCACGCTGCGAGCGTTCTGGCGGCAGATCACCCATCATCTGCTGGCACATCTTCCCTTTCAGTTTGCGACATGTAATACAGTCGTTCGCAACTTTCTTTACTATCCTTCGACCTTGCACAATCCATGCTTTCCTCCTGGTGCGCAGAAGTGTGGCAGCAACACCTTCATGGTTCTCATTATGAGCTTCTCTTGACAGTAGTGTTGCGAGCCATGAACAAAATGGAATTAAAGGAACAGCTGTTCCATCTTCTTTCCAGCACTGGACTCGTCCTCCACAGAGAAGGATTCCTGTGCTCTCATCCTTGTGGACCACCAAACGGTTCAGTGTTGAGTCCAGGAACTGACTGCCATCTTGGGATGCGAGGACCAGGTCTCTGAAGGCTTGCTCTCTCTCCTCAGTAGACAGGATAGAGTGGTTTGCCTCCCACTTTGATGAGTCTGGTCCCTGGCGTTTTCTCAGCCAGTTTTCTGCAGCCCGTCGAGTCCAGGCTATGGAACCACACAGCTTGGACAGAGAACTGAAACGTTGAGGTCCCACAAGGCGCACCAATCCAATTGCCCAGGGCCTTCTTTGTCTGTCTGCCACTGGTGTAGCACCCGGGACAGCTGGTGATGTCGATCTACCATTATCTTTTTTATGCCTGAGGTTCGCCTTGATGTCAGGCCCATTGAGGCAAGTTATCTCTGCTGATTGGGCCCTAGTGACCACTGCTGAGAAGGCTTTCCGCTGAAGTTTTCCCACATCTTCAGCAGCAGAGGGCACAATCTCACTAGCCATCTTCATAGGCCAGTCACTTTTGGAATTTTTCAGAAACTCAGGTCCTTGCTGCCATTCTGTCCCTTCGCCCAGTTCTTCAGGAGTTGCACCTCTGGTAAGTATGTCAGCAATATTTCTTTTGCCTTCAATCCACCTCCAATCTTCCACATTTCCAGCTTTCTGAATTTCACCAATTCGGTTAGCAAAAAAGGTCTGGAAGCCATAGCTGCTCTTTTGAATGGCTGCTAGGATTGTTTGGCTATCTACGAAGTGAAACCATTGCTTGACTTGGATCTGGCAGTGTTTTTCAAAGTATTTCTTTAGGCGGGTAGCAAACACCGCACCACAAAGCTCCGATTTGATTACATCTCCTTTCAAGTCAAGAGGCGTGAGTTTTGCTTTGGATTCTACCAACTTCACTTCAACTTTATCGCTGGTTTCCCACCTCAAATAAAGTACAGCCCCATAGGAGGATTCGCTTCCATCTGAGAACGTGATCCCTATTGGCAACCCTTTAGCTCCAGGCGGCGTAAGGCTTCTCTCAAATTTTACTTGACCCAGTCTTACGAATTCTTCAAAGAGAGTTATTGCTGCTTCTCGAAGTTTCAATGAGAGAGGGGCATCCCATGTATTTTTAGGTGGGTTGTCCCTGCCAGCTTCCTGGAATGATTCTCGGACCAACATTATTCCCTTTTGCTTGGCTGGTGAAGCAAGACCAACCGGGTCATATAATCCGGCTATCTGGCTAAGAAGTATGCGTCGGGTAAGGGGGTCTGGCGTTCCTTCCCTGACATCCTCCATGCTCAGATTAACTCCCGTCCTCATTTTTCCTCTTTTCTTGGAGAAGTTGATAGACGTCAGCAACCTAAGTTTGTCAGTTTCAGGTTCGTAACCTACTCCGAGTGCTTTATTCTCCCCATCATGAATCTGGTTAGGCAGTACCAAGGTCCTCGGTATAGTAGCTTCAGTAGAGACTCCACCCCTCCCACTTTGGCATGATAGAACCCATGGTTTCAGGAAGAAGCCTCCTGCTTTTAACATCTCCTCCACTCCTTTGGTGATCTTTTTCAATGTTTCAGGATCATTGTGTGAGGTTAAGATATCATCCACGTAGCTGTCCTCAATCAGAGCTCGCCGTTCTTCCACCATATCAGCAAACTGAGGAAGGTTTGCAGTTTCTCTCATTGCGACTTGGGCGATACATCCTGCGGGTTTATCACCGATATTCACTCTGACGACCACAAACTCCTCAATATCATCTTCAGGGTTGTCTCTCCAGAGAAATCGGTGGAGGTGAACTTCCTGATCTTTCAGCCACACTGAGTTATACATTTTCTTTACATCACCCAGTGCGGCATGAAGTCCACTTCTGAACCTCAAAAGGACACCTCTGATGGGATTGAGTACATCGGGACCCTTATGAAGGAGATCATTTAGACTTATGCCTCGGAACTCTTGGCTACTATTCCACACAATTCTCACTGGGGTTGAAGAGGAATGAGGGTTCGGTGCAACCAGATGGCTGATGTACCATTTAGGTCCTTCCCAGTTGTTAATTTCCTCCCTTGTGAGTTTTGCAGCAGCCCCTCTTGCAACCATTTCATGTATTTGTTCTTTGTATGCAGCCTTCCACACAGGTTCCTTCTCCAGACGCTTCTCAGTGTTTCTGAAGGTTGCCTCCACAGCCTGCCGATTGTCGGGCAGCGTTGTGAGGTCTGTCTTCCAGGGATAAGCTGCGTCCCAGTGGGGAGAGTTGCTGTGTTTGTCCGCCAGTACGTATGTTAGGCATTCTTTTATCTTTTCCAGGTCCCGCTCTTCCTTGAGGGTCATTTCTTTTCCTCCAGGGGGGCACCTACCACACTTGCAGCCGCCACATTGAGGACTGCACGCAGCTCCAATGCTGTCCCACCTGAACCACTCGAAGACCTCATTGTTAGTGGTTTTGGTGCTTCGGTTAAGTACATCTCCTTCCTCCTCTTGAGGTAAGATGGTTTCTTTGTACGCCATCGAGGCTGATCTCATGGTCCTTGCAAGGTGAGTCTCAGAGTGGTATACTGCCAGATCGATAGTCTCAATAAGATCAGGATGGGTTCCTCCAACAGTCTTTCCCAGCGGACCATCCCAGAGGACGAGGTCTCCTACTATTTTAATTGGCTGGGGAACAAGACGACCTTCCCGATGACTGATAAGGAGGTCAATCTTCGTGGGACGAACCAGTTCGTCTCTGGGTACATTGGGGAAGAACTTCTGTAGTTGCTTGGCAGTGACTGGTTGAGTCACCTCCGCGATGTCTTCCAAGCCATAGCAGAGAATTCTATGCTCTGCCACCTCTCCCTTAGGTGTCTTCACTCTCAACCGTAGGGAATATCTTTTTGTAAAGACTGTCTTCTTCATCCCCCCGACTCCATGGACTATAAGCTTGATCTTCTCACCGCACAGTCCAAGGCGCTCGGCTGTCTCATTGGTAATATAATTGGTGTCAGATGCGAGGTCTATTAGAGAGCCAATAAGGCAACCCGAGTTTGTCGTTACTTCCATCAGCATCATCACCACTGGATGCTCTTGCAATCCATCTCCAGCCTTGGCACATACGGTTGATGATGTTTTGTTTGAGAACACATTCTTGTATTTCTCTCGTTGTTCTGGAGTCAGCTCTGCCAGAAACTCTTCTTGTTTGTTGGTTAGACCAAGTTTCTTTCCTTCCATTTTTATGGTGCTCTTCTCTTCACTGCTGCGGTCCTTCTTTGGTGTTGGAGGCTTAGGACACAGAAGGTAATTGTGGTCCGACACCCCTCCTTTCCGACAGTCTACTTTTGGGCAGAGGTATCTGGGTGTGCATCCTTTTCCATCCTTGGGGTGGTGCCGCAAACACTTGGAGCACAACCCTAGCTTCTTTACATGGGCCCTTTTTCTTAAGAGATCTTGCTCTCTGAAGACCTTGCACGCAAATAGCTTGCCGGCATGGGAGTCATCTTCACAGACAGTACAGCTGGAATAGTCATCCTTCTGACCTGCTGTGGATTTAGTGAAAGCCTTCCTCCCTCTCTTATCTGAGTAGTCTCAGCAACAGCCTTTTCCACAGGGCCTTGTCTGCAGGGCTTGGCTCCAACTGTCCAGTTCTTCAAGAATCTCCTCCTGCCTCTTCAAGAATCCAAGGAGGCAATCAAAATGATGTAGTGGAGAAAACCTGTTTACTGGGTCAGTCTTGTGCATAATCCACTCCTTCTTGAGTGAACTGGGAAGCTTGCTTTCAAGCGATTGAGCAACAACACGGTTCTTCACGGCGTCCTCTTCACCGAGAATCTGGAGGTTACACAATGCCCTCTCCACAGCCTGGATCAATTCAATGGATCTTCTTGGATTGTTTCCTTTGACAGGGGGAAGAGACTGGACCTCATTAACGATCATAAGGACTATTTTCGCTCTGTTCCCGTATTTGCTGTCCAGCAACCTGAACATGTCGTCGGCGGTTCCACAGCGAGATAGCACAAGATCCTTCTTGACTTCTTCGTGGAGACTATTTAACAAATGAAACTTTTTTATACATTCCACACCTTGTGGGTTACCCAATTCTTGTAGGTCTTCCCACTCAATCTTCCAGCGATAATAGTCTCTCATGTCACCAGAGAAGGTGGGTAGCCGTACTTTTTCAAGGCTGATTTGAGGCTTGAGATTAGAGTTTCCTTTAGTCCGTTCCGGGCTGCTTCGCTGTAAGAGGGGCTGGTTCATGCTCAATGTCCCCATATACCTCTTGGGCTTCAGCTTGCGATCGGAAGCCATCTCAGGAAGAGAGAGGAAAGAGGCATCTTGTATCGGATCCCCAGTCACACTGCTATCATCTCCCAGGTTTCTTTCTCTGCCCTTTACTTGGTCTGCTTCGTCCTCCTCCAGTTTGTCAGACAACGCCAGGACCCTCTTCTTAAGTGTCTTGTGGCGTGTCCTGAGATCTAACGCCTTCGGACCAGGAACCAACTCTTTCCACTCTACTAACATTTCTCCGAGTTCAACAACCTCTCTTTCAATAGCTCTATTCCTTAACCTGCGGTCCTTGATTGACTTCCGAGGGTTAACTTCCTCTTCCTCTGCCTGAGTGATGGCCGCCTCAGCTGTTTTAGCCTGCTTGAAAAACGCCTCCTCTGCGTAGCTGGTCCAAAAGGTTTCCTGGGTGGCTATCTTTACTTCAAGGAACCTGTTCTCACACTCTGCCGTCTTTTCATCAATTTGGTTTGCAGATGCTATGACCTCTTCATCCGTTGACTCCCTCAGGGCTTCAGCATACTCATGTCCCGCATCTGTGACTTTAGAAAAATCTGTCCTGAAAATTTTCCATTCCCTGAGAACTTCAGTCGGTTCCAAAAGTCCCGGTTTGGTGAGAGTATGGGCCCTTTTGGTGAATGAAGCCTGTGCTCTTGATCGCACATTTTTAAGCTTTTCCAAGTCTGCCATTGTTACTACCTTTGTGTTGACTGGAGAGCTGTCACACCAATGTGTATTCACGCTCCTTTATCCTTGATCAACGGGCAGTTTAATTAATGATAAACTTGGGGTTAGTCACCAAATTGAGAAGCCAGCTGATCCTGGGTTGATTGAACTTCCTTAATGAAACAGTCCGTGGCTGTTTTTTACTGCACTCACTCCAGTGCAGTGGGCCTCGGTTTATAACTGTTCGGTTTTCCAAGAATTTCCCCACCGAACGGGGCGTCAGGAGAGAACACGTTTCATAACTCAATTGTGGTTTTGTTTACTTGGATTTATTATTTCCACATATAGTTGATTTGTCCACAAACAAAGAGGTTATAAACCTATAGACATAAAAAGACAGTGTAAATGACAATATTAATAACACTTATATATCATACTATAAATTCTGAACAATATAAAACATTAATAACCATTAATTCTAATAAATATTTCGTAATAATATATTAATCAACATTCTCAATAAATAGTATAGTATAATTTAGAAATTAATCTAAATGACTATAACATAAACATTAAGCACAGAAATGCAACAGCTTCACACAATACACCAATATTCAATTAAACCAATCGCTCTAAATCAAAGAGATATTCTCAGTGCTTGGCCCGACGTGAATCTAGTGAGTGTAGTTTATGTAGTGGCGCTTTAGCATAGTAACTCATTATGAACGCAAAACAACAAACTACATTTCCCATCCGGCAACGCAAACCAGGAAGTAACTCATTTGAAAGTGAAACGCTCCAAATCCAAACATTTCCTTAAGTTCTACCGCGATTCGCGAATACTATCAACACGACAACATTCAACATTGATTGCAAACGAGGTTCTCAGTGTTCCCTCAGCAACATTTACCAACATTTATCTATACACAAACTGCGCGCATATGCCGCGGTTGTCAGTAGTTACACAAACAGACAGGCAAACTTTCCCCCGCATCTCAATAAGCGTTTCATTAAACAGCAGCTTACCGGTGGCGCGTCTCTCCCGACGAGACAACATGCAAACAAACTCTTGATTCTACGTATATCTCAAGCTCATGATAACACACCGTTTTAAGATCTCACTGATTTGCGTTTCAATGCTTAACCAGTCCCTCCTTCAATTAGGAACGTAAACCTCCCACCTATTAACCTGCGTTCTCTACCAAACACCCGTGCTGTAGTGAGCGCAACAGTGTGTGTGTGTCAGTTACGCTCAACGCAGCTTAGGTCTCCAAGCTGTGTGTGTGTGTGTGTGTGTGTGTGTGTGTGTATCAGTTACGCTCAGCGCTTAGGTCTCCAAGCTGTGTGTGTGTGTTTTGAAATATGTAAAATGTTTGTCGTTGTTATTGGAGTTGTCATAAAGAATAGAGCGTATTGTAGTACTGTAGTGCTTTATCAATACGTTTATGCGTTGGGTTAACGCAAAATATAACTGACTGGGTCATCTGACCAATCACCGCAGATTAGCGTCACGTAAAGGAGGGGTTTGGACAAATGAGTCGTTGAACGAATCATTAGGGAGTCGGTGAGCAAATCAGGTAAAAATAAATGCATATTATAAGACAACAAAAGTGTTTTTTTGTCATTGCATGCTTGTAAAACTGTTGTTGGGGACTCCCAGAACAATATTAGGAACATTTCAAATGCCATAATAGGTACCCTTTAATTCTAAACTGAACTCAAACGGCACTGAGAATTGGGTAAGAGTATACACTTGTGTTTTGCCAGAAGTTTATTCTATGCATCATCTTTTTACTACTTTAATTCGTTTTACTCCAATTCATTTTATAACTGTATAATTTATCTCTTTTAATTCCTTTTATAACTGTTTTAATTTCCCTTGCTTTTATTTTGTGCTTATATTCTATGCCAAGCACTTTGAATTGCCATAGTGTGGTATTTTAATTCATTTCTATGTAAAGCATTATGAATAACTGTTTTAATTTTCCTTGCTTTTATTTTATGCTTATTTTTATTCCTTTCTATGTAACACACTTTGAATTGCCATAGTGTATGAAATGTGCTATAAATAGACTTGCTTTGCTTATTTATAGGCATCTCTAGGATTTGAAGCAGAGATATTTTTTCCCAAACTTTTTTAGGAATCCGTATTCAAAATAAATGTGGCTTTTTTGAAGATTTACGCATTTCAATTGTATAGTAAAATTCCACCAAATTGAATTGATAATCCTGACATATTATGAATTAGAAATTGTAAATGAGTAAAAAAAAAATAATTGAGCTTAAAATATTTTGTATTAATCTTAATGGGACAGGGGAATGGACTTTTTATTTTGTGATTCTTATGCATAAATAAATTAAAAATGAAATTTATGAATACGAATCAGACAAACTAAATGGTCCATTCCCCTGCCCCATCAAGATTTATACTTTTTAACACTTTAAAAAAATCTTTTGCTGATAATTTACTCACCCCCATGTCATCCAAGATGCCCATGTCTTTCTTTCTTCAGTCGAAAAGAAATGAAGGTTTTTGATGAAAACATTCCAGGATTTTTCTCCATATAATGGACTTCAATGGGACCCAAACGGTTCAAGGTCCAAATGACAGTTTCAGTGCAGCTTCAAAGGGCTTTAAACGACACCAGACGATGAATAAGGGTCTTATCTAGCCAAACCATCACTCATTTCAAAAATAAATAAAAAAGTTTAAGTTTTATAAGCACAAATGCTCGCCTTGCTCTGTTCTGTGATGCGCGATCGTGACGTCACGTAATACGCAATTACGTTGAAAGGATTTACGTAATCCTTTAAGTCAGCCTATAGTACATTGCATTAAAGAATAACATTCCTATTGAGGTAACTATAAAATGTTTTTTTTGAGAGGACTGTTTGTGTTGGTGTGTGTACGGTACACACCTGTACGGTAGATTTATCACACACACACAGACGTCACATTACACAGTCTCACCATCTGTGTTTCCTCTTAAATGAACAATCACACACAGCTTTCACACGCTGTCCTGTGAGCTCCTCAACATCAGGACGCTTTCTGGCGCTCGCTCAGAGAAACCTGCTCTAAACACACAACAGAAGTAGAGCTCATTCACAGGTGTGACGGTGCAGAATCCAGTCTCCCTGAACATGTAATGACTCCTCCTGCTGACCCAAAAATTAACATTGAACATGCAATTTATATTTAAATGTATTTACTTTGATTATCATAGTTATCTACAACTACTCTTTACAACTCTTTTCCTCCAACCATCAAGTTAGGCATTCTGTCCAGACTTACTTTCTCGATCCTCGTGTTAAAAACACATTGGTAAGAGAGCATTCTTGTTTAAAGCACTATTAGACTGGAATAATTTCTAGGCTTGATTACTGCAATGCTCTTCTGGCTGGACTTCCATCATGTGCAACTAAACCTCTACAAATGATCCAGAATGCTGCAGCTCGTCTTGTCTTCAACGAGCCCAAAAGGGCCCACGTCACTCCTCTGTTCATCTCTCTGCACTGTCTACCCCTCGCTGCTCGCATCAAGTTCAAGGTGTTGACACTTGCTTACAGATCGACCACAGGTTCAGCTCCCTCCTACTTTCACTCGCTCCTACGAGTCTACATCCCTACCAGAAGCCTACGATCAATCAATGAGCGGCGGCTCGTGGTACCATCACAGCAAGCCACAAAATCACTCTCCAGAACTTTCTCATTCACGGTTCCATGCTGGTGGAATGATCTCCCCACCGTCATCCGGAATGCAGAATCCCTGACAGCATTCAAAAGACAACTGAAAACTCATCTCTTCAGGAAGCACTTAACATAAAAAAAAAAAAAAACTCACTTGTCTGGTTTATGCTATTCTGAGCAATGTTTGAACTTGGTATTTCGAGCACTTCTTGGGTTGTTATTGTCTCTTCACAATGACTCGTTTGGTTTAGTCCTCAGATGTAAGTCGCTTTGGATAAAAGCGTCTGCTAAATGACTAAATGTAAATGTATAATTTGCCTGTAGATATTAGATCAATTACTTCACTTTGGTTGTTTAAACATCTTTATCACTTTATTTGAAAGGATTATTCTGGTATTTAGCACTTTGAGTCTATTTTCTAGTGTGTTTTGGATGAGCTAGAGTGGTGGACACAGAAATGTTGGCGATGGGTCCTGTCTCGACTTTTTGACTCTTTTAGAATCGCCTCTCAGCGCTTCAGAGTGGCTGTCTATGGGCATGCACAAACATGTGCTTAAAACAACCCTTAACGTTCGTTTTCAAAACTGTGCAACTCACCGAGTGGTTAGTGGTGTTCGTTGATGATCCAAAACAAGTAGCGTAGCGAAACACAGTTTCTGTCGTGTTTTATTTGGCATTTTGTAAAATCGCATTGATGTCTGTTGGAGGACTCATTGCTGGTTGATATTACTGCGCTCCCGGAGTGTGCTAACGCTTCAGACTCAAATATCAAGCGGAAGTTTATACGAAGTTGTGAGGTATCTGAAAAAATAGATCCACTATAGCAAAACACGGATTGAAATCATACATTGCTCAGAGGCGATTCTAAAAGAGTCAAAAAGTCGAGACAGGACCCATCGTCAACATTTCTGTGTCCACCACTCTAGTTCACCCAAAACACACTGGAAAATAGACTCAAAGTGCTAAATACCGGAATTTGAGTTGTAATTGTGTTTCATTGTAAGGACCCCATTGAAAACGAGATGACACATCTCAAGGGGTTAATCCTAATAAATTCTAATAATAATAACATTGCATCCTTATTTTACAGAAATGTTTGTGCACCGTTCCTGTAAATCCACACTGCCCCTCGTGTGCTTCCAAACTCGTGATTTTCTTCACTAGAGACGTTTTTAGAACTGAATAAATGAAGCTGAATGGAGATGCATGCTGGATTCACGCTCCAAAAAAGCGTTGCATGCAATTCATGCTCCATATCTTCTCATTTTTGTAAAATATCGAATGCATCAGTCTACAGCTACAAACAAAATGCTCAATGACAGACACTGCCACTCAATCCCATGATGCATTGCTGTCAGCACCCGCACCAAGGGCAAACGCTCGTCTTCATACTGACATCACACTGAGACATGTACATGTACATGTGCTTAAAAATGACACGCAGATGCAGAAAGTGAGGCAGATGGAGAGGGATCAGGCTGGATAATCTAATCTCAGTTCAGTAAATCCTAATCAAATGCCGTGTTTGTGGCCGGTTAGAGTGACATTTCCCACCGGTAACCCGGGACAGCTGTTTGTTATCGCTCGGATTTGCATTTTTAGGACAAGCCGTGCTGTAGTTCGCTCAAATTTCATCTGGATTTATCCACAGACTTATTCTCCACCGCAGGGATTCACAGATAAACCCAAACGCTTCAGCTGGATAAAATCATTTCACTGATTATGCAACTAAATCTCAACAGGATAATTAAAGCAGAACAGTGTTTCCGTGTCATGCACACACCTGTCAATCAAACTGGGTTTTTCTTTTTTAGGAAAGAAACTTTTATTCAGCAAGGACGCATTAAACTGATAGAAAAGTGACTAAAGAAATTTATGCATTTCAAATAAATGCTTTTTTAACTTTCTATTTATCAAATAATAATAAAAAATCCAGGTTTCCACCAAAATATGAAGCAGCAAAACTGTTTTCAACTGTGATAATAATCATAAATGTTTCTTGAGCATCAAATCATCATATTATAGTGATTTCTGAAGGATCATGTGACACTGAAGACTGGAGTAATGATGCTGAAAATTTAGCTTTGATCACAGGAATAAATTATGCTTTACTATATATTCACATAAAAAAACTTTTATTTAAAGTTTTAAAGTAAAAGTAAACTTTTATAAAAAAATTATATTTAAATTGTAATATCTCTTCTCCTTTTTCAAATTCATCCTCTCCTCTCTCTCTCTCTCTCTCTCTCTCTCTCTCTCTCTCCCCCCTCTCTCTCTCTCTCCTCCTCTCCTCTCTCTCTCTCTCTCTCTCTCTCTCTCTCTCTCTCCCCCCCCCCCCTCCTCCCCCCCCCCTCTCCCTCTCTCTCTCTCTCTCTCTCTCTCTCTCTCTCTCTCTCTCTCTCTCTCTCTCTCTCTGTGGACTAGCGCTGTAATTAGCGGCTCCGGGGCAAGTCTTCGTTTCAGGAACTTAAATCACCCTTAAATATGTGCTTTAAAGGCCATTTTAACAAGACGTCTTTATGTTCACACAAACTGCAATTAAAGTAAATGAGAGGTGGAGTTTTAACGAGAGGTTAGTGAACACGCTGGCGCTAGCGTCTGAGATGACACGTGGATATACATTAATTGGAATAATGATTGAAAACGGAGCCGAGGTGCCGTCTAAGAATAACCTGATGATACACACGGAAATACGTACGGAAACTTTTAAAGTCAAGATGAAACCCTTTTCACAACCACATTTTACTTGTAATGTCTTTACTTGTAATGTTAAAGCAGATATTAACATGAAAAAGCAGAGCCAGAGTTGATTGGATAGTGACACTGTAGTCTCCGAATGAGTCATGTGGTTGAAGGGGAGGGGCTTAAAAGTAGGAGGGGTTAGTGATGTCACACGAAATGGAACGTCATTCAACAAGTCTTCTTTTCTGTTCTAAATTTATATATTTTTTAAAAGTTTACTTTTAAATTTGGTTGCTAGGTAGCAAGAAGCAGGAAATGTTCAATTGCAAAATTGTAAAATTACACTATTGGCAATACTTTTTTTTTTTACTTCACAATTTAATCTTTACCCTGGAGAAAAAAAAAATCTTAATCAATGTTGTTATTGTTGACTAAAACTATTAAAATTTATTGTTATTCATTATTGTTTTCGGTTATTGAAATACGGCTGAAATAAAACATTAAAAGTAAAACCTAATTTAAAAAAAACAACAACTGATAAACGTTTACGTTCGGTAACATTTTACAATAATGTTTCATTAGTTAATGCATTAACTAATTTACTATATTTATTAATCTTTGTAAATGTTAGTTAATAAATGTTAGTTCATGTTCAGGTCCATTGAAATATATTAACAGATACAACTTATGATTTTTAATAATGTTTTAGTCAATTTTGAAAATAACATTAACTAAGATTAATAAATGGTTCAGAAGTATTTTTTCATTGTTGCTAAAGTTAAAAAGCATGTTTTAAAATGTTAAATTAAAGCTATATATAGAGATGTTAGTTGTTAGTTTCTGCCTTTATTTTATTACCAAATTATTTGTTTATCTTTAACTCATATTTTCTATATTTGAGAAGGTAGAAAGTGTGTGTGTGTGTGTCCTGAACCCCGTCATTAGTGCTAACGCTATAGCTGAAGCTTTAGAAGGAGGAAAAACTCAAGCGAATCTGTTTCTCTCCTGTTGATGCTCTCAGAGACTCAGACATCATTACTGTGACCCAATCCCTGATCGATGAGATCTGTGCATACACACACCCTCGCCACACACACACACACACCCTCGCACGCGCGCACGCGCACACTCACACACGCACGCGCGCACACACACACACACACACACACACACACACACACACACCCTCGCACGCGCACGCACACGCACACACACACACACACACACACACACACACACACACACACCCTCGCACGCGCACGCACACGCACACACACACACACACACACACACACACACACACACACACACACCCTCGCACGCACACGCACACACACCTCTCAGTGAAACAAGAATCTCAGAAGCCGCATTAGCCTGAAGCCTCAGTAAATATGATCACAGGAGGTCATCTCTAATGCTGATCATAATGCCGCTCACTGCTAACACTAACACTGCTTCATTATTCACCATTATTATTGCATCCTTAATAAATCAGCATTAACCTACATTAAACGACTGTGTCAAATCTTGGCAAGATTGTAGAAAGTTCATATCAGCCTAAAACAATGACGACCAATAATAATCATATCAATAAAAGGCCATTTAACCCTGTGTCATACTTAACCCTGGGTTATCTTGCTTCACGTTTCACACTGCTCATAATTTATCAATTAATCAACACTGTACATTCCTAAACCTTGGGTTATGGTTCTTATTTGCATTTTTGCAGTGTCAGAGTCATTGATTGGCTGACAGAACACGACCTGTTTTATTATATATACTGTTAAATGTATTCTGAATAGACTATAAAGGTGAGAATGAAATCTGTTCTTCACCTCAATTGTCCTGCTTTGTGTCAACAATCAACATTTGTCATTTGTTCCCTCAAACGTTTATATAGAACACGCCGTGTTTCTGTGACTGTCCAAATCATGCGGATATGAGCCACGCGATTGGCTGTCGGTTGCAAAGTTGTAACACGCATTGTTTCACACACTTGACACCGCAAATATTCTTCACCAGGGGTTAAAAGCGGGGTTTAAAACAACGATAACCTAGGGTTAAGAGTGAAGAGCCCTCATGAAGACGTCATGACAATTAGTCATTGTTAAATAATGATAAAAAAAGATTTGAGATCAAAATGAATGAAGCCTATTGGTTGTGAGCAGCACATAATGCAACCTGGAAGAAACAAGGAAGCTGATTGGCCATTGAAACTGCACGTCACAGGTGTGTGTGTGTGTGTGTGTGTGTGTGTGTGTGTGTGTGTGTGTGTGTGTGTGTGTGTGTGTGTGTGTGTGTGTGTGTGTGTGCGATTATCAGCATGAAAAGTGGATGTGCTTCCTCTACCTAAGTTGGTGTTGATGGTTATAAAACTAAAGGAGAAACTAAACCACAGCTGGGAAAAGAAACAATGTGTTCATCAACTTTGAGACGCTACTGGAAGGACAAAGACTCAATTATTTAGTGACTACAGATGTTTGCTAGTTGTTTGTTGATGCTAGCGGTTTTAGCATCTAACATGCTAACTAGCCATGTGCACTAAGTGCGTTTGATTTTACATTGCTGTAGAGTTGCTCTGTAAACTGAGCAATTTAACAATAGTTGTACTTTAAATTAGGCCTGCACGACTCTGGGAAAAATATGAATCACGATTTTTTAGCTTAAAATTGATATCACGATTCTCTGCAATGATTTTTTTTCTCATGAAGTGTAATGTTTATCCGCTCGACGAGTGAAACACGTGACTAAAAGGCGCTTTGTCATTGGCTGAGGGTGAAGCACTGAACTTTGTGAGAGCTGTCCTTTCAAAATAAAGGCCGAATTATTATTATTTTTTAATCAAAGTCATTTAAAAATTAAATCGTGAACAGGGTGAATCGAGATCGCGATTTTATAACGATTTATTGTGCAGGCCTATTTAAATGAGTACAATATCCTTAAATGTGCATTGATCTCAATGCTGTGTAGTGACTCATTTGCTAACCATCTGAATTGCTCATTGAAAACAAGCACAAGATCATCAAGTTGTTGCTGAAAGATTTACAATAACTTGCTCGGATGATAAGGTCAAGATCAAGGTTTATTTATAAAGCACATTTACAAGCAGTCACTACTGCCCCAAAGTGCTGTACAGGTAAAAAAATATAACATGAAATAAAAACTATTTAAAAAAAAAAAAACAATACATAATAAAATGTCACAGCTCAGCTAATATTAGAACCCGATCCGATTTTTTTTATGACGGACGCAAGTTTCGGAGGCAGTGTGCAAGCGTGATTGACATAATGTGAGGTCGTATTTCGGAAAATTTCGGATGCGAATTTCAGACTCGGTGTGCAATGGCCTTTAGTCTTGAAAAACAAAGACTTCTGGCTTGTTATCTTGATGATTTTGAACCTCTGACTCGAGTACAACAGCACAAGCTGTTATATCAGAGATATCTGGGCTTTCTGAAGGCCATCATGTCTCAGACGGCCTGTGTTGATTAAAGGCTCGTGAAAAAGCCTGTTTTCCTGAAGAGCAGCAGCTCTGTGTGACATCGCATCGTCTGAGATGTGGATCTGATCATGTTGTGGTCGAAACTTTCTGACAGCCAAAATTTTGGAGCACTTTATTCGGTTACATAAAAAGTGAAACTCATGCATAAGCAATCCTATTATAAAACTTATATAATAAATCTAATTATAAAACGGCTGGATACAATTTGAGGGGCATCTCTTAGCGAGAAGAGTTTTATCTGTGGCCCAATGCATGAAGGACCGACATCAAGTGGGAGGGAATATCATGTGGGGACAGATAGATCTCTCTCTCTCTCTCTCTCTCTCTCTCTCTCTCTCTCTCTCTCTCTCTCTCTCTCTCTCTCTCTCTCTCTCTCTCTCTCTCTCTCTCTCTCTCTCTCTCTCTCTCTCTCTCAAGAGATTCAAGATTCAAATAGCTTTATTGGCATGGTGAAAGAAATCTTTACATTGCCAAAGCATTCACAACACAACACTATACAATAAAAATAAATAAATAAATAAAAATAAAGTAGTTTTTTTTTTTTTTACATGAAAAGTAGAATAATTTTCTAATAGTTATAACAGTGTGTCTCTAGTCTTGTAGTTGGTAGCTCTGTCCTGCAGGAGGCTCTTTCTTCGTGACAGGACCTCACGTACCTGGCTGCCAGGTTTGAGCTCGCAGGGCTTTCTCCGAGCAGGAGTGGGAGTTTGTCCATATTAGATTTCTGATGGAAGTCTTTCTGGTAGGTTGTAAAAAGGGGATAGAAAGAGTCTCTAATGTGTGTATATTTGGGGCAGGATGTCAAAAAGTGTAGTTCTGTCTCCACTTGGTTCTCTGAGCAGTGAGGGCACAGTCGCTCTTCCTTCGGCAGCCAGGTCTGTCTGTGTCGGCCTGTCTCGATGCTCAGTGTGTGTGTGTGTGTGTGTGTCTGTGTCGGCCTGTCTCGATGCTCAGACCGTGTTCACTGAGTCTGTACATGCTCAGGACTTTCCTCAGTTTAGGGTCGCTCACTTTACTCAGGTATCCTGCCAATTCATATTTTCTGTTTAGGGCCAAATAGCATTCCAGTTTACTCTGTTTGGCTGTTGCGTCTGTCCAATGTTTGAGGTATTTCTCTTTTTGTTTTTAATAATTTGGTTTGGTGTGGCTCTGTCTTTATTGTCAGTCTGTGACGTCAGCTCTAAGACCAATCGGCCGAGGGCGTTCTTCTCCGGCTTCAGCTCTCGGTAGGACAGGGCTTTGTGATGGAGGGTCTGTTCATCACTGTTTTTTAAGTGGGCATGGAATTTAATGGCTCTTTTTTGAATCGTAAATACAAGGGGGTATAATCCAAATTCTGCTCTACAGGCATTGTTTGGGGTTTTGCGCTGAACTCGTAGCAAGATTTTGCACAGCTCGGTCTGCAAAGTCTCTATTGGGTGTTTGTCCCATTTAGTGAACTCTTGGCCTGTGAGTGGACCCCAGACTTCACACCCGTACAGCGCGATGGGCTCTATTACTGTTTTGATGATTTTTAGCCAGATTCTGATTGGGGTGTCAATTTGGATATTTCTCTTAATAGCATAGAAAGCTCTCCGTGCCTTGTCTCTCAAATCGTTAACAGCTTTTTTAAAATTTCCTGTGTTGCTAATGTTTATGCCAAGGTAAGTGTAGTCCTGCGTGTGTTCGATGAGCATGTTGTTCAATTTAAAACTATGATGTTGGTCTTGGCGGCTGGGTCTTTTTTGGAAAATCATTATTTTAGTCTTTTTGTGGTTAACTGACAGGGCCCATGACTGACAGAAGCTGTGCAGGAGGTCTAGATGCTGCTGTAGACCCTCTTTAGTGGGAGACAGCAGCACCAGATCATCAGCAAACAGAAGGCATCTGACTTCAGTGTCCAGTAGAGTAAGGCCAGGTGCTGTAGACTGATCCAGAGCCCTCGCTAGCTCATTTATGTAGATATTGAACAGCGTAGGACTTAAGCTGCAGCCCTGTCTCACTCCACGACTCTGAGGGAGGAATTCTGTGTGTTTGTTACCAATTTTAACTGCAAATTTGTTGTTTGTGTACATTGATTTGATGATGTCATATGTTTTTCCTCCAATGCCGCACTGGATTAATTGAAGAAAAAGACCTTCATGCCAAATGGAGTCAAAAGCTTTTTTGAAGTCCACAAAGCATGAGAAAATTTTAGTTTTGTTTTCGTTAATTTGCTTATCGACTAAGGTATGGAGAGTGTATATATGGTCTGATGTGCGATATTTTGGTTGGAAGCCAATTTGACACTTGCTCAGGACATTTGTGTCTCTGAGAAAATGGGCTAGTCTGCTGTTTAGGACGTTGCAGAAGAGTTTGCCTAGGTTGCTGTTTACACATACACTCTCTCTCTCTCTATCTCTTTCTATCGCTCTCTTTCTATCTCTCTCTCACACTCACACACTCTCTCTCTCTCTCTCTCTCTCTCTCTCACACCACTCTCTCTCTCCCCCCCCCCCTCTCTCCCTCTCTTCCCTCTCTCTCTCTCTCTCTCTCTCTCCCCCCCCCCTCTCTCCCCCCCCCCCCTCTCTCTCTCTCCTCTCTCTCTCTCTCTCTTTCTATCTCTCCCCCTCTCTCTCTTTCTATCGCTCTCTCTCTCACTCGCTCTCTCTCTCTCTCTTTCTATCTCTCCCCCCCCTCTCTCTCTCTCTCTCTCTCACACTTCACGCTTGTATGTATTTCATAAGAAAAAAAACAGTTGTAAATGAATGCAGCTTGCACTGAGTTTCAGAGAGGAATAGATTTGAGGCTGGGAAGTCTCACATCATCTGAGTATTTTTAGAAGCATTTGAGGTGAGGATGAATTTACTCGAATGCAAAGGGATTTTTGTCTTTTAAACTATGCAATGGGGTCTTGAAGTCAACATGAAATCAAACTTTTATTAAAACACGATACTGCTTTAATGTGAACGATTCATCAGTGCATGTTATTCTAAAGAAACAAAGTCTGTTAATGCAACAAATAACTATATTATTTCATTGATAAATACATATATTCATAAATTAATGAATGAATGCATACATAAATATATACTCACCTAAGTTGCACATGCTATTAGCTAATGTTAATTTAATCTATTTTATATTTGACGGCTGTCGCAAACCTTTATTGCAAAACATCAGTGATACTAAAAATACAGATTTTGTTTATTCCAGTTTCATCTCACAATGAAAACTGTCTGCAATCACAGACTCATATCAAAGCACATCAGGGCATAACGCTTCCTAAAAGTCACACATTTCCACGTTACGGCGAGCCTGAAACTTAAAAGAGTTCTGAGATAAAAAATTCATCTGGTAGTGTGTGTGATTCCATCAGGGACCCCGACACGAGAATAAGAGGAACCGACTCGTATCAAGCAGGAAAGACACAGAGGATCGTGCTGGAACCGTGCATTGCAAAATAGTGCAAATACTGAATGAAACATTACATTTTTAATTAGATAATTTAAAAAAATATATTGTTTACTAGGTAACAAAGTCCCATTACTTAAAGTTAGTTAATGCATTAACTAAAATTAACCAACAATGAGCAACTCATCTGTTTTGGTGTTTATTCATCTTAGTTAATACAAATACAGCTGTTAATTCACAGTCCATTAAATAATGTTAACTAGTTTTTTATAACGAATTAGTAAATGCTAAAATTAAATGAACAAATGCTTCATACGTAGAACCTGAAAGGGTTCTGTCAGGCGCTTCATATGTAGAACCTTAAAGGGTTCTGTCAGGGGCTTCATATGTAGAACCTTAAAGGGTTCCGTCGGGGGCTTCATAGTGTAATGGCTTCATATGTAAACCTTAAAGGGTTCCGTCAGGGGCTTCATATGTAGAACCTTAAAGGGTTCCGTCAGGGCTTCATATGTAGAACCTTAAAGGGTTCTCTCAGGTGCTTCATATGTAGAACCTTAAAGGGTTCCATCAGGGGCTTCATATGTAGAACCTTAAAGGGTTCCGTCAGGGGCTTCATATGTAGAACCTTAAAGGGTTCCGTCAGGCGCTTCATATGTAGAACCTTAAAGGGTTCTGTCAGCGCTTCATATGTAGAACCTTAAAGGGTTCCGTCAGACGCTTCATATGTAGAACCATTAAAGGGTTCCGTCAGAGCTTCATATGTAGAACCATAAAGGGTTCCGTCAGGCGCTTCATATGTAGAACCTTAAAGGGTTCCGTCAGGGCTTCATATGTAGAACCTTAAAGGGTTCTCTCAGGCTTCATATGTAGAACCTTAAAGGGTTCTCAGGGCTTCATATGTAGAACCTTAAAGGGTTCCTCAGGGCTTCATATGTAGAACCTTAAAGGGTTCCGTCAGGGACTTCATATGTAGAACCTTAAAGGGTTCCGTCAGGGGCTTCATATGTAGAACCTTAAAGGGTTCCGTCAGGGCTTCATATGTAGAACCTTAAAGGGTTCCGTCAGGGCTTCATATGTAGAACCTTAAAGGGTTCCGTCAGGGGCTTCATATGTAGAACCTTAAAGGGTTCCGTCAGGGCTTCATATGTAGAACCTTAAAGGTTCTTCAGGTTCATATGTAGAACCTTAAAGGGTTCCATCAGGGGCTTCATATGTAGAACCTTAAAGGGTTCCGTCAGGGGCTTCATATGTAGAACCTTAAAGGGTTCCGTCAGGGACTTCATATGTAGAACCTTAAAGGGTTCCGTCAGACGCTTCATATGTAGAACTTTAAAGGGTTCCGTCAGGGGCTTTCTAGTAAACCTTAAAGGGTTCCGTCAGGGGCTTCATATGTAGAACCTTAAAGGGTTCCGTCAGGGGCTTCATATGTAGAACCTTAAAGGGTTCCGTCAGGGACTTCATATGTAGAACCTTAAAGGGTTCCGTCAGACGCTTCATATGTAGAACTTTAAAGGGTTCCGTCAGGGACTTCATATGTAGAACCTTAAAGGGTTCTGTCAGGCGCTTCATATGTAGAACCTTAAAGGGTTCCGTCAGGGGCTTCATATGTAGAACCTTAAAGGGTTCCGTCAGGGACTTCATATGTAGAACCTTAAAGGGTTCTCTCAGGTGCTTCATATGTAGAACCTTAAAGGGTTCCATCAGGGGCTTCATATGTAGAACCTTAAAGGGTTCCGTCAGGGGCTTCATATGTAGAACTTTAAAGGGTTCCGTCAGGGACTTCATATGTAGAACCTTAAAGGGTTCCGTCAGGCGCTTCATATGTAGAACCTTAAAGGGTTCCGTCAGGCGCTTCATATGTAGAATCTTAAAGGGTTCTGTCAGGCGCTTCATATGTAGAACCTTAAAGGGTTCCGTCAGGCGCTTCATATGTAGAACCTTAAAGGGTTCCATCAGGCGCTTCATATGTAGAACCTTAAAGGGTTCCGTCAGGCGCTTCATATGTAGAACCTTAAAGGGTTCCGTCAGGCGCTTCATATGTAGAACCTTAAAGGGTTCCGTCAGGCGCTTCATATGTAGAACCTTAAAGGGTTCCGTCAGGCGCTTCATATGTAGAACCTTAAAGGGTTCCGTCAGGCGATTCATATGTAGAATCTTAAAGGGTTCCGTCAGGCGCTTCATATGTAGAACCTCAAAGGGTTCCGTCAGGCGCTTCATATGTAGAACCTTAAAGGGTTCCGTCAGGCGCTTCATATGTAGAACCTTAAAGGGTTCCGTCAGGGGCTTCATATGTAGAACCTTAAAGGGTTCCGTCAGGCGCTTCATATGTAGAACCTTAAAGGGTTCCGTCAGGCGCTTCATATGTAGAACCTTAAAGGGTTCCATCAGGCGCTTCATATGTAGAACCTTAAAGGGTTCCGTCAGCGCGTTCATATGTAGAACCTTAAAGGGTTCCGTCAGGCGCTTCATATGTAGAACCTTAAAGGGTTCCGTCAGGCGCTTCATATGTAGAACCTTAAAGGGTTCCGTCAGGCGCTTCATATGTAGAACCTTAAAGGGTTCCGTCAGGCGATTCATATGTAGAACCTTAAAGGGTTCCGTCAGGCGCTTCATATGTAGAACCTTAAAGGGTTCCGTCAGGCGCTTCATATGTAGAACCTTAAAGGGTTCCGTCAGGCGCTTCATATGTAGAACCTTAAAGGGTTCCGTCAGGCGCTTCATATGTAGAACCTTAAAGGGTTCCGTCAGGCGATTCATATGTAGAATCTTAAAGGGTTCCATCAGGCGTTCATATGTAGAACCTCAAAGGGTTCCGTCAGGCGCTTCATATGTAGAACCTTAAAGGGTTCCGTCAGGCGCTTCATATGTAGAACCTTAAAGGGTTCCGTCAGGGGCTTCATATGTAGAATCTTAAAGGGTTCCATCAGGCGCTTCATATGTAGAATCTTAAAGGGTTCCATCAGGCGATTCATTTGTAGAACCTTAAAGGGTTCCGTCAGGCGCTTCATATGTAGAACCTTAAAGGGTTCCGTCGGGCGCTTCATATGTAGAACCTTAAAGGGTTCCGTCAGGCACTTCATATGTAGAACCTTAAAGGGTTCTGTCATGTGATAATTTTAATTTAATGAATTAAACAGCTTATAAACATACTTTATCACTATAACATTTTAAATAACCCATTAAACATGAAAGTATTATCCAATAATTGAAGACATTTCTCCTTATATAGAACCTTTTTGACATAAAGGGTTCTTTAAAATGGAATCAAGAAGAAGAATAGAACCCCATTGAACCTTTTTCTAAGAGTGACCCAAAAAGTTCTCTTTTTACAATAACTTTCGGGACACTGAAGACGTTCAGGGTGATGGGAAATAGAGCTGCGCAAATGATGACTTCTGTCTTTTTTTGCCCTGTGAATATATTCACAGTCATGATTTGCGCAGCTCTATTTTCCCATCAGCCCCTCTTATATCACACTATATATACAGCAGTGGGCCGTTATCTTCCCTCTGTGATGCAGCTCATATCAGGCGCTTTGAAGACACAGCCAGTGGCCATCGCAAGAGAGTCCTAATGAAATCTTCAAACTCATGCTAATTGCAGCAGTATCTGGAGTCTTCGCGAGGGTTACAGAGAAACGAGGGAAATGAAGACGAAAGAGCGAGAGCGAGGAGAGAGAGAGAGAGAGAGAGAGAGAGAGAGAGAGAGAGAGAGAGAGAGAGAGAGAGAGAGAGAGAGAGAGAGCACCACAGGGTCATCAGGGACAAACGGCATCGCAGCGAGAAAAAACAGAACACAAATAATAGCAAACTTCATCTTTAGCATATTTATAACGCAAACACACACATCTGTGCGTGATTATTCTTGTGCGGATATAATTAAATCAATTAAGAGTTACGGTCGTGCTGATACACGAGGGGCGGACGGGTCTCGACTAATGCGCGTTATTAATTCAGACAATAAGGTCATGCCTTCACATTTAATAAAGGCAAACTAGGAGAATTCACTCAGAGAGGAGCAGGGAATTGTGGGATAGATTTCAACGGCGTCTTTCATCCCGTGTTCTCGGTTCCCCTGTCACCTGTGCGCCTATTTATAACGGGTAACCATAACAACAGCTGTACTGCTTTACAAAATATCAGAGAATCCCTGTCAGAGAGCAGGACACCGCCTCAGAAAGATGTTTACCACGTCTTCATCTCCATCTTAAAGGCAGAGATCATTAGATGAACAACATAAATCAGGAGCATGTGACACTTTTACGACATGTAGACTTAGAACTGCCATGAAATCAAAGCAAAACAGTGAAACTCAAACTCATCTGACTAAAAACGAGTAGCTCTCACTTTCAAAAGCCTCTCATGCTCATAGAATCAGATGAAGTAATAATAATAATTAGTTTAATTTTTATAGCGATCATTACTGGGAAGATCTCGATTTAACGGGACAAACTGTGATGGTTGGTGTGTGTGTGTGTGTGTGTGTGGGGGGGGGGGGGGGGGGGGTATTTCATATTGATTAATATCTGTATAACAGCCATAATATGTTTGTATAAATTTGGTCCAATTGTGCTGTAGACAATGCTACATGGTTGAATAGAAAATCAATAAAAAAAAAATATATAATAATCATAAGTACAAATTGATAAAAATATATTGATTAAAAGATGCATCACACACACATTCATTATTTATATATATATATATATATATATATATATATATATATATATATATATATATATATATATATATATATATATATAAACTTTGATTAAAAATACAAAACAAACCCAATAAAATTGTGAAATTTTATTTCAATGTAAAATCAGCTGTTTTCAATGTGAATATATAGTGAACTGTATCATTACTCCAGTCTTCACATGAAGTGTCACATGATCCTTCAGAAATCACTATAATATGATGATTTGACGCTCAAGAAACATTTATGATTATTATCAGTGGTGAGCTGCTTCATATTTTTGTGCAAACCGTGATTCATTTTTTTCAGGATTCTTTGAAAGTTCAAGAGAAAACCATTTAATTAAAAAAAAAAAGAAATATTTTGCATTATTATAAATGTCTTTACTGTCACTTTTGATCAATTTAATGCGTCCTTTCTGAAGAAAAGTATTCATTTCTTAAAAAAAACCCCAAAAAATTGTATTGACCCCAAACTTTTGAACGACAGTGTACACACACACACACGCACGCACGCACACACACACACACACACACACGGCGGGGTTACTGATCGCCTCTCTAATGATCCAGCTTTGATTATAGACTTGATGTTCTTTATATCAGTCTTCTATCAGTATCAGAGATGGACGTCTCTCTCAGTTCTCGTGTGATTCGTGTGTTCAGCGAGGGAAGCAGAAGCCGGAAGATTCTCTTGTTTATTTACACCGTCGGGAGTTACATAAGATCTGCTCATGAGAACAGGTGCAGTCAGGCTGTTTCTGCTCTACCTGTTCTCTCTCTCTCTGTGTTCATTAATATACAGCTTTAGAAATATCTTTCGTGAATGTTTACCATTTTGTATTAATTGCTGTTTTTTTTAAGGGTTTCCGTTACTGGAATGAATGAAGGCGCAAGTGGACATTTTCAGCAGATTTATTTATATGTTCAGTCTATACCCATTATTTGTTTTGGGCATTAACACTCACTCATTATGGTGTTCCAAACCTGCATGACTTACTATACAGATTACAAATAATGTATGTTGTTGACTTCCATTGTATGGACAAAGAAAAAAATCTGACATTTCTTAAAGGTGCAGTACATAATATGATCAATCAGTTATGACAACATCTGTTTTCAATACATTGTCTATATATCAAAATAGCTTAAAGTCCCCCTGTGGTGAAAATCAAGCTTTTAATGTTGGCATGACGAGAGCCACCGAGAGCAGATTTTAGACGGGAATGTGACGGTGGAGCGTTTTTAAGATTTCCACTCTGGAGGGAGGATTTCACTTTTTTGCGTTTTTAAGCCCCCAAAACGCCGTCGCCGTGTAAACGAAAGGCACATCCGATAAAATATTTTTACGTTTTCACCCGGAATCGTTCTCGTGTAAACAGGGCATAAGAAAATTAACAGTATAAACTTTAAAAACAATTGTACAAGATTCAACTAATTTTTAGTAATTATAATGTAATTTAAGGGTAACACTTTATTTGAAGGGGTGTGCATAAGACTGACATGACACTGTCATAAACATGACATAACACCTGTCATGAACATGAAGGAGTCTTTATGAATGTTTATGACTGTTGTCATTAAGTGTCATTCGGTAAATTATGACACTTTTAATGCAAAGTTGACATTGTTTAAAATGTCTTTGTTATGACAACTTGACATTACCCAAGACAAAAATGTCTTGATTATGACAACTTGACATTAACCAAGAAATCATAACCTGTCAACCTGTCACAACTTTGGCCGTCATGACACCATTATAACTGTGTCATGAATATTACCTGTCCTCAAGTAAAGTGGAACACATTGTACTAGTTATAAAGATGTCATTAAGGGTTATTACACAGCAAAATGGTTTAAGTTTGATAATTAGACATTTCTGTCTTTGTTAATGTCAAGTTGTCATAATCAAGACATTTTTGTCTTGGGTAATGTCAAGTTGTCATAACAAAGACATTTTTTGTCTTTGTTAATGTCAAGTTGTCATAACAAAGACATTTTTGTCTTTGTTAATGTCAAGTTGTCATAACAAAGACATTTTAAACAATGTCAACTTTGCATTAAAAGTGTCATAATTTACCGAATGACACTTAATGACAACAGTCATAAACATTCATAAAGACTCCTTCATGTTCATGACAGGTGTTATGTCATGTTTATGACAGTGTCATGTCAGTCTTATGCAAACCCCTTCAAATAAAGTGTTACCAATTTAAGTTAAGTTGAAATGACAAACATACAAGTTGATTGTACTTAATTTAAGGCAGCAACTTTTATTTTTTAGGCTGCGATCTCTGACCCAGTACGTTTGCTCACTTCAATGGCCATGTTTTCCGCCAATTGGCCGGTGTTAAAATAATATTGGGTAAATTGGCAGTGTGCAGATTCACACATTTCAACAATAACTGGCTGTAATATTGTAAACAATGTGTGAACTTAGCATGTTTTCTAAATATTTCAAACATATGGTATTTTTTTTAGTCCTGGGCAAGCGATTAATCGCATCCAAAGTAAAAGTTTGTGTTTACATAATATGTGTGTACTGTGTATATTGTAAATATAAATTCCAACATATGCATGTATTTTTATTTAAGAAATAAATGCATGTATATACTGTGTGTGTGTATATATATATATATATTATATATATATATATATATATATATATATATATATATATATATATAAACATATTTCTTAAATATATACATGCATGTGTGTGTATTTATATGCATAGAATTGTTATGCTTCAGAACAGTCTAAAAATTGCCATACAGCACCTTTCAACACATTTCTTTTGTGTCCCACAGAGATTCATACAGGAAGGAAAGACATAAAAGGTGAGCAAATGACAGAATTTTAACGTTTGGGTAAACTATCCCTGTAATGAGAAGATAAAGTGCATGTAA
The DNA here is from genome assembly GCA_036326025.1 of Chrosomus eos. NCBI lineage: Eukaryota > Metazoa > Chordata > Actinopteri > Cypriniformes > Leuciscidae > Chrosomus > Chrosomus eos. Next base: position 45,264,251 of record CM070824.1, on the reverse strand, counting down.
ATGTGGTGGTTACCCATACATAATTCATAAACTCTTATTCCAAATTCCCCAGTTTCTCTCAAAGAGACAGTTCTTCCTTAACAAAGAGTCACAAACAGGGAGGACTGAATCATCGAGGGCCAAGTGAAGGAAATAGAGTGAGAAGAAGCTACTTTGCTTGGGCAATGGCAGGTAATGGAAAGAGCGAGCGTGAAAGTGGGCCGCTGTCATACGGAGCTAACAAGCGTTTAGCTGACAATGGGTTAAAGCCAAAGGTTTGACGTCTCTCAACTTTCTGGGCTCACTGATACTTTAGTTGGACTAATTGCTCTCCGAGGGACCAATCCTGTGGTCAGACCCTGCTGAACACGGCACAGTGCATGCTGGGTAACTTCACCTCTCCAAAACACGGATCCATACGGGCAATATTCACAGTTTTGGAGTGAATAATTCGAGCGCTCCCCGTGATCACAGCAGCTCAGCTCATTCTTAATCCTGTTATTTTCCAGGAGAGATGAAAAACGATGTCTCAAGTCCCACGACACAAATTAAATCTCATAATCCCAAATATTTCAAACACCCTGGATTAAAGGGAGATGAAGAACTACAAAACATGCCAGACCAAATGAAAATCACATTTAAAATATGGCAGATTTTTACATTTTACGCATGAAAAGTGAGGGGATGCTTCAGCATTAGATCAGATCTCCAGACTCTTTACAAGATCCCATCAGAAGTATTATCGGGCATTCAAAACTGCAAGTCTTGTCCGATACCCAAAACCAACAAAACTGTATTAACTAAACGTCTTCTATTAGCCTGATGTTGACATGGGAAACCAAGAGCTGATCTGATCTACAAATCCAACAAGTGTTATTATATCAAAGCAAAAGCAATGGAAAATTACTTATTTCCCTCATATTCTCCATTGTTGCAGCTCCTCTCTTCCCAGTCTGTCAGTAGGTGGTGCGTTTCTATTACAGATTTGCGCAAAACTGTTGCGATATTTTTCTAAATGTCGACAAAAAACTTTTGAGAAATGACAGCGTTTCCATTAACAGATGTTATGCGACTAAAAACATAATTTTTTCGTCTCGCGATCAGTCATTGCAAAAATCATGGTGACGGATGTTGGTAGGTTTACGTATATCTCAGCCACTGCACTGGCCATTATTAATAATCGAAGGAGACGTGTGTGTGTGTGTGTGTGTGTGTGTTTGTTATCCAGCATTAATGGCCAGGAAAGACTCTTCTACTGTAAGCGGCTCATATAAGGAGTTTCTGGGTGTTTCTCACTCATTTCTGCTTCGAGGTCGTGATTGTGGCGTTTCTTTGAGGTTTAGAATCCAGTATTCCTGTAATTCTTTTGTCTATTATTAATTTAATAAAGAACCCCATCTCGTCTTCTTTCCAAACATACCGCGTCATCTACGTCAGGTGACCTGAAAATGTGCAAAAACTGTTTCCATTGCAGTTTTGCGAAATTTTTTTTCAAATTGCTTGAAAAACCACCTCATGCGAGCGTAAAAAACATTTTTGCGATAAATGGGAGTTTTGGCGCAATTTGACGCTCTGTTTAGTTCCTGTCTCTATGAAGCCCCTCCTCCTGAAAAGCACACTGCTCTGATTGGTCGACTGGATCAATGTGTTGTGATTGGTCGAGCACTTCGAGTGTGTTTGGGAAATGCCCCGCCCCTTTCCATAACCGCCAGTTAAACACACTACTAACTCACTCAACCAGGATCCGCCCCTTTATTCTGCGTATGAATTATTATAATGAGGAATATTGTGACGTGTTTGTTCCCGGAAGAAACTCAAGACTACAATGGAGGCGTTTCAGGAGTTCAGAAACACTGATGCCCCATCCACACTACTACGTTTTAGTTTAGAAACGGAGATCTTTTGCTACGTTTGCTCCTCCCGTCCAGACTAAAACGGCAAAAAACGAAGACCTAAAACGGAGAACTTTAGAAACGCTGCCAACCCCGTTTTGCGCTTTGAATCTCCGGAGGGTGTTTTAGTGAAGACGGGTCAAACGGAGGACTTCAGAAACGATGACGCAGAGGCTCACGCTCGGCTCTCTGATTGGGTGTCACACCATACACACCTTTAGTGATTTCGTCTTTATTGTGGCGTACACCTTTCCCAGTGTTGTGTCTCGCTCTGGCGATGGATAATGCTCCTGGTACCTTTCCAATATGTCGCCGTATTTGGTTTGCGTCGACTACCAGTCTGTGTTTTCTGCTGCCACGGCTGTTTTGTATTCCCTTGTAACTTTAAGTAAAAGTTCCAACTCGTCTGTCCATGAAAAGAAATCTCTGGTCTTTCGACATTGCTAATCTTTGCAGAGTAACTTAGCTACTTTTTTCTTCGTCAAATCTGAGGAATAGTCAATCTGTTTCTGTTTACACTGCGCATGCCCAGTGTAGGTGAATGGTCACATGATCCGCATTTTCAGTCGTTTTAATGTGGACGGAGATCAATTCTAATACGCAGCTAAAACACTAGTGTGGACGGAGATCTTATTCGTTTTAATTCTCCGTTTCTAAACTAAAACGCAGTAGTGTGGATAGAGTCTGATATAAAGAAGAACTAGAGCTTTGCAGATATTTTTAATGCTCAAACAGCAACATTACACACTAAAGAAAGATAAATATATGATTAAATCTGGTTAAATCTGATTAAATTACTCTCTCTTAAAGCAACACACATATTTCGCTGATCCTTCAACCAATGCTAAGTGTTTGAAACCTCAGTTTGGCCACATTGACTGCACTCTGCGTGAACTTTTCTGACCCGCTGTCACCAGTTAACTTTCAGTTCTTCATGGTTTCAGACCTCATGACACAGCAAACACATCACCGCCTCGACGTGAAGATGGATGCTTTAGAAAACCTCCACTTCATTTCTTTCACCTTTGAATATCTTCATCATCTGCTGCCTGGGGACACGGCTAAGTTTGTGTTTCATTTTTACCACGTTCATTATTTGCTCTTGAAAATGTCCGCAGGACACGAGAACAAAAAAACAGTCCTCGAGGAACAAAGGCAAACTTCATAACAACACATGAAGTTAAGAGAGACATTCGTCAGCCTGCGGCTAAGAGAGGAAGCGGGAATCATAAATCTGAGAAATAGTCTTCTAGTTTCTGTTCCTAACGCTCACGCTTCTCCAACTTTAGTGTTACGTGAGCGAATACAAATGCAGCATCTGTACCTCCTGCAAAACTACTAGAACAACATTAGAACGGTTGCTGATCATCTCATTACAGAATAAAAATGAAGAATCAGTCATTTCTTCACTTCCGTTCTTCAGTGCAACACAAAAGGAGATATACAGATCATTCATGGTGCTCATTCAATTCAGATATGGCATGTCAAGGCACAGCTGGATTCATGATGACTTGCAACCGATGAGGTTTGATATCTGACGTCCAACCGGGTCCGACGTTTTTGACACGCCATATTTGAATTGAATATTGTCAATCACATGGGTTTGGTGCATCATGATGGCAACTAGATGACAGCAGTGTTCATTTTCTTTTGTCTACTTCTGTCTTAACAGTCTGAGACCTCAGCAAACTTTCAAAGGAGCCTCAAGATGACTTAGAATTATTTAAAAAAGACAAAACAACAAAAAATCTAGATATTTCTAAATTTAATTCACTCAAATTCGACCACTGTTTTTGTCTGTTAAGAACCAGGATGCTTGGAAAACCTGGATATATGAGGAAGCCTCATTTGAAAAGTGTAATTTAAGTCATGCAATATATATAGTAACACTTTAGTTTAGGCTCCATTTCTCACTATTAACTAGTTGCACATTACTAGGATATTGGCTGTTTATTAGTACCTATAAAGAACATATTAATGCCTTATTCTGCATGATAATATTCTACATCCCTTAATCCCCAACACCTAAACTTTCCAACTACCGTACTGACTATTAATAAGCAGTTATTAGTTTATTGAGGCAATAGTTAATAGTTAGTTAATAGCGAGAATTGGACCCTAAACTAAAAGGTGACCATATATAATTTTTTAAAAAAAATCTGTGATTGTCTAAAGAAATATGAGGTGACCATGTGAATATATCAATATTTCCCCAAATGTGACACTTTTGGACCAAAGGCACTGATGGATGTTAGTAATCACAAACACAAACAAACCGGAGGTAATCCAAATTAACATGTAAATAAAAAAATCAATAACTATAGATTGATTTAGTTTTGCCCTCCTGACAGAAATAGAAAATTTTGCCACCGTAACCATTAAAAAACAAAAACAAACAGAGGTCAAATATTGAAAATAGAGTCCGAAATCTTTCTAATGACAAATTTTGTAAAGATTATTTCATCTTTACAAAATGTGTCATTAGAAAGATTTCGGACTCTATTTTCGACACAGTAACAGTGTGCAGTGAATGTAAACGACAATCTTTAACCGTCGAAAAATGTCATAGTGAGACAGTCATGTAAAAACTAGGAGTATCTACAGATTAAAATATGCTCAGGAAACAAAGCAGAAGTATGGAGAAACACATGATCGTATGGAGGGAGAGCTTTGAACACTTGTGGACAACGAGGAGCCTTGGAGTCAAAAAAATGGGTTTCACCGCTTCAAACGAAGGAAATCGATTGCTATCGATCCTCTCATGTTTCTCATGTGTTCAGCACACTCATGCTCTCCAAACATCCTCTACACAAGATCAAAACACCCATGACATCAGCATTGCATTTCATTACCAAACCATCCCACACACACACACACATGATTCAAATGAGCTAAGAAATGAATAATTAAGTTTCCAGCATTGTGCAGCGGTGAGAGGCTCCTCAATCCTGCAACTAAACTCAATTTAAATCGATTCAGTGTCTCAAATCCTGGATGTTTTTCCCACGGGATGCAGCAGCCGCTAATGCACATTCAGTGTGAGGAAGAGATTTCAGTGTTTTAATGGTGAGCTGGACCACACAGCTGCACTGACAAACAAAACACACAGAAACACACAGAAACACAAATCAGGGTGTGTTACATCCTAAAGAGTGATTTAATTTCATTAGTTGTGCTTGCAGAGTGTTGTCATGGCAAGAAGCGCTCACACTATCCACTGAAAATATAGAATTAATTTAATATTTAATGTATATCGTTTCTACATTTACTCCTTAGACAAGATGTGATCATATGCTGTTAAATATCAACTAAAACTGAGATCTCTTCATTTCTAAAAAGCAATTTTGCGGCAGATTTCCGTGTCATTCCCACTGAGGAGCCTCAGCTGCTCCATTTAATGAGTAATTACAAATGTAATGAAGCAAAAATGAGTGTTAAAAATGAGCGTCTATGCTGTGATACATGATAAAATAAGATGCATGAAAAAAAGAGAAAAAAATAAGATGCATGAAAAAAGGCAGCATCCCCCCCCCCAAAAAATCGCATAATTCCCTACTATATAGTATAAAAAGTATTTAGTATAGAAAAAAAGGATGCGAAGGTGAAAAAAAGAGGTGACACTTGTAGGTCACATGATAATAACACCATGGTGAATGTAGTACGTCCAGATTACATTCATACTACACACTAATACTATATAAAACATAATAATTTTGTTTAGTGACCGTGAAGTAATTTCTTATTCAAAATAAGTGCCAACTCAAGAGAGTATGTGATTTCAGACGCAGCCACCGTCTGTGCTGTCATTTATATCTTATTTTAATGCCGTTTTTTAAATATGTTTGTTAACTGCATGCATGCGTTAGAGATGTGTGTTTTGGTCATTCTCACTGTTTGACAGAAAGAAAGAAAAAGACAAATATTTCTGTAATCTTCTTGAACCAACCGTAACCACCAACAATATCACTGTAACTAATCAATCACAACATTAAAAATGATTGTTTTGTGGATGTTTGTTTACATTATGTTGCAGTGTTCTTCAAATGACAATAAATATGGCATAATTTCAGTTTTGTTCCATCCAGATGTAAAAACTACTGAATAATCTAAATACAATACAGTTTCGGGTCAGCAAGTTTAGTTTTTCTAGAAAGAAGTTGGTTGTATTCATCAAGGATGCATTAAATTGATCAAAAGTGACAGTAAATACATAAAATATACTATTTCAAATAAATGCTGTTCTTTTGAACTTTCTATTCATCAAAGAATCCTGAAAAATAAAATGCATCACAGTTTCTACACAAATATGAAGCAGCACAACTGTTTCCAACACTGATAATAATCATAAATGTTTCTTGAGCATCAAATCATCATATTATAGTGATTTCTGAAGGATCATGTGACACTGAAGACTGGAGTAATGATGCTGAAAATTCAGCTTTGATCACAGGAATAAATTACACTTTACTGTATATTCACATTGAAAACAGTTATTTTACATGCTATTTTTTTCACATTTTCTATTATTTTTGATCATATTAAAACACCCTTGTTGAGCAGAACAGCCTTCATTCAAAACATGTACAAATCCTACCAACCCCACATTTTGAATCGCATGCAGTGTATGTTCACTTGAGACACTTGTTTGCAAACTTTTACGAAACAAGTCAAGACCACTTGCAGAAAAAAAGTCCATCAGTGTTTCTGTAGATGTTTCCCTCACTTGAGCTCGTCCCTAAAGAGTGTGTGTGTAAATCTGGACACGAGCCGTGTCCTTGCCTGAGGGTCTGTCCTGTTATAACACACACACACACACACACACACACACACACACACACACACACACACACACACACACACACACACACACACACACACACACACACACGCACACACGCACACACGCACACACACACACACCTGTTTGCCCCAATCTCTCTCATTATGTCCAGTCATCAGTGAGTCACTGGCCTCTAATGGCCTAATGCGACTGTGTGACACACACCGAAGCTCAAAGCATCTCTCACATTAAAACCCCTCATGATCCCTGCAGGAAACTGACATTCACAGCGAAAAAAGAAAGTTAGGAGAAACCCGAACGGAAATTGGCTTCTCCTGAGAGATGAATGGAGTGATGTCACGAGAGAAGGTCACATCCCAGCATGCACCTGTGTGTCCAGAGCCGAAAGCTGATTAGAGGAAGTAGATCTCTGGAGAAAGCCACTGTTGCACGAACCCGTTCGAGACCCTCGGACGCTTCTGTAGAGGACAAAACTAGTGGAGGGAGTCGCTCTTATCTTACAGTTCTCGACCGGAAGATTTTGAGGGAAAATCCCTGTAAAAAAAGCTGCAGCTTATCCGAGCTTTTGTTTGGAGAGGAGAGAACGGGTCGACTGGTGTTATCAGACACAAAACACTATCACAGCTACAAGATCAAGACCTCACACACAGATAACACTGCAAACTGCAGGACGACTGAAGCTAGACTACGAGATGATCGTCATATAACGGTTTCATTTATGAATATAAATACAGTAAAAACTGAAATATTGTAAAATTATAGTACAAGTGTTTTTTATGTGAATTTTCAGCATCATTACTCCAGTCTTCAGTGTCACATGATCCTTCAGAAATCACTATAATATGATGATTTGATGCTCAAGAAACATTTATGATTATTATCAATGTTAAAAACAGCTTCATATTTGTGTGGAAACCGTAGGGCTGGGTATCGTTCAAAATCTTTCGATACCTCAGTTTCGATACCGGTTCCTAACGATACTTTTTTCGATACCAATTTTATGAAATCCATATTAACAAGATTACATAACACATTACCTCAGAAAAACTTTGGTTTTATTTTTTTCAGTTTGACTCATGCTCCTTAGCCAGTGCACAAAGGAACAAAAAATGTTTTATAAAGAGCTCATGCTCACCAAAGCTGAATTTTTTTAAATAAAAAATACAGTAAAACTTGTAATATTGTGAAATAGTATTACAATTTAAAATCTTATTTGAATATATTTCAAAATGGAATTTATTTAAATGAATTGAATTCAAAGCATCATTTTCAAAATCATTACTTCAGTGTCACATGACCCTTCAGAAATATGAAAACAGTTTGCTGCTTAATATTTAGGAAAATATGATACATTTTTTCATGATTCTTTGATTAATAAAAAATCCAAAAGAACAATTTATTTAAAAACGAAATATCTTGTAACATTACACATGTTTTAATGTCACCTTTGATAACTTTAATGCATCCTTGCTGAAAAGAAATTCTGACTAACCAACACATTTTTGGACGGCAGTGTACATTCAGTAGGTTATTATTTATTGCAATATAAACACTGTCAGAGTGATCAACAAGGTATCTCTTCATTTACCAATCGAAGAGAAGCAACTTTTATGTTTACTCTGTGCACTGTCAAGGCATTCATCATATTTGTCGTGGTACCGGTCTTTGCAATTATTTTACCGCAAATAGGCCTACTGCATCGCGCACTGTTGGCATCGAGTCTGGAGAAATGTACCCAGACTTTTGATCGACTTTTCCACATCTTTAAGGTATTATGTGTGTGTGCTCGCGTCTCCTATGAATATGTGCGCGGAGAGTTTGTGTGTGTGTGTGTGTGTGTGTTCACGTGTCAGTGCTCGTGTGAGTCGCGTACAATGTATGCACGTGGAGCGTTTGTGTGTCCACGCGCGCGTCTCATGTGTGTATGTGCGCGGAGAGTTCTGCGCGTCTTGTGTGTGTAGAGTTTGCGTGTATGTGAATTTCGTATGCATTTGTTTGAGCACTGACGTTGACGAGTTAACTCCGTAGGTATCGAAATCTGGAACCGAACAACGTGTCATTTTTCGATACTCGATAGTATCGAGGCAATTCGATCGATACCTAAAAAGTATCGAACTCGGTACCCAGCCCTAGGAAACCGTGATATATTTATATTCTTCAGTATTATTTGATGAATAGAAAGTTTAAAAGAACAGCATTTATTTGAAAAATAATCTTTTGTAACATTTTGTCTTTACTGTCACTTTTGATCAATTTAATGTCATTGATAAACAAAAAAAAGTATTATTAACATTAAAAAAGCAAACAAATCTTACCGATCTCGAAGACGACCTACTTTTCCAATCAGAACAGTATTTATCTAGTTTTTATTTAGATTATCAAAAATGTATATGCCAATCTAAAACAGATCAACAGCAGCAATAAACTAAAACATGTCACTACAAAAAGACAACACAAATGATCAAAGAGGTACTTATGTGCACACATCTCACATTAATTATTTGCAAACCACATCATTTACATGAACTTTCTAAAACATCAGTGTGTTGTGATTGGTCGAGTGTGTTTGGGAAATGTCCCGCCCCTTACCATAACCACCAGTTTAACACACTACAAACTAACTCAACCAGGCTCCGCCCCTTTATTCTGCATATGAATTATTTAAATGAGGAATATTATGACATGTTCATTCCCGGAAGAAACTCAAGACTTTCAGGAGTTCAGAAACACTGATATAGAGAAGAACTGGAGCTTTGCAGAGATTTCTCATGATCAAACACTAAACGGCACTAAAACTCCCGGACAAAATCTTAGCCGGTAAAGCATAGACTTTGCTCGGCTCTCAGTGGAAACACAGACTGGTTCACAGGAAAAAGAGTGTGTGTTTCTTCATTAGTGCTTCACTTCAGGAAAGGATTTAATCATGCAATCTGAGACACTCAATCAATCAAACTAAGAAATCAATCGATGGATCAATACTCACCTCTCCATCTCATACTCTTTCAGACCCGGCTTCACACGCTTCATCACCTGCAGGGAAACACACACAAATCACATATAACACAGCTTTATCAAATATTCAATTATCCACACGGAGGGATTCCCGTTCCTCTCTCCACATCGAGTGTAATAATCTCGATGAACTCTCGCAGGCAGTCGGCATCGAGAGCCGCAAAATAGCTCTGAAAATGACCAGCAATTGCCTTCAAATTACAGAAGGCCTCATCCATTTGATGAGATAACAGTCATTTGCAGCGCGCGGAGAGGAACGAGTGAGAGTGTGTGTCGAGGGCGGATTAGAGGGGCTGTTTGATGATTGCAGGTTAGGAAGCTTTTATTTTAATCGAGAGTCTGAGTCACAGCAGCACTGAAGGATCCCCGGGAGAACGTGGAGATCAGGTTGTTTCACATAATGGTAGAGTGTTGGGTGACAGAGGCAATATGATACTTATACGAATAGAGAATATAAAGAAGGAAAAAAAAAAATACTTTCATGGACGTATTAAAGGAGTGGCATAATGCCCGTTACACAAGATGTAAAAAAGTGGCCAGAGAGAGAAGTTTTAAAGGAGTTAAGACATGGTTTTTGTTTTATTATGTTCCATTAGGTGCAATTATAGTATTACTATAGTTTTTGGGACAAAAACCTATTAAAATTGAGGGATTTATGATCTTTTCCCACCCTGTTTCTCATCCTCTGATTCAAACAGTGTGTTTTGGGGGTGTTTCCCCTTTAAGAGTTCAGTGGTAACGTTAACGCCCACTGTTATGATTGGCTAACGTCCGTGCTTATGCATAAAAAGTAGTTTTAAGATGAAATGCATTACTTGCAGTTTGCGGCGTCATTGTTGGGCCCAGAATAGTCGGCACGGCCTGATCTTTAAAGGTGCCCTCAACTTCAAAATTGAATTTATCTTGGTCTAGTCAAATTACAAGAGTTCAGTGCATGGACAAGACATAGAGTGAGTCTCAAACTGTATTGTTTTCTCGTTCTCATTTAATTCACGTTTTTGTAAAACACCCCTGAAAAACAGTCGAATCTCCACATAATACCGACTGTGACGCAGTTGTCGGGATCATTAATATGTATGACTCCACAACTTTGCATATGCCAGCCCATGTTCAATGACAAGCGGAATTGCGCAGTCGAAGCATAGGCAATTTTCCCGTGGAAGATACAATCGAGACTCATAGGGAAAATGGCAGACCATGGCAATAAATGTTATGTCCCAGGCTGTGCAGGGAATGTGACAACTTTTCATACCCTTCCTTCAGAAAAGACATGTCAACAGGCGTGGTTGATGTTCATTTATAATCGAATACCGCAACAGTTTAATTCTAGATTGTTAGTTTGTTCCGCGCATTTCACCTCGGACGCATTTGCAAATCTGGGACAATTTCAAGCAGGCTTCTCTCAGCGTCTTTATCTGAAGAAGGGGGCAATTCCAACTCTAATCGCGCCAGCGGTAAGTAGTGATTTTATTAACGATAATTTACACTGTTATCTAGATCCAGCGCAACATCATAGTACAGTAACATATTGCAAACTCCAAGTAACGAGTTAACGTACATAACTAAATAGTATGACAAATTATTTACGCTGAGGATTAATATTTCTTGCCTGTGTTGTAATATAATTCTAAAAAATAATACAGTAGATACATATGCAAAATCCCTTTTGTCAAATAATTTTACTTCGATTTCATCAACAACACGTCAGGGGGTATCCACGCTATTTTTTAGTCTTGATTCAACTTTGAAAACCTGTCATATTGAAATTACACGGATAGTTTATAATAATTAACATGTTTTACCATGTTCAAAATAAAAATTGTGACTGCTGACGTTATGAGTTAATGAGTAAAGCTAATGCTATCAAGTTAACGTAACGTTTAGGTAAGTTAACGTTAGAAGTTCTAGCATTGACGTGACAGTTAAGTTCTTATTGACAATAGAAAAATTAACTTACCACTCAGAAACGTCCATTTCTAATCTTAAAATAATTGGTTGTTCTTCAAAATCGCCGTCTACGTCTGAAACAGGCTCAAACATGTAAGGTCGAACACCTAATCTCTCCATTGTCAGTCACGCTGTACATCAGGAACCTGTTTGATGACACTCGGAGCTACTGTAATGAGCCCGCAGTGAAACAGCCAATCACTGCAGAGCTCTTCATTACTATTCATGACCCTTCCAAATAAGGTAAAAACAGACCATTTCATTCTAGGGGCAATTTCTAGAGTTGAACATGGACCTGTAAAACCATTTCTGGACATTTTAAATGAACTAAAATATGAAATACCCTCTATGTAGATATCAAAGACCAAATTTTTATATTATTTCAAAGCAGTATAGGGCACCTTTAAGCAAACGTTTTCAGGCAAAGCCAGCATCATACTGCGATTTGACACACACTTAAATTAACACTGCTGTGACCGGGACTTCCGCTAAAAATAAACTGCATCCATTTTTCCCTGACGTCGATCGTTCGGCAGTGTATTCAAACATGTTGTTTGTCCACAGGAACAGCACGTCTGCGTGACTTGCTAACAGACCCACTCGCTGCACGTCGACTCAACAACACGACAACGATGCGATGATGCGCGATGATGCGAAATGAGGTGTAGTTGTCATGCGCTGGAGGCGTTCATAGCAAACCACTGGTACGTCACTTCATACCGTGGATCCACAACGAGCTGTATTTAGAGCTTGATTAAATAAAGTGTTTGTTTATAATGGAGAGGACGTCTTAAAGGGATACTCCACCCAAAAATGAAAATGCTGTCATCATTTACTCACTCTCAAGTTGTTGCAATCCTGTATGAGTTTCTTTCTTCTGCTGAACACAAAGCAAGATATTTTGAAGAACGATTGGAACTTTGGCACCATTGACTTCCATAGTAGACAAAAAAAAAATACTATGGAAGTCAATGGTGTCAAAGTTCCAATCATTCTTCAAAATATCTTCCTTTGTGTTCAGCAGAAGAAAGAAACTCATACAGGTTTGCAACAACTTGAGGGTGAGTGAATGATGACAGCATTTTCATTTTTGGGTATCTCTTGAAGCTATGAAACTTGCAGGAAGTTTTAATGGTACAAAGACCTCTTATATACCAGAAGATCAAGGCAAATTTGGTTTCTCATGTCATGGTCCCTTTAACTCAATATACCCCACAGGTATTTTTATACAGCATGTTAAAGTTGTCACTTTTTGAGGGTGAACAAAAACGGTTTTACTGTATAATTCTGAGAAAAGAGAGAGCGAGGAGGAGCAAAAAATGACAGCTTGTCTCGCGCTGCATTAGACACTCACGGTCTCCTGAGAAACTTCTCCTGGGAGTTTGGGAATGACGGGAATGAGTGGATCAGGTGTCAAACGCTGGGTTTTAACAACGAGAGGATAGACACGCTCATGCTAACTTCTCATTTGTGCCTATATGTTCTTCCTGTGCTGAATATAAATGCCTCATTAAGAATATTTTATTTAACCTTTATTTAACCAGGAAAAGTCCCATTGAGTTTCAGTAACTCTTCTCACGGGAAGTCCTGGCCAAGACAGGCGGACAAAAAGTAAAAAAAAAAATGAAAAAGGACAAAGATTACATATTACACCACAAATCTCTATATATACACTATACATACACTAACAAAACATTTTACTTACATACACATGACACATGCTAACACACACACACACACACACACACACACACACACACACACACACACACGCTCTTTTAGTGATTCATAAATACTTATAATACTAATATCGGACTATGAGCTCATTTCGCTTGAAATTATTTAATTATACTACAATCAAACTACAGAGTATGTGAATTAATGATGTCGATATATAGTTTATATAATTTAGTAATGCAGCTTTGGACTTGTTGACAATGTTGTTATATATATATATTTGTCTATTTATTTATTAATATATAAGGTTATCTTTATTATGAAAGATTTTATTTGTACTAATCTACGGGTCTCACAATTGCCCCATATAGTGATAAATAAAGTTTTTGAAATGAAATAAGCGAATACAGACTTACAATTTAAAGGGCACCTAGTAAAAGCAATTGCATTGGTCAGTCAGAGTTGACTTTAAAAGGCTTTTAAAAGTATTGATGGGTGGAAGTGATTCTAGATTTAAGGTATTTTGGAGTTCATTACAGACATTTAGTTTCATATGACGAGAAAGCTATTTTTTTACCAAGTTCAGTTCTTGTTGATGTTATAATTAATAGAATATTTTTTGACGACCTTGCCCTGTAAACACTATTTTGGTAAGTAAGCAAATTTGAAATGTAGAGGGGTAATTTACCCAAATATAAAAAGTTTTTTGATACATCTTCTGTCAGAAACATTAGGAGGGTTAAAAGTAGGGGTGGGGGGAAAAATCGATACAGCATAGTATCGCGATATTTTGTGGCAATATCAATAACTGTATCGATACACGGGCGCCAAGTATCGATCTTTTTTTGCAATATTTAATTATAAAATGATCTGTTTTACTTTCCGGTTTTCTTCATTGGTTTCTCTATTTTTCACTGCTTCAACATGGGTTGAATCTGAAATCGCCCCCTAAACCCCATTCACTAAGTTAGCCCTATTCCCTACGCTAGTCCAATAATACTGTTCACTTGAAGGAGGGAATGAAAACGAGTGAGTGAATTCGGACAGCCGTTGAGCGTAAGCTGTACACGTTAATGCAGTGCAATGTGGGACAGAGACGCGATCTGACACGCACAATGTTCATTTAACCCTTAATCACTCTTTGGGGTCATTCTGACCCCACTGGACTTTTCCTTGATTTTTTAAAAATGTTCCCTTCATCTCAGGGCCATCACTCTGTGACTTTTCCTAAATAATCTATCTAAACATGCACAAAAAAACTGGGTTCGATTCGGTTGTTCTAAAGGTGTGTAAAAAAAAATTTACCGTTTAAGGTCTTTGGGGTCAAAATGACCCCAATTGAAAATGAATGGGAAAATGAAAAAAATGACTTTTTTTATTTTGTTTGTCAAAAAAATAAAAGTAAATCCATTATAAATCTGAAATGTTCTACATATAAACCAAGGTCTGGTCCTAGAGCATAAATAGAAAGTAGAACAAACTTTCTATCTCATACACACACACAGCCACACACACACAAACACACACATGTCATGACTGCAACAGAGAGCATTTTTACAAAAATTGGCAAATAAAATAAACAAAACTGGCATAAATCTAAAAAAAGATACATTTAAATCAAGGTCTGTTCCTAGAGCATAAACACAAAGTGGAACGAGCTTTCTATCTCACACACACACACAGCCACACACACACACGTATGCATATGTATGCATCCTGTTCATTACAGTTTATTGGTGTTGTTGTTTTGTATTATATTGGTTTATTTACTTGGTTTATTAAATTTATTTTGTTCTAAAATCTCTTGTTCTAAAAAAATAAATAATTGTTGATAAATAATTTTCTGAAATAAATAGTGTGTGATTACAATCATGTCATAGTGCTGACTTGTAATGTTTCTGCAAATGTATGTATAATAATTTGCAAAAGCAGATAATTCAAAATATATCAGACAACAACAACAAACTCTAACTTTGACAAAAATATTTTATGCAATTCACAAAATATATATCATATATATATTAAGTTGTGAGGAGAATTTGAAGCATCAAGAAAAATGAAGTGAAAATGAATGAGTCTCTATGGACCTCTACTGGAAATATGTGGTCATTGCACTTTCTTTCTTTAATTATAATTTCTAAAGTTTTTCCACAAACCTGCAGATGGCAGTATTCTATCCCTAACACATAGAGCAATGTCCAAAAACTATTTAGATTTAATTAATATCATAATTTAAGTGATATTTTCTTTAAAAAATCATTTTTTCATGTGCCAATTTATGTCTTAGTTATGTAATTGTGCAGTAAATAAGTAAAAAACTTCAGAATTTCCACAAAAACACAGCATAAATGTATAGTTGAGAAGTAAATAGAAAAAATGATATATAGTTTTCCATATAAAAAATTTATATTTCCTTATGCAATCGCTCTTTAAAAGTTTGGGGTCAAAATGACCCCAAAGACCTAAAGTGTTGTCCTTTTCTAGGAGTGATTAAGGGTTAAGACGTTATTTAAATCATTTTAGACTGCTCTTATGAGGACATTTGACAAAACGGACGTTTTGGCATAATTTGTGCGTGTAAAGCCTGGTTCACACGGGACGATTTTAAAATTGTCGGCCGATTTTCCAAACCTGAGAGACCCCACACACGGCGATAAAAAAATCACTGGTCAAACAGTTTTGGTCGTACAGTGTGTGTCACTATCGTAGCAAGCCTAGAGCTCACCATTCATGTGACCTAGGTCTCCTATTCAGAGAATAATTATGTCCTGTCCCGTGTCCTGAATGTTCAAGAACAAGTTTTCAAGTTTTCGCACTTCAGTTAATGTGTAGAAGATAATGTTTAAAGAATTAAATGTGACATTTAATTAAAGTGAGTTGAGCAGTCTTATTTTACTCATTTTTTGTAATGCTTTTGAATAATATGGGGGACATAAATCACAATATCGCAGAATCGAATCGCAATACTTGCTGTATTGCAATATATTAAGAGTCGCAATAATATTGAATCGTGGCCCAAATATCGCAATACTATCAAATCGACACATTTAGGGCTGTCGCGGTGAAGGAATTTCCCTTGCGGTAATTTTGAGTGGCTCAATAGCGCGATATGCGGTATTACCGCCATTTATTTATATTTATTTACTATTATTTGTTGCTATATAAATACGTGTTATGATGTGGTCAGCATACACAAAAACAGTGTAACCGAAACTAAACAGCGTCTCTGCGCATTGAAAGGCTGTCACTCAGCGCGCACATTGTTACGCCAACGGACTGTCTTTGAGTGAGTCATTAAACCGTTCATTCAACGAAAATGTTCAAAAAGCGGATTCCTTAAATGATAGATATAATGAAACAAGGTGTTAATTATTTTTTTACTTTGAGCTCCACTTTTCAAGGCTCAGCTGGCCAGCAATGCTTCACTTTTGGGCAAAGCTGAAGCAATGCTTCACTTAATAGAGACAAATGGCATTGATTCAATGCGTGACTCGCAGCTTTCCCCCCACGGCTTCCTCGCGCTGTGTAACAGTTAATGCTGACCAGCACTGACGCCATTCATGGTAAATACCCTTACACGTTAAATGGATGAAACGACAAATATTTCGCTCTGCTTGGAAACGGCAACCTTTTCACGAATATACATGACTTGACTTCAAAGACAGACGCAGGTAATCGCACGCGCTCAGTCGATCACATTCACTGTCTGTTTAGGCAAATCCACGAAGCCTCTGTACAAATCACCATGATAAACAGTCTTGTTATCATTATTAACTTACTTAACATTCAATACACATGGTACGAACAACGAAATGTGGCCTTATGAAAAAACGCGGTTTGCGGTTGCTGCGGTTACTTGCATTCCTCTGCGGTTGGCATGTCAGTAGCGCGGTATTGCAATATTGCGGTTATCGCGACAGCCCTAGTCACATTTTTTCCAATTCCCACCCCTAGTTAAAAGGCATATAAAAAACATCAGGAATGAAAGCAGGGCACAAGGTCAGAGTTTCTACAAGTGACAAGAAACCCAAAGGAGTTGACACAGTAAACTAATTCAGCGCTGAGCAGAAACACAAGTGATTGTGCTAGGCTACAAAAAGTGTCTGCCAGAAACAATCTATTAAAACAAAATGAATTCAATCAGTTAGTAGCAGGATTCGTTTTCTAGATTACTCTAAATGAGTTACAGTAAAAAGAATCTAATTGAATGCATGCCTATTTTAAAGAGGAAAATGAAATGGGTTTGATTACAAGGCATAAACTGATAAAATATATATCTTAAATGTAAAGCAAGTATATATCCTCAAACCCAAGTTAGCAGAGGAACCACAGAACTCAATAAACTCGGAAGTAAAAACTCAATAAATGTTCTCTATAGTGAAATTGATTTTTAACAACAACTTATAAACCTTTAAAGACAGGCTTACTGTGAGCTACGTGCTTGTTAATCGATGGTATTTGATTCTGTTGAAGCTGTCAGTCTGCATTACTTCAGCTTAGTTTCAAAATAATCATGTTGTCCCTGTTGTCCAATAATCATGGAGTCCCTGGCGAAAAGCTACATTACCCATGATGCTGTGCAGAAAATTACACCAATCAGAGGTGAAAATGTAATCAAGTTGATCTCGCTATGCTCACAAAATTCTTTCGTTTTATATACCTACATCGTTTTTAATTCTATTATGCTGTCTGCAATGCCTCATGGGATTGTAGTTCTTTCCCTCACTAAAGCCGTTTAGTACAGTCTTATACATTTGTATTTTTGTCTGATTTAAAAAAAAATTGGTAGTGTTGTCGTGAATATCTTCGTAGCTAGATGGTTTGGTTCATTGCTTATAACGCTTTAATTAAGACCTTTTTTAAATTCCTAAGGGAAAAATTAATGAAAAATACTTCCTCAACTAGCGGCGCTAAAAAAGGGGCACAAATGCACTCTATTTGCTATAATATGCCAGAAAGTAAATTACGTTTGCATTAAATATGAATTTACTATGTTGACACAGGCGTAACTAAGCAACTACGAGGTTGCTAACAGGCCCAGACCAATCAGGGGCCGGCGTGACTGGAAGATATTGATTGACAGCTAGGGCCTCCAATCGCATTTTACTACTTTTAGTCTGATCGCATTTTACTTTATGGCGAATTTATTTGAATAAATAATGACAACAACATATTTTACTGATCATTGAATACATGTGTGAAACGCACAATAATGGATTTGTGTAATTTGTTTTGGGAATCCCGGGTCTGGAAGTGAACGTATTCTCACAGAGGAAAGCCTGGAAAATGCAGATATAATGTAAGTGAGCATCTTTTTTTAGTGTATTTGGACCTAGGCCTGTGTGTGTGTGTGTGTGTGTGTGTGTGTGTGTGTGTGTGTGTGTGTGTGTGTGTGTGTGTGTGTGTGTGTGTGTGTGTGTGTGTGTGTGTGTGTGTGTGTGTGTAGCAGTGAGTAACAATGTGTTATACTGCGCATTCACCAGTGTTGTGTGTGTGGTGTGTGTAGGCTACTCCTGATTTTGTCAGTCATCTCATCTCTTATACGCTGTGTTTATGATCTCTCCTGTCCTCTTCATGATATCTACTCGTGGAGATTGGGTCATCACGTGCTGTATTAGATAATATTGATAATCCTGCATAAGGGCCGGTGTTAGCTCGTTACGCCACTGTATGTTGACATCCTCCTAAACTAGTCTGGTCTGAACAGTCTCAGAAAAAAAGGTACAAAAGCTGACACTGTGGCTGGACCTTTTTAAAAAGGTACACCTTTGCGCCTAAAGAGTGCATATTGGTCCCTCAAAGATACATATTGATACTAAAAGTGTACATATTAGTACCTAAATGGTACATATTACAACCCTTTTGAAGGGTACTGTCCCAGTGACAGCTTTTGTACCCTTTTTTCTGAGAGCGAGTTAATGAAACTGCACTATATGTGTAGGATAAGATGTATACATGCTTGATTGATTGAGAGAACTAATGTTATTTGAAGATATATAACCATTTCATGCCTCTCTGAACTGATACAGAACATCAAGACGTTAATTTCTCTACAGAAATGTACATTTATGCTTTTGGCATTTTGCCTTCATTCAGAGTAACTCACAGTGCATTAAAGCTGAAAATCGAAGCATTGACTCCGGCATTATTAGCATCATTCTCTACATGCTTGAAACCACATCTACATATAGTCCATTATTCATATCTGTAAGGTCAAAGGTCAAATAAATGTTGTCAGACTCAATAAAACTGGACTGGAGCTGAACTCTTAATCTCCGTTCCAGACGTACGCCTCAGCTTTCCTCACCGCAAACACAAAATCAGCATTTAAGTCGGTCATTTACATTTCAAACTAGCAGAACTTGCTGCTGTAAGCATCACTGACACACATTCAGATGAATCTCACGTAACCCCCAAAATAAAGTCATATTTTGCTTAAAGAAACTGGAGCCTGTTTTAAGGCCCACTGAGACCCTCAAAAGTAAAATAATGTCCATATTTGAGAGAAATATGACATTCAGTCAAAGCTCTGGAGAGAGAAAGCCCAGACATCCTCAACACGTTAAATCGAGCAGACAAGCTTTTTAGACCACGCATGAAACTAAGACAACCTCTAAAATATTAATTAATAAAATGTTAATGAAGATGAAACAGAAACTGCATAAAAACATGAAATAAAATAAAAAGATAGCTAACTCCAGGAACTCCTGCTTGGTTTATTAGGACTCAAAATCCTTATTTCACCCAAAGTGTCCATATTATACTATTTTAAAAGATCCTAATTTTGTTTCTTATGTCTCCTACAATATATTTACATTCATCCAGGGTCAAAAAACACTAATTTTCTCATCATTTACTGTAATTGCAGCATCAGCTCTTTTCTCTCAGTGTCTGAAACGCTTCGATCAAAGATTCAGTCTCTCTAAGCTCCGCCTCTCTGAGAGCTGCTCTGTTCTGATTGGTCAGAAAGCAAACGCTCATTATCATATCTGAATCTCAGCTCTTGATCACAGTGATACAAACAGTAACGATGGTGTGGGTTTTACCGGATCAATCTCAGAAAACAGCGTCTTCTCGACACGAACAACACGAACCAACTCTCCAGTCTCAGATACACTAGTGTTTGAGGGGAGCTAAGAGACGCTGTTCAGCCAATCAACACCACAGACTGGCATTATGCTAATTAGTTACAAGTGATACTGGAATTACTGACGACACATTTACTTCTTTCTTTTGAGAGACACAAATGCCATTTATCTGCACTTTAATCTGTGAAACTGCAGAACTTTTACATTCACACACAGCTCTATTACACATGACATGAGAGGGAATATCCAAAATTGCATAATAGGGGCGATATTATGCGATTAAAGCTTCTTTTAATGATTCTTTTTGAATTTTGAGGAAGAAAGATGTTTGGAAACGTTTTTCTCTCCACATCAGCACACGAAGAGACACGTTCCACAACCATTAACGGAACCGAAAGTCATTAAAAATGGAAGCGATTCTAAATAAAAAATAGATTTTGATTCTCAAACCTCGTCAAAACTCTTTCCGCTCAACGGCTTCTCGTGGCCGTACAGTGAACTCGTTCATATCCCTCGTTCCTCATTTCAACATTCAAAAAACAATTTGTTTTCATTGTGGCCGTGACTCATGTCCCTCTTAAACCGAATATCCAGTAATAAAGGAAGACGAGAGGTTACAGCCGTGAGATGTTTGTCTATATCAGCTCTGGCTAAGACTGGCACTTATGAAGAGCTATGTGTGTTAATATGTGCCGAGGCCTTCATCGCTGGAAACGAGAGTTCAAAGCAGCCGAGAAACCGGTCCTTGAGAGCTTGGGCTGAAGATCGACCCAGTCTGTCAAGGCCATTCTCCATTTGATGAGGTGCTGAGGTTATTTTCTTCAGATAATGCAAGGACAAGCGTTCACAATGCCGTCCACACACGTGCTGAATCCTGACAGTAATGACGGAGATGGAAAGCTTTCTCAACAGTGTTCAAGGAATAGTTCACCGTAAAATGAAAATTTTCATTATTTACTCATGCTCGCATCTAGACCTGTATGATTTTTTTTTTTTTGGGTTATAAATTCAGTAAAGCTCCAAAAAAGGACATAAATACACAATTAAAGTATGAAAAAAAAGTCCATACACTGTAAAAAAATATTTTTTAAACTTGTAATTAGAAAAGTTATTTATAATGTAAATTAGAATGCATTATATCTTTTCATAAATAATTGTAATCAAAGTTAAAATGCATTATAATATTTGCAGATTCATTACATCTGAAATTGGTTGTTTCTCATGTGTTTGAATGTGATCTTTGAACTTTGAACTAAATAAAACAAAGATTTGTGGAGTGTTTTACAAGAGTATACTATTTCAGTTTATGTAAAAAATTAAAAAAAATAAATCACGTTTATTTCAATGTGTTCATTTGTCAAATTTACTAGGAATTTTTGTAAGATTTTACTTAAAGCGTTTATGTATAATGCATTATAAAGGTATTCACAAATCACAATGTACGTTATAATGCATTTGCATTTGTCTATATAATGCATTTGTAATGTTTGCAGATTAATTCATTTTTGCATCTGAAATTGATTGTTTGTCATGTTTTAATGCATTATAGGTGTAAAAATGAATAGATAAGTATTATAATGCATTATAACGGATTCATAAGATCATAATGCATTATAAGGCAAACACTTTTAAAATGCATTATATACAACGACTTAAAGTAAAGTGTTACCAGAAGTAAAGCCTTTATCTATAATGCATTAGAAAGTTATTCATAATGTACATTAGAATGCATTATATATTTTCATAAATAATTGTAATCACAGTTAAAATGCATTATAATATTTGCAGATTCAGTACATCTGAAATTGGTTGTTTCTCATGTGTTTTAATGCATTATACTTTCTAGGCCTAACATTATACCATAAAACATATAATATATAAACTGTTTACAATTATTCACGAGACTATTATAAGGTGCATTACGAGCCATAATCAATGCATTGAAAATACTTTTATAATGCATTACATATAAAGGCTTAAAGTAAAGATTTACCCATTTTGTGCCATTTTAAGTCTTTATTATACAGCTATAACCTTTAGGATTTAAAACAACATGAGTTAAATGAAGTAAATAATGACAGAAGTATGTTTTATGAGTGATCTATTCCATTAAGAACAGAATCTGTTTCCTCAAGAGGCGTGTTGTGTGGAAATCTCTCCATAACGGCGACATGAATCGATATTCAAAAACTCTTATGATGTAACGCCAGCGGTTACTATGATAAATATGATCTTAGCTTAAACACACAGAATTAATTCATGTACAAACCACAGACTGGCCCATTAATATCCAACACTCTTAAAAAGGCTTTTTATTCATTACTGGATATCAGGAGCTTATTCTTCCACAAAGCAGCAGCACTATCAATCTAGAATTATTAAATTATTTCGAGTTTGAATTTGAACATTTGAAACGTCATGTTCACTTAATAAATACCGTCTAACAGCGCATATATCAAGAGTCTGTAAATATATCAAGAGTCTGCATTCATAAGCGGAGGGGGATAATATACATTATGAGAGCGGCGTTGCATGATTAATGACACACATCTACACTATATTAGAGAGTAGTTTACAAGAACTTATTGTGCCCACTGATTGCATCATTTTGTTGTTTGTATTGTTTTAGCATCTGATTCAATAAGGAACTGTTAGGTACACTCAAAAAAATACCTCATCAGTTGAATGTATATTAATCATGTGGCAAATTTCCACATAACATTATTACATTAATAAAGCTGTATGTAATAATGTCTGTTGGATGTAATCAAACTATCTCGATCTGAATGCTCACAATTACATTGACCTAATGTAATTTTCCTTAAAATCAAACTGAACTGTATTACATTGACCTAATGTAATTTTCTTAAAATCAAACTGAACTGTATTACATTGACCTAATGTAATTTTCTTAAGATCAAACTGAACTGTATTACATTGACCTAATGTAATTTTCCTTAAAATCAAACTGAACTATATTACATTGACCTAATGTAATTTTCATAAAATCAAACTGAACTGTATTACATTGACCTAATGTAATTTTCCTTGAAATTCAAACTTACTTTATTAAATTTAAGTAATGTAATTTTTCCAGAGTAAAATTTAACCAATGACCAATGTGTTTTTCTAGTAGGTCTAAAAGAATGTCATAATCTAGTGCAGTTTTTCTTGAGTAAAATATACAAAAATTACAATATTGTGCTGATCTTAGAATTGCTTGCATACATGTATTTCATATTGTTGCATACATTACCATACCTTCAAAAACATGCCATTACAGTAAGCACACTCACAAACAAATCAAATAGCCTTTGTTTATTCATTTCATGAATTTAAAAACTGCACAATGGCTTAAAACAATTGTACACGACACTATTAAACAGTAGTGCTAGCAGAGCTCCGTTAGTCATGTTATCTCAAAATAAAAACTGGTCTGCAGAATAAACACTGATCAATCTACTCTGTCAAGTAATCACTTAGTTTGCATTTACAATTTATTTTAAATTATTTTTAAAAAAAAGAGAGAGAGAGAGAGAGAGAGAGAGAGAGAGAGAGAGAGAGAGAGAGAGAGAGAGAGAGAGAGAGAGAGAGAGAGAGAGAGGTTCAGTTTGCTGTTAAGATTAGATGAACAAAGGATATTTTTATGACCATTTTATCATTATATCCATTAAACTGGTCTGCAGAATAAACACTGATCAATCTACTCTGTCAGGTAATCACTTAGTTCGCATTTACAATTTATTTGAATACAAAAATGCAGACAACACACATGTAAAAAAAAAAAAACCTTAAAAAAAACTGATCTACTCAAACATTTTCAGCTTTAGCTTTTGGACTCTGTCTGACAGCCTTTGTCCATCCAGATTTAGAAACAATTTTTGAAAGACTTCGAAGGTATGCTGCAGGTTGGATGGGTACCTCAAATCCAGAGCATAAATTATGCCCATAAGCAAAGTGATGGCACACGGCACAGTCTGTATTTCTCCGAGTACCTCTACTCCCGCAATTACAATTGAAACTTTTGGTGGTTGTTCTGGACCCACACAGATCCCAAGGACCATCTCCTCTTTTGATTTATCTGCCTGGTCACAGTCCTTGAAGTTGGAGAAACACAAACATTGTATGGTTAAAACAACAAAACATCCCACTAAACTTGCATGGGCAAGATTTAAGAAGTTCACAATAGGTATTGCAATACCAAACATAACACTTTGTGAAGGCAGCTGACTCCCTGTCATGTGCATCACAGGTTTTCAAACCCTGGGTCACAAGAATTTTTTTTTAAAGTTATTTCAATTTTAGTTATAATAACAAATAGGCTAATAAGAAGAAGAACAACAACTTTGAATAGAAATGCACTGAAATACATCAACTTAATGCAAAATAAATGACCTGTCACCTGACCCAGATACATTCAATCATACAACTTTTTTTTCTTTGTGCAGATCACGTAGTGATCAAAATATGTGTTGTATTATGCAGCCAGATCAGCAGAAATGATTGTGCATGCGATGGAAGCAGAGCAAGGATGGAAATTAACTTTTTTGTCCACCGGCCACTGTGGCTGGTGGATTTCAAAATCTACCAGCCACTCAATGTTTTTACCAGCCACTTTCTTGTTTTTAACCGACAATGTGTAACTGCATGTGAAAATTAATAGGCCTACTACAAGATCTACAATACAAGCAGTTTATTTAATCTCAAGTCTCAATGCAATACTGGCATTTTTTTCTTTCTCTCTTATACACACACAAACCATGAACTGATATACATTTAATTAAATGAGTAGGGCGGATTAAACAAAAAAATTAACCGATGCTGAACCGCATTTTACTGTAGTGGATAAAGTAACAGGGCATCCTACTATGTTAAAGTCTAATTAATTTAACTTTTTTTTTCCTAACGTAATTTTTAGTTGAAAATTTCAGGACTTCAGTCGAACAAGATTTTCTTTGGTTGATTACAGCCCTACAAAATATGTATATTTTGATACATATCGATACTGAAATATCTGACAATACTCAATATCTGTTATCAAGAAAAGAGGGTCACTCTTAAATAAAGTTTGAAAACCACTGATGTACATCCTACCACCCACTGTCCAAACAGAAACAAAATATACACATATCTTACCGAGCACTCCTTGATAAAGTCTCTATAGTCCTCCTTGAGGTATTCACACAGGCCTTTAACCACCACTTCTCTCTTCACGTCAATGCTGCTGCACTATAAAAAAGAAAAAAAAACTATTTACTTTCTGCTCTAGAGCATATACTTGGCAACATGACATCATGACTTTTGCGTAAACATACACGCCATTTTCAAGTCAAGTGGCGTGTTATCTACCTCATCCAACACAGCCAAAATGTTGTGCATCTTTCTTTGAACAACTCCTTTGGCACTGCGGAAGACTTTGATGAGCCTGTCAGAATGCTGGTCGAGATGCGCAAAGAATGTTGACTGAAGTGGAACTGTAGTGATCCTGATGAATTCGGCATTTATCTGTAAAGGCATAAAAAGACAGTTCAAGACAGAGAGACAGAATATATCTAATACACCATATTTACCTCTGTATGGTATAAAGTGACGCCGCTCTCTCACACACACACACACACCATGTTCTCACGCAGTGAAAAATACATCGCGGAGCAGAGGAGACTGACAACACGCTGACAGACAGGATACTTTTCGGTTAACGGTTACTTTTGATATTAAACATATTAAACGAAGTCTCACCTGTCAAATTTGGTCATTTTTTAAAATAGATTTAATCAATAAATACAGTTTTGTTGCTCTTTAATGTGTCGTGACAGATCGCGGTAGAGCATCAGTTAAAGCTGCTCGTGAGCCGATCATCTCTTCCTTTTAGTTCATTTATAGCATCAAATAAACATGAATGAACATAAGAAGGAATGTTGTTTTAACCGCGGAATAGCGGAAAGGCGTCAGTAGCTACACTCCGTTTTTCAAGTTCAAATCCTCCCTCGGGGGTCGACCAAGATGGCGCTCTGAGCAGACGTGTTTCTCTGAGCTCCGCAAACCGAACTGTTTTCCATATAGTTAAAGTGTGTACAAAACGGACTTTTTGCTTTTAGTTTATGTACCGCGTTTGTCCGGCTGTATTCTGATTACTTTTGCTGGTAATATGAAGCCTCAGGAGAAGAGGAAAAGCGGCGCTAAAAAAGCGCTTGCTGGTACGTGTTCTACTAACATGGCTGAAACGTTAGCTCCCACTGAGCAGTCAGATTCAAACAACATGCTCATTGACAACATGCACGACTACCTCGAGTCAGACACGGAGGTGCTGAAGGTCTCGTTAGTGGATGATAATTTTCCGCAACTTCCCGTTACCCCGGTTAAATCACCTGCACCTAAATGGAGACGTGTGGAAGATACGACAACTGCCGCAATCCTCTCCCAGCTTTCCTCCCTTTCGCAGCTGATAAACAGCAGGTCAGATGCCTTGGAAAAGTTGGTCAGTGACAACTCCATGGTGATTGCCGACGTGAAGATGGCAGTTACAGAAAACACCAAGCAGATCGCCGGTATTAAAGATTCCTTTGACGCTGTGTGTGCTGAGGTAAAAAGCGTTATAGAGAGAGTTGACCGCTATGATTCGCTGATCGAGGCTTGCAAAGTTAATACTGACAAGACTGAGCAGCGTGTTTCTCAATTAGAAGCATACTCTCGACGCTGGAATCTCAAGCTCTACGGCCTAGAAGAAAACGATCAGCAGGATCTGCGACTTGAGATCATCCGGATATGCCAGGGTCTGCTTCCAGAGGCTAAAACCAAGCTTCCAGATGCCATCGACGTCGTTCACCGCCTCGGCCCCAGGAAGCCTGGTAACATTCAACCGAGAGGTGTCATCATGCGCTTCTCTTCCAGATTCTACCGTGATGCCGTGTGGCGCTCTGCGAAGAACTCCGGCTTCCTGAAGACCAAAAACCTGAAACTGGCGGAGGACTTGTCGGCAGAGGACAGAGAGAAAAGAAAGAAACTGTGGCCCGTTGTTGATCAGGCTCGGAAAGATGGCAAGCCAGCTTTCTTCGTAGGCGGTCGTGCTTTTGTGGGTGGAAAGGAGATTTTCCCTCCTTGAGACTTTGTAGATGAGGTAATTCTAGTACACAGCTTAAGGCTGTCTTTACTTTATATGTTCTTTATGTGATATAGTCAGGTTTTAATACCTGCTATTTATGTTACTGAATCAAAGTTGCTCTTTGGAGCAGAGGAGTATTAAAAAAGGTTCTAACATGCTTGTTAATGCATAGCATGTCACTCTATGTTCAGAAATATTTTTATTTTGATGCCTCAAACTGTCACAGCTCAATAGCGTTTCAAAGCTGTCTATTGGCCTTTCATTTATGTTTAGTTACTTTTCCTCAAGGGGAGGGGGATTAAATAATTAATAGTAATTATCTTTATAATTACAAAATTGAGTGGGAGTATAAGAAAATTGGTTCCTTATAGGTTCTCCTTAAGGACCCTCTTCATAAAATTGTATACTGTCTGTTTGATGGTACTGATAGCATATGTTCACAAAGTTCACATAAGGTTTGCTGTTCTCAGACCCATGTTGGCGCTTTTGTAGAGACCTTATCCTACTTATTTTCGTATACGCTCTATCATTTTTCTGGTCTAGTTTTTCTTGTATTTATTTTATTTTTTTCCTTATGTCTTTATCTATTATTTCTTTAAACACAAGAGGTTTAAGAAACCACCTTAAACGAAAGGCTATATTTTTATACTGTAAACAGCTTAATACTGATTTTTGTTTTGTACAGGAATCACACTCAATTGAACAGGATGCTAACTTTTGGAAATCACAGTGGGGGGGTGACCTGTGGCTATCTCACGGATCTGAGCGCTCAGCTGGTGTTTGTATTTTAAAAAACCGCTTTAGTGGAAAAGTTTTAAACTCTGACTGTGACAAAAGCGGTCATTACATATTCTTAGTTCTAGAAATTGCTAGTGTAAATTATATTGTAGTTAATGCTTATGGCTTCAATTCTCAAACAGAGAACAACAGTTTTTTTGATAATTTGGAAGAACGACTCTCTTACTGGTTGTCTAAATTCCCAAACTCTTCTATCGTTTTGGGCGGAGATTTTAATACCGTGTTAGATAATTGCCTAGATAGGTTGCCTGCAAGGAATGCAGACTCCTCTAATATTTATGTGAAGACGCTCTTACATAGTTTTAATTTAACCGATATATGGAGAGATACTCACCCGCTACAGAAATCATATACATGGAGCAACAAAACGTTATCAAGGCAGTCGCGCATTGATTTCTGGCTTGTATCCAAGGATCTGAAGAATGTAGTTGCAAACATTTTACCAGCGCCCCTATCTGATCATAAGACTATTCAAATTTTCATTCCCTCTCTCTCTCCCGTTTCTCCAAAAACCTCTTATTGGAAACTTAATAGTACTCTCCTTAAACATAAGGAAGTGACTTCTAAAATTGAGAGTTTTATTCGGCTTTACTGGGACAAAGCTCAAAGTGAGAATCTTTTTAGCAATAACTGGGAGTTGTTAAAGTATGAAATTGCTAAATTTCTCAGAAAATACAGTAGTGATTTTGCTAAAAAAAGAAGATTAGAGGAAAACGACACTATACTTAAAATTGCGTCTTTAACTTCTAAGCCTTTAGATGTACTTACTGAGTCAGAACAGTTGGAGCTTACTAATCAGCAGCATAGGTTGGACGAGATATATAAAAGAAAAGCGGAAGGTGCTTTTGTTAGATCTCGCCGTAAGTGGCTCGAAGAGGGTGAGCAGAATTCTGCTTATTTCTTTAGACTAGAAAAGCAGCAATCAAAAAATAACACCATTCAACAATTAAGCATTGATGGAACGATTACTGACGATTCAAAGAAAATTGCCAAGTATTGTGCTAGATTTTACAGTGATCTTTACACCTCAAGATATTGTCCCCAAGATGCCACATGTTTTTTTAATTCTATTCCTAATATCAATCAGATTTCTGAAGCTAATTGTGACTTTTGCGATGCCTCTATTTCTCTAAATGAAATTACTAATGCTATTAATCAACTAAAAATTAATAAATCACCCGGACCGGACGGCTTTACCGCCGAATTTTATAAGCATTTTTCTCTGAGTCTAGCCCCATTTTTAAAAGAAGTCTTTGCTGAGAGTGTTTATAGAGGTTCCTTGCCACCTACATTAAGTCAGGGTCTAATTACACTCATTCCTAAGCCTAAGAAAGATTCTCTCCTGTTAGATAATTGGCGCCCCATTTCCTTATTAAATAGTGACTATAAGATTTTTGCTCTGATACTTGCCAAGAGACTTAAATCCGTACTAGACTCTATTATTGATGAGAGCCAATCTGGGTTCATGCATAATAGACATATCTCAAATAATGTGCGACTGATTTTAGATTTATTAGACTACTCTGAGCTAGTTCATGAAGACAGTTTTATTCTTTTCTTAGACTTTTACAAAGCCTTTGATTCTTTAGAGCACGATTTTATATTGGAAACCTTAAAAAAGTTCGGTTTTGGTCAGTTCTTCTGCAGATCGGTCCAAACTTTGTACACTAATGGAAACGGTTCTATTAAATTAAGCAATGGTACATCCCCAAGGTTTGATTTAAAGCGCGGAGTACGGCAAGGGTGTCCTCTTTCTGTTTATCTGTTCCTTCTCGCTGCCCAACTTCTTAATTTACACATTAAAAACAGTCCTATTAAAGGCATTAGTGTGGCAAATAATCATATTTTAATTAGTCAGTTGGCGGACGATACAGCCCTGTTTCTGGCAGATGCTTCACAAGTTTCAGTTGCGATTAACTTTATTCACTCTTTTTCCAAAGCTTCTGGTCTCACCCTCAATCTTAGTAAATGTGAACTGTTACCAGTGAATAACTGCTCTGCTTCCGTAGTGTGTAATATCCCTGTAAGAGATTCAGTCACTTATCTTGGTGTTCATATCACCAAAGATAGAAAAGCCAGAGGTAAGTTAAACTTCTCTCCCCTCATTGAAAAAACGCAAAAGGTTTTCAACCGATGGTTACAAAGAGATCTTTCTTTGAAAGGCAGAGTTCTAATTACCAAGGCGGAAGGTATTTCTCGTTTAACCTATGCTGCTCAGTCATTACATGTAGATAACTCCTTTTGTAAATCTGTCGATAAGATGCTATTTAATTTTCTATGGAAAAATAAAACTCACTATATTCGTAAGTCTGTAGTTTTGAATTCTTACAACAAAGGGGGCTTAAACTTCATAGACTTTAGCTCGCTCAACAACACATTCAAGATAAATTGGATCAAGCAATATCTCAAAAACCCTACTTCCATCTGGAATTTTATTTCTCATTATGTCTTTTCACAGTTAGGTGGCCTAAAATTTATTCTGCTCTGTAACTATAAAATACAAAAAATCCCAGTTAAACTCTCCAATTTCCACCAACAGGCTCTTTTGGCATGGGCTTTGCTTTACAAGCACAACTTCTCTCCACAGAGGTGTTATATATGGAACAATTTTAATATTGTTTATAAGAATAAGTCGCTTTTTTATGATAATTGGTTCAACAATGGTATTTTATTAGTCAGTCAACTCTTTAATAAAAATGGACTACTTTTCAGTTATTCAGAATTTCTTGCCAAATATAAGATTCCAGTAAGCCAAGAGAGTTCTTACTATGTTGAAAGCTGTGCCCTCAGGTCTATCAATGTTATTAGGTCTTTAATTATCTCTCCGCCTTTTCAATGTCTCTCAGATCAACTCAGCTTCGTTAGTAAATCTGTTTTCTACCTATAAGCATCGAAACTCCAAATTAGATCCTTGTTTTAGCGGACCTATCTTCTATTTCTCTGCATCCTTCTATGGAATAAGTTTGACTTAACATTGACTGGGAAAAAGTCTGTGTCCACTACCCAGAAGTTCCTTTTTTCAATCAAATTAAAGAAGTCTCATTAAGTTATTCACAGTTTTACACAAAAAATGTTTTTAAATATTTAGGAATGACATATGTAAAATGTCCTTTTGTGGCTTCATCTGAAACTATTTTATTTATTTTGGTCTTGAATTCACATATACTCTGGAAAGATTTATTCATTTTTAGGTGACACTATTCTTCCTGAATTCTACTCTGTACTACAAAATGTAATTTTTGGTTGTTTTAGTGACTGTGGGAAGACAATGTTGCTCTCTTTCTAGTAACTAATCTTATTTTTGCCAAATTCATATTCATAAATGTAAGTATCAGTAATAAAAAACACTTTTTCAGTGCTAAAAACTGAAATGGAACAGTAAATTTCTACTAATCTCTCCATGCAAAACAGAAAAGCTGTAAAACTGTGGTTATTGTACATATTTAATGTTTTTATTGATTAATAATCTGTGTTTCAGTGTCCTTGTATTTTTTATATTATATTTATCTTAATTATAATTTTTATTTTCAATGTTTGTGTGTTTTTTTTTTAACTTTTGCATTGATTGTATTGTTGATTACTTGCATAAAAAAAAAAAAAAAAAAAAAAAAAAAAAAAAAAAAAAAAAAAGCAAAAAAAAAAAAAAAAAAAAAAAAGTTCAAATCCTCCTCTCCTGACTGCTTTATCTGACAAAATGGCGGATGGCGACGTATGATTGGTCAGATCACCTGTCAGTCAAGCTCCCTAAACCAAACAACGATCCCTTAACCCCTGCCTTAACCTACCCGTCATTGTAACCCTAGCAGCCAATGAAATTAGCTACAGGGCGGGATTTCCGCTTAACTGGTTTTGCGCCCAGTGGATTTTTTTTTCTTTTTTTTATATTAAGATTAATAAAACGGAAAATATAATACGGGAGAATCCCGGAAAAAACGGGAGGGTTGACATGTAACTTATGCCGCGTTCCAGGCAACCTGTAACCCGTGTTTTTCCAACTCGTAACTGGGAGTAAGTTACATCATTCCAGGCAACCTGTAACCCGTGTTTTTCCAACCTATACCCGTGAAAGTGCACTGCAACGGCAGTCAAACCCGTGACTTCCCACCCGTGAATTCGTACTAGGCCGATGTACTCCCAGTTACGAGTTGAAAAAACACGGGTTACAGGTTGCCTGGAACGCGGCATTAAGCCTGGTTTATACTCGACGCGTCCGCAAGAGCGCGAAGCGCGCGCGGCAAAAATGACGTCATTGCGGTGTGGGCGGTCGTGCGCGTTGGGTGCGCAAGACCCCATTTCGCCTGGCGGTGTGCACGGCACTTTTTGTAACTTCGCGCGCGGCGCCGCATCCGAAGATGAACGACTTCGAGCCGATCTCTGGCCGAACTGGTACGTCTGTACCAGCATGTTTATGATCCTTCTATACACAGATACATTTGCATTGATGGGCGACCATAAAAGCCTCTCATTTTGTGAATAGGAACACATTTGCATTAAGCACCCAGTTTGCACTTGTCTAAAGTAATGGTTACATTTACCAAAGAGTATACGTTCTTTGCATTTACAAAATAAGCATACAATAACAGAAGTAAGCCCTGCTGATGAAATTAAGGTTTAAACACGCTTCAATAAGGGCAGTTGTTTAGTTTACATGCAGTGAAAGTAGGCTACAATAAACCTACTGCATTTATTACTCTTTTATGAATCAGCAATTAATAAACTACTAATAAACGGCAAACTACTTCTTCACTGCTGATTCCTGGTGGTTTAGAGGAGAATTACTCCGAGTCGCCCCCTGTCGTTTCACAGAATAGCACAACGGCGAGCGCGTCAAGTATAAACGCCTCGTCCGTTTAGAGAGGGTCGCGCGCAGTCAGCGGAGACTCGCGCTCGTGCGGACGCGTCGAGTATAAACAAGGCTTTATGCTCTGCGTGTGCGCGGCTGTGGTCACACAGATAACGCGCTAGGCCCGATTTTCGGCTCAGGTTCCGCGGTTAAAATTGTTTGAATGTGGCAAGACAAAACACGTCCAAATTCTAAACTTTCACATTCGTTCAAACTGAACGACCCATCACTAGAGTAGATTGTATATTTTTACATTTAGATATATTATTATTTGTTACATGAATGTATGCTTTTTTAAAAAGATGCCGCAGAATGTGACGTCATATCACGACCGTTGAAAAGTGCGATCTTTTCTCTTCCTTACTGTATCACCAGAAAATAGGTTCTTATAGTTTACACAAAACAAAACACCTCAGAATTGCAGACAATTGTTCCATCTCACAAACTTAAAGCTAACTTAATGGTAATTAACTAATGATTTCACTGTCAACAGAAACTTTTCTTTCAGCATAGAATACAGCTTCGCCAACATAGTGCACATAAAGAGGGGGAAACATACTTATTTTAACTGTGACTGGGTAAGAAATTACATTGTTATTGTTATAAATGTCATAAATAGCTTACTCACCAACTTTTAGCAGTAGGCTATCCGTCGAAAGTTCTCGAATGGCGGCAAAAAAGTTCCTTGCACGCAGTC
Source organism: Chrosomus eos (assembly GCA_036326025.1). Lineage (NCBI taxonomy): Eukaryota > Metazoa > Chordata > Actinopteri > Cypriniformes > Leuciscidae > Chrosomus > Chrosomus eos. The sequence goes on along the minus strand of CM070824.1, from coordinate 45,230,415 downwards.
CACAAATCTCAGTGACATGCGCAGTAGGCGGGGTCAGGCCACAAACTTAAATTTCAGTCATTAATCCAAGTAAATTCACTCTCCTTACATGTACAACCTAAGTAATTTACATTTCTTCAAAAAAACAAAAATACATCTGCTTATAAATGTATATTATTTTAATTGATCTAAAAAGAGTTATTTATGGTCATCCAATGAATGCCCATGAGCACTTTTTTGAGTGTAAACTACACTGTAAAAAAAACCCTGTTTGATTTTAATAAACTAAACTTATTTTAACTTAACTAAACTTAAGTTGTCTAAATGATTCGTCTATTGTATTTGAATTGGCTCAGTATGGAAGTGAAATAATGCAAAATGTTTTTGAAACAAAAAGCCTGTTGAATTGTACTTCTTGAAAAAAAATATGCATTGCATTAACCCTGCTTGTTTTTTAATGCATTGTATTTTAGGGCTTGCATTTTTAAGGGCTGAAATGTAGCATGGTTGAATATTTAAGCTGTGAATATTTCAATTCAAAACATTTCAAACACATTTTCATTTCATTTTTGTTTCATTTGGCATTATTTTACTTCCATAGCTCAGCTTTTGAGAAGTAAGTAAAACTCAAAACAGCCCATGGAAAAAAGAAACTAAATATAATGAAGTGATATTTTGTACAGTGTAGGTATGATGGATCATATGTGAGATACGTTACACTACAAAAATTATTTTCTTTCTTAGTAATTTTGTCTTGCTTTCCAGTACAAATTAGGGATGCACTGATATGAAAATTTTGGCCGATACCAATAATCCTTTATATTTGAAAGCCGATAACAGATATAATGGCCGATAAATCACATTTTTCATATAATTTTCGAGAGCCTGATTACAAAAACAAAATTCTTACCATCAAAAGTCCCAACACACAATAATAATGTTCTCATTATAAATTTATGTAGCCTATGACAGACTTGTGCTGCACGTTGTACCATTTTTTAAATTATTCCAATAATTTTTCAAGCAATTCAAAACTATAATGGTGAACAGTGCGCATCTGAAGTGTCTCAGCTGAAGGAAATAATACATTATTTATTGTCTTTAATATATATCGGCCACATTTTCTACATACACATTATGTGTATTATTACACATAATAATAAGTGAGTTTGTGCATAAAGAACAAATATCTGCCAATGGGGTCAGAAAAAGAATCTTAATTCAAAGGGAAACCAAGAATATTTTTAATCAAAAACTCACTTAATTTTTATGCATTTTTCCGAAATAATATATTCAGTCATTTTGCTTCTCAAGTACATGTACCTTGATTTAGGAATGTTTAGATATTTGTAATAGACAAATATATTTTTTTACAGTGTATAAAGCTCTGCTCCTCATTTGTCCATTTAATGAATTACTGCCATCGTGATAAACATGAAATGTACAAACACTTATCTATTGTATTAATCTTCATTTGCTTACAGTATAGTGAAGCTGAGCTGCAGGTTTTTGAGCTGAAATATCAGCTGTTTAGCATTCTGGTATTGCCTTGTGTCTGTGAAGGATAAATGCAACGCTGGCCTAGATAGTGATCAAACGAGCTTTAAGATTTTAGAAGCTGCACATAAAGAGTTTACTACACACTCCACACTATACACTGTAAAACACTACAGCGTTTCCCAAAACATCAGAAGCATAAAGAGATTATAGAAGGCTTATGATGCTTTCAGAGAAATTATCAACGCATACCAATCATCTAAAGTCTTCATAACTTTAAAAAATAAAGTTTATATGCTTTTTTTAGCATGCATTTTAGGGCACGTAAATCTGAAGAACACCCTAACACATTAATAAAGTTGCGTCGAGCTTTATGGAAGTGAAACACAGATGTTTTACCTCTTTGTGGGCTTCACTGGAGATGCGGTTGGTGTAGCGCAGGACTTCCAGCTCCATGTCAGTCTTCAGCAGACGACTACAGACACACAGATGATGAGAAGATTAATATGCATATGTATAAATTAATATGCGTACATTACAGGGATTTGTGCCTTGAGTAAGAGCTGTTGAAGGCAAAACATGAAGCTACAACTTAAAAACTGTTGGAGACCTTTAATACAATAATGCAGAGTTTCTAATGTGTTTACACAACTTTTCAAAGTTTGGGGTTGGTAAAACTCACCAAGGCTGCATTTATTTGATCGAAAATACAGGATTTAAAGAAATATATATTATTACTATTTAATATAAGTGTTTTCTACGGAAGAGGGTTAGGGCCAAGCAATAATAAAAAAATAAAACCATCTCGAGATTAAAGTCATTGTAATGCGAAATTAAACTCATTAAATTTAGAGAAAAAAAAAGCCGATATACAATCTTGAGAAAAAACTCATTAAATATTGAGAATAAAGTCGTTGTGTTTCGAGAAAAAAACTCATTAAATTTCGAGAAAAAAAGTCAAAATACAATCATGAGAATTAACGTATAAAATTTCGAGAATGAACGCGTTCAATTTTGAGATCGATTTGAGGCCACGTTCATGCTAACATCGAGCCTGCATGCGTTTCAGCATCAACACGCGAGTGAGTTTTGACTTCATGCATGTATCTTGTTGATTATTGCTGACTGTAACACTGTGCTGAATAGTCGTTTACCGTATCAATAGTTCCTAAATATTACACGTATTATATTAAATGTGAGTATATTCTCAAGATTTATTTGACTTTTTCTGATTTTTTCTCGAAACAAGATTTATTCTCGAAATTACGATTTTTTCTCGAAATTTCTCATATTGAATTATTCACAAATGATTTATTCTCGAAATTTAACGAGTTTTTTCTCGAAACAAACGACTTATTCTCGAAATTTAACGAGTTTTTTCTCGAAATCGATTGACTTTATTCTCTGAAATTTAACGAGTTTTTTCTCGAAACACAAACTTTATTCTCGAAATTTAAGGTTTTTTCTCAAGATGATTTATTTTCGAAATTTAACGAGTTTTTTCTCGAAACAAACGACTTTATTCTCGAAATTTAACGAGTTTATTCTCAGATTAACACTGACTTTTTTCTTGAAATTTAACGAGTTTTTTCTCGAAACAAAACTACTTTATTCTCGAAATTAAGAGTTTTTCTCAAAAGACGACTTTTTCTCGAAATTAACTTTTTTCTCGAAAACAAACGACTTTATTCTCGAAATTGTAAATTATTGTTTCTCTCAAATAATTTTTTTTCTAAGACTTTTTTCCGATATTTAATGATTTTATTTTTCAAGATTGTATTTTTTGATATTTTTTCCCCGAGATTTAATTTATTCGTTTTTTTTTTCTCGGAAACACAACGACTTTATTCTCAAGATTGTATTTCAACTTTTTTCGCATTACGACTTTAATCTCGAGATGTTTTTTTATTTTTTATTATTGCTTGGCCCTAATCCTCTTCCGTAGTTTTCTATGTGAATATATAGTAAAGTGTAATTTATTCAAATAATAGTTCAAACGTCAACAAGAAGTGACGTCACCCAGGATCGCTTAGAGAACCTTTAAAATCTCACTGACCTCACACTTTTGAAAGTTAGTGCATGTCAGCTATTTAAGTTTAATGAAGAAACTGAACATCTCTGATAAACTTTCAATCCTAAACTCAGCAGGACTGACGTCAAAGAAATCAGCACTTTGTCTCTCGATTGAGTTTTTCTTCACCTCCACCGTCTATTCCTGTCGAGCGTCTCCGTTTGTGTGTTAATGATGCTGTCTGCATTACTGAAGCATCTTGACATCACCTCCTATGACTCAGTGTGTGTGTGCCAACTTACTAATAACACGTCTAAATATAACAGTGCACACACACACACACACACACACACACACACACACACACACACACACACACACACACACACACACACACACACACACACACACACACACACACACACACACACACACACACACACACACACACACACACAGAGCGGTAACCCATGGTTACGATCAGCCATGTGATTTTGATCAGCTATTCCAGCACTGAACGTTTAACACACGGATCATGGGATCTCTTTCTTCAGGAATAATACAGTAAATATAGAGTTTGTTAAACAGAATGAGGACTGATGTTAAAAACACATTAACTCGTCTGATTCGACAGCTCATGTTGTTAATGTGCACGCCTTAAACAGTCACCCTGAAATTAATATTGACACTGTTTATGTTCCTGGTCTGTGAATAATTCATCAGTGCATGATATTTGAAAGAATTTTTTTTATTTTATTTTTTTATTTTAGAATTTAGTTTTTCAGCTAACATCACAATCAATATCTCAGTACAGATATATCCGTATATAGCAGAAGAACACCAGATTTCAGAAGCAAAATAAGCTGTGAATGCAGTTTTTCAACCACTATTTTTGATGGGAACCAGCTTTTCTAAAAGTTCTTACAGATTTACTAACTCATGGAAGTCTTAGTAAATAATGTTTGTTTCAGAAAATAAAGGGTATTTACTTATCTAGATTGATTACCAATCCAAAGATTAGGGTTAATAAGATTTTTTTTTTTTGCTACACCTAGAATACATCGTGAAATTGGAAGAAGAGCATTTTGTTTTAAAGCTCGTATGGACTGGAATAACCTTCCATTGTCATTGAAATCTATTACATCTTTACATTCATTTAAATTGGCACTATTTTTATACTTAAATTGAGTATGTTTTTATCCCCTTTTTCTTCAGTTTATATTGTAGTAAATTTGGGCTCATTAAAATGTTGTAATGTCATGTGAATACCCTATGAGGGATTATTATTGTAAATGTATCCATGTAATTTATTGTATAATTTGGGGTCTTGCTGTGAATGATGTCTTGTTGTGTTTTTCTGTGTTATTGTGTATTGTCTTGTTTTGAGCATGTGTGGCTCAAGTTGTTATTTACAGTCAGTGATTGAAAGGACCCCATTGAAAATGAGATGGTACATCTCAAGGGGCTATCCAAAATAAGAATAAAGAATTTGCTCACCAAATGTAAACTGTTTATAACTGTTTTCTGTGATCAAAGCTGTATTTTCAGCATCATTACTCCAGTCTTCAGTGTCACATGATCCCACAGAAATCACTATAATATGATGATCTGATGCTTAAGAAACATTTATGATTATTATCAGTGTTAAAAACAGCTGTGCTGCTGAACAAAAAGTGTGTTTTATCAACCAATTATGATGGAAACCAGCTTTTTTCTAAAGCACTGATCACAAACTCCATGTAAATCTATCAATAATTCCTCACCTATATCAGTAAATGATGTCTGTTTAGGAGAATAATGGATATTTCCTTGTCTAAATTGATTTCAGCCTTCAGAAACAATAGCTAAAACCAGCTTAGGGTGTTTTCTAGTCTCAGCCGGACACAAAGCTGGTTTATGTCGACCGGCTCAAAAGCTATAGGACAACATGACCATCTTAGGCTGTTTTTCCAATGACGTAAACACGTCTACTTTCTGCGCAGGGCTTTAATGTTTGCTAAATGCTTCATCATGGAGAGGAAAACGGCAAATTCTCTCTGGAAATCTCTGGGTGGTAAGTGAAGGTGAGGAAGAGAAGGAAGCAACAAAGTTAGCAGGCGATCGTAATGAGACGCTTTCCAGCGAGTAATAGAGGAGGAGAGCTAATGCACACAACAGCGAGAGAAGCACGAAGACCATTACAGCGGAGAGAGAGAGAGAGAGAGAGAGAGAGAGAGAGAGAGAGAGAGAGAGACAGAGAGAGAGAGAGAGAGAGAGAGAGAGAGAGAGAGAGAGAACGAGAGAGAACGAGAGAGAGAGAGAGAGAGAGAGAAAAACGAGAGAGAACGAGAGAGAAAACGAGAGAGAAAAACGAGAGAACGAGATAGAGAGAGAACGAGAGAGAAAACGAGAGAGAACGAGAGAGAGAGAGAAAAAAAACGAGAGAGAGAGAACGAGAGAGAGAAAAAAAACGAGAGAACGAGAGAGGGAGAGAGAACGAGAGAGAGAAAAAAAAACGAGAGAGAGAGAGAACGAGAGAGAGAGAGAGAACGAGAGAATGAGAGAGAGAGAACGAGAGAGAGAAAAAAAAACGAGAGAGAGAGAATATTGTTTGAGCTTTTCTAAAAGCACTGACCACAGACTAATGTATTGGAACTAACTCATAGAAATGTATCAATAATTCACCAGCAATATTAGTAAATAATGTTCGTTTCGGAAAATAACGGGCTTTTACTTGTCTTGATTGATTACCAATTACCAGTTTAGAGTTGATAAGATTTGCATTTACTGAAATATTATTACAATTTAATATAACCGTTTTCTGTTTGGACACATAGTAAAATATAATTTATTCCTGTGATCAGTGATTCAGTGTCACATGATCCTTCAGAAATCACTATAATATGATGATTTGATGCTCAAGAAACATTTATGATTATTATCAATGTTGAAAAGTGTGTTTTTGATGTAAACCAGCTCTTTTTTTAGGCACTGATCAAAGACTTCATGTAAATCTATCAATAATTCACCACCTATATCAGTAAATATTTTGTTGAATATCAATTTTCCCAGCAGAAATTCACCTTCTATGAAGATTAATATAATGATATAATATGATTTCAATAGTGTCTGAATGCATAATAATGCTCTGTTAATTAAATACAAGAGTAATTAAACAAGCGTTCTCAAACATTAAGAACAAACTTAAGATGCAATGACAATCAAAACACAAAAAGATGAAACAACCCAGCTTCACCCGTAATGAAGCGCTGTAGTTTATCTTTCATCGCTGATCAAACGTTTGCTAATTGCAGTAACTGACAAACTTGCTTTGATTTTGTTAATTGGACTTTAGTAACGAGCAGGTTTTGTGCTTTAGATATGAAGTATATTAATCATGCACGGCTGCAGAACAAACGTGTAAATCGAGTGAAACACTGTTAAACGGATCAGATGTTTGTGATATAAAGGACACTCACCGCTCCACAATCACAGGGTGCAGGAGGGAATTATTCACCTGAAACCTGCAGGAGAACAGAAATAACATCAGAACAACATCAAAACATCTCTTCGTTTACAACACTGCATTTACTGTTTTAAAGTCCCCCTGTAGTCAGTCGTGTATCCCTTAAAACTCATCTTTGATCATCAAAATTTTGCTTGAAAAAAAATCTGTATGCCTTAAAATATCTTGAATGTAACTCGACACCCTTGCCTCATTTAGTATGCGCGATTCTATGAATATGCAAATGAGCCCCGCCTCCACTCACTCAGAGATCCACTCGTTGATCTGATTGGTTACAAGGTAGTTTGTGACATCAGAAACACCAGCGATTTCAAACCGTGTTTTTGAGACCCTGTTCACACGAGAACGATTCCGGGTGAAAGTGTCAAAATATTTTATCGGTTGTGCCTTTCGTTTACTCGGCGACGGCATTTTGGGGGCTTAATAACGCAAAAAAGTGAAACCACCCTCCAGGGTGGAAATCTTAAAAATGCGTTCCCGTCTAAAGGGTAAAAACGCAAACGCGTACACAGGCATGCGCCAGTACAGGAAAATAATAATCAACATGTCGGATTATTTCCACACGTCTGACCTTCGAGTTGTGCTAGCAGCTCTGATAAACAAGAGTCTTTTCTGCAGTTGTACAAAATATTCTCAGATATTGGTGTTGTGTGTCAGTGCTTCACATCGCCACCTAGCCGCCTGGAGTGCATACTACATCCAATTTCACACACTTTTGCGTCACCATATACACGCGGACCCCCCCCCACCCCCCCACCCCCCATAACGCTCGTCTAAACGCAGAATAAAAAGTGATAACGCAACTTTTGCGTTTTCTCTTCAGATCGTTTCTGTGTAAACATAGCCTGAGACTGTCTTTCGCCCTATTTGCATGGGATCAGTATTATCTGGGGACCTCGTGTGATTTAGAAATTACCCCCATCTGAATTTCATGTGGCACGGGATAACCCAAGCCTGAGATTTTAGTCAAATTTACTGACTTATCTCCCGGATATGACGCCAGGCTATTACTTGGAAATTTCTTGTCGTTATAGGTCTAGCTGTACGATATATCATAAACAGAATAAAGTTCCTCACCGCACACTGCTATACATGTTATTCATCTCCATCTAATCATACTTTTTGTTTTTAATCTTCTGATGATTTTCAGCTTTCACTTTCTGCAAATTGTGTAGTTGTGTATAGCAATATGACCCAGCACCCAAAATACTATCAAAACACTCCAACACAGCCTCCATTCTTCACAAAAGATGATAAAAAGGCGCACATGAAACAAAAACCTTGAAAAAATGATATACGATCCGGTCAAATTACAGAGATGCCGATTCGCACGGGACTGATATTATCACCTCGGTGTTCGGAGAAATATAGTGGGTCATTTGCGGGGGAATTTTTACTTTACAAATTACAGACATGGCCGATTCACACGGGATTAAGATCTCAGACAAACTCCGCAATTATTACAAATAACTAGATTTATACCAGGTCACCAGGTAATACTAATCCAGTGCGAACAGGGCTTTTGGTTCACTGCAGTTTTAAGGAGAAAATACTCAGCAATGCTGTTAACTTATGAATTTACACATGATTTGTCTTAAAGCATATTAAAAACACCACATAGACACATAAACAACATTAAAAGCTGGATTTTCACCACAGGGGCAGTTTAACATTTCAACTCCTAATGTTTGTTTGTGCTCTTTGTTGAAAACGATGACATTTGCTTTGATATTTTGCATCTAATGCAATAACATTCATGAATTTTTAATATTTTCTCACGTATAAATGTTACAGTAACGGGTAACGGTGAGGATCTAATCACTAATCTCTCAGAATGTTTCTCATTACGAGTGTTTTCGTGCATCTGTCTTTTTATCCGGTCACATGGAGGACACGTGCGCTCGTTCCCTGGAATGAGTTTCAGGAACTCTGAATAATGGATGAAACTCACCGGCTGATGCCTTCAAAGGACGCCTCACGACAGGTGCTGCCGCTATCAGTGTTCAGTCCCCGCTACACACACACACACACACACACACACACACACACACACACACACACACACACACACACACACACACACACACACACACACACACACACACACACACACACACACACACAGACATTAAACCTGCTCATTATCTCTCTATCCAGAGTCATAGAACAGAAGTAAAAACACAATGTTACTGGCAGTCTGGATGTCTGAATATCACAATTTACAATAATTCCTAACAGAGGGAGACTTATGAAAATATACACTGGTCACTGCATGTATGTATGTATATATATATATATATATATATATATATATATATATATATATATATATATATATATATATATATATATATATATATATATATATATATATATATATATATATATATATAAAGTTAAATCCTAAAAAGCTATATATAAAAATAAATATTTCTTTCTATCTTTTACATTGCTGAAAAGCTAAGATGTCCATTAATATGCACTGTCCCTTTTAAATAAAAAATAAAAAAATACAAAATCATAATATATTGATAATGTAAAATATAATAATAATGTTATTATAATATATCATTTGTATTATTCTATTAATAATTTTATTCTATTATAATTTAATAATAATAATTAGTATATTATGAATAAAATATAATTTAATACAATTATAATTTGTGATATAAAATTTAAATCAAATAATTTAAAAAAACAATTAACATACAAAAACATTTTGTTTTTTACATATACTATGTAAAATATATTAGTGCAGTCAAACCGAATAATCACATCACAGATGCAAGTTTGTGTGTTATATATATATATATATATATATATATATTATATATATATATATATATATATATATATATATATAATTTTTACAATTTTTTTGAGTGAATCTCTTGAATGAATGATTCAATGACAAATATATTTTTAACAGTCACTGGTCGCCACCTACTGGTGTAACGATGTAATTGATACAATCGTTATGTAAAGTACAGTGCTATTTTCAAAAGGTGATTTACTTTTATTTTTTATCGCTTCCGTAGACATCTGTGTTTATATCCGTATTCATATCCATATTGTATTCGGCAGTGCCAATACAAATTTTAGAAATGAGATCACAGGTGAGATTGCGATCTTTTAACGATTATTCATGCAGCTCTAATATAGCCTACATACATAGACACATGTACATTTACAAACTTTTATGTTAGATTAATCGATTTGACAGAATATATATATATTTATTTTCTTTTTTTATTCCAATTAACAATAAAAGACATGGTTGCCATCCTATAAAACTTCTCGTGAAATAAAGAAGAAATCATTTACCAGTGTAAGGAGGACACTTGGCTTCATTCTGCTCAGCACATCAGCAATCTGTGAAGAAAAGCTTTCATTAGAGTCGATAATTTAAGCGAAACATCATTCGCCTCTAAGAATATCAGTGAGAGCCACTGACAGGTACACTAATGAACAAAAGACATATAGCCTTTGAGGTGAGATTTCCTTCTGAGAGAAGAACCAGAGCCCTGACAGACACCTTAAATGTCAACCAATGAGAGAATGAATCATCAGTAATCTTCAGCAGGCTCTACGGTGTGAACAAAAACAGCAAAGGATTGTGGGAAAGAACACCTGAGCTGTCTTATGTGCTCCAAGGAGTGGATGAGAAGCATTTTAAACCCAAACGCAGACTATATCACCTCAGGGCAGATTTCACATTTCTGCCTGAAAGCTCCTCATAAATCCATACTGACGACATCAGCGCTGAATATTAAAGGGATATTTATTAAAAAAAATATTTACTCAACCTTATGTTGTTCCAAACCTGTAAAAAAAGCTTTATATGCATGGACCACGAAACATTACTAAACATCTCGTTTTGTTCATGCTAAAGCAGTTATTTAAGAAAGTCCCGGCTCTATTATCTTCTTCTAATACAGCTGTCAGGAGAACAGATTGACCAATGACAACCCTCGAGTAAATGAAGCGTTCAGCATCTCTCTCCGTCCTGAACGAGTGAACCCAGCGAGAACATCAGATTAATGAATACTTAACGATCCTTATCCGGCAAATCACACACATGCCACGAGCTGAGGGACAGATCAGGAGATGTTTATAGAGTCAAAGATATTGTTCAATGTGTGCTTATGACAGCGTCAAATACATATTGTATACAAAATCAGATATTAAAAATGGCTTTCGATAAAACTAGCTATTTCTGACTAGCGCAAACAACTAAAAAAGGATGTTGTCTTCCCTTCTGCCAAATATGTAGGGAAACTTCAACGCCCATAATGCACTGGGCATTTATTATCGATGCCTAATTTCGATTCCAATAACTTTAAAAAAAAAAAAAACTTATTTTAGATATCATTTACATATAGTCTTATTGCAAAAAATTTAATTGTAGCTGAATATCATGAAGATCAACAGGCTGAAGAACACAAGGAGCGTTTGCCTGAGGTTTATAAATACTCTAGAAAAACTACTAGCCTAACATTATAACAAATTAGCAATTAGATACAAATGAACGAAGATACGATTTAAACAGTGTTTTAAGATTGTAAGGTATTCAGGTAAAATAACACTGCACTTTATAAATAAAATATACATTACAAATATAGTTGCAAACGTTATTCAGTCAAGAAGATAAAAAGTTGCATCTGTTAATATTAGTTAATGAACTGTGAACTAACATGAACATTAAGGTTAATAAATGCTGTAAAATATAAAGCATTCATGTTAACAAATTAGAGAGTTCTTCAAACTTTCCTGACCGACGGTCTAATAATAATGTTCTCACTGAAACTCTCGCATCTGTAGAGCAGAAGATGTCCATCATCTTAACGGTTCACTGGTATAAATATTTGATTATTTTGTAAGCCGTCTAGGTTTGACTTATGACTCTGAAGAAAGTCAGAGGTTTGCAAATAAAAAGGTGGAACATTTTCAGGAACACTTTTACGGTTAGGATTAATGCATTAGAAAGATAACATGAAATCATAATGATGAACAATATATATTCTACAGCATTTAATAATCTTTACTAATCTAAGTTAATAAAAACAATGGCTCATGTAAGTTCAGACTGAAATAACTAATGATAATGCACAACTTTTGATTTTAAATCATTTGCATTGTTGCATCTCCAGCTTAAAACACAAAATAAAAGCGACAGCTGAAGGATTGGTTTCCTCCATGCTTGAAACAACTGAGCATATAAAAAGTAGTTGAGGCGTAACTAAACTGATATTTCATGATACGTAGTGATGTTACCAGACTAATGTGTTGCTGTGTGTGAGATTGACCTGATGTGTAAAGTAAACCCATAATGTGTACGTGTGTGACCACAATATCACATCATATAGTCTGACATCATCAGTGCAGAACAGTCAAACAGCCTGTTATAAACACTCATCGCTACACACAGAAATAATGTGAGAGCTGCAGATGTGCAAATAATCAACTATAGCAAACACGTGATTTAAATGAGATGATCGTACAGTTAGAATTAAAATCGCTTTAATAATAAAAAATGGTAACACTTTACAATAAGGTCCCATTAGTTAATGTAAGTAATGCTTAACTAATATAAAGGGCACCTGTTATGGAATTTTGAAAATTACCTTTCATGTAGTGTGTAACATAGATCTAAGTGAACGAAAACATCCTGCAAAGTTTTATATATGAAAGTTCACCGTAAAAAAAGTTATTGTCTCTCAATTGTCAATTTAATGAATCGTTTTTCCAAGGAGTCGTTTTCCTTTTCGTTGTGACATCAAGACGAAAAATTATCAAATTGGCCACACCCACTCATAGCGCGCGCAGACCAGGGGAACTTGAAAACATCATGTTGACAACGAGACGCTGTTCTGAAGTGCGAATCAAAAGGACTTTTTTTCACTGCCCAGAGACGAGCATGCAGAATCAGTGGCTCGAGTTTATATTTACAACTGTACCACACAAGTATAACCAACCTTGTGTGTGTTCACGTCATTTAATGACGATTGCTTTACAAACACAACTGACTGGGTCATCTGACCAATCACCACAGATTAGCGTCACGCAAAGGAGGGGTTTGGAAAATTTGAATCGTTAACGAATCATTAGTGAGTCGGTGAGCAAATCAGGTAAAAATAAACGCATATTATAAGACAACAAATGTCATGATTCTGCCATCATGTTCTTGATTTTCTCCAGTCTTGTGGCAGGACTGTTTTGTGTAAAGCGTATGGCCTGTTGTTTGGGTCATGTGCTTGTGTTGTCTCCTACCCGCCCCCTTGTTATCCTCGTCTTGTCATTATTACCCAGTCTGTGTCACCTGTTCCCCTCATTAGTTTCTCCCTATTTAATCCCCTTGTGTTTGTTGTCCTGTGTCGGTACATTGTCAACTAATGCGTGTAACTCTTTGTGAGTACTTTGTCTGAATATTGTATTAAGAATTGTGAGTTTGTGTAGCTGTTTTTTCTTCATCTTGTCATTATCAGTCAGTTTCTAGTCCTAGTTTATTTCCTTTCTTAGTCTAGGTGTACTGCCCTTCTGTCCCGTTTTGCCCCCGTCGTGGGTTTTTTGTTTTTCTGCTTTGTGGAAACATTAGGAACATTTGAAATGCCATAATAGGTGCCCTTTAAATAACAATGAGTAATACATCTGTTGCATTTAGGGATGCACCGATATGAACCTTTTGGCCGATACCGAGAACCGATAATTCTTTAGAGCTGAAAGCCAAAAATCGACCCATAAATTTAAATCCAATTTTTTATTTAATTTTAGAGAGCCTGATTACAAAACACACAATTCCAATGCACACAATTATAATTTTCACAATATAATTTTTAGCCTATATGACAGACGTTGCACTTTACTGTATTTTCCTTTTTTGAAATTATTCCAATCATATTTTAAGCAATTCGAAACCATCATGTTGATCAGTGCGCATCTGAAGTGTCTCGGCTGAAGGAAATAAATACATTATTTATTGGCTTTAATATATCAGCCAAATTTCATATCAGGCCGATAATGAAACCTTTAAAAATCAACATATATCGCCGATATTGATATGTTATCTGAAATATCGTACATAGATACATCATTCAGCTAAATGTTCATGGTTAGTTCATGTCAGCTCAGGTCTATGAAAAATATTATTATATATTAATTAAAGTGCATATTATATATTATTATATATATTAAATAATATGCAACTTTAGATTTGAATAAGGTACTATATAGATATAAGCTTGAAACATTAACAAGGATTAATACATTATTTTAAAGTACTTTTTAAAAGTTAACAAATGAAAACTTATTTCAAAGTGTTACCATAAAAATATACTTAAGTCTTGTATATAACCAATAAAATCTTAAATGGATGAAAAGAATTGTGCTAATTTTCTTAATTAACAACACACACTGAACAGATGGAAAAGGGCTGAAATATTACAGAAATATTACAGAACAGAGAGTTCTGACAAAATAAATAAAACAAAACTGAGACTTTTTAAACAAACTTGTTCATCAGAGATATTGTTGAGAATGCAGATTATTAAAGACAGATGGTGAAGGAAAACTGACATGCAAGATAAATGGCCAACTTTAAAATACATTTAAACAAAAATCCAAGTGTAATTGAATCCGGCAGCCGTGTCAAACACCCTTCATTATTCTAATTTTATGAGTGATCAAGATTAATGGTTTTAAAGTGTCAAAAAATCAATGTAAACCAAAATCAATAGTGTTTTCATTTGACACTCGCCCACTGAGCTGAAAGCAACACATCTCAATGTAAGTGGAAAATGACTGTCATTAAAAGCAATCACTACCAGCAAGATTGAATATTACGGAGGAGGAGTGCGACGGGATCAGATCAGGACAAACGCCGGAGAACCCAACGTGATCCCAAACTCATGATCTCATGCCAATCCAGATAGAACTGACAAAAACACTAATTATCTGCAAAAAATACGCATTTCTACACTATTAGTGTCACTAAACAGAACTGCAAAAATGACTGAAATCTGCAATTTGCCATTGGATGCACAAAAAGATGCACATAAAACTGTGGAAATATGGAAATGGACTATATGAATGACAACTGTATGAATGCAGACGCCGTGCAGAAGCGGCTGTACATCATCTTTACGTTTCTGCTGTATTAATATTTGATTATTTTGTAAGCAGGCTCAGTTTGACTTATGACTCTGAATTACTTATTTATCATTTAACGCCACGTCCGCATCTTTATTCATGGCAAACTCAAGAGTAATAAACTGAAAATAATCACAATACACTGTAAAAAAGTGTTTGTCTTGTTGTACAGTAAAAACATCAAAACATTCTTAAATCAAGATATATTTACTGGAGAAGCAACATTACAAAAGATGAAGTCTTTTCAGAAAAGAATATCAAAATGAAGCGACTATGGGCTTAAAACAAGAACAAATATCTTCCAATGGGGTCAAAAATCATTATAATTCAAAGGGAAAACAAGATTATTTGTCTTACCACTTTGGCAGATACTTGTTCCTTGTTTTAGGCAAAAACTCACTTTTCAATTTTGAGTAATGTTTTTCACATAACCAGATTTTATTTCGCTTCTCCAGTAAATGTGTCTTGTTTTAAGAATGTTTAGATATTTGTACTGGGAAACAAGACAGAAATACTGAGGAAAAACATTTTTTTTTTGCATTATGTTATAATTGTATACAATAACTTAACAATATCTCTACATATATTATATATATATATATATATATATATATATATATATATATATACAAAACAACAATAATATTAACAATAACAGTTGTATAAAATTTTATAATTAGAATTTTTTGTTTTTGTTTATTAGTGTACTTCCTGAATAAAAACATTTCCTAATATAATTTAAAGCATGCCATGCAATAAATTATGCTGCTTTACAGTCTAGGAAGAATAAAAAAAAAATGTAATTAAATTCGACATCTCGTATGTACAGTCTGGTCATTTCTGTTTTCAAGATGAAAACAATTGTAAGGCATTTAATTTATAACTAGATTTACTTCTAATGAATCTGATAGTAAGTCATGCAAGTTTGCAAATAAAAAGGTGAAAATTAGCAATATATTTGTACAGTATTATTAAAACTGCATTAACTAACATTAAAACATACAGCCTTTAATGTAAAAAAAACGGAATTGCACAAATAATGTCAGGATTCTTGAAATCTCGAATATGCCAACAAAAAGATGCTCAAAATGAAATGAACATGTATTTGTTTTTGAATATTAAACTGAAGTTTGCTTTAGCAACAAACAAGCATCTTATGATTAAGTTTGCATAACTCCACAAATGCGAAGACATTTACAGTGCGAGGACTCTGAAAGTCAGGCGTGTGTATTATCTATCAGCTGAGGGCAACGAGACGAGGACGTTTCTGAATGTCACAGACCCTCCGCGTGTCTTGAATCGTGATCGCAGGGTCTGTTAGCGCTCGGGATTAAACATGGGGTGTTTCTGGGTGTTGTATTTGCCTTGGAGATTTCATTTGTTTTGTAAGATTACAGATATCTCGCAGTGTTTTCTGCTCGCAGCATCTCTGTTTGCCTTCTCAAATGATGTGTTTAAGCAGCGCTGAGAGGAACCTCAGGAGAAGGTCATTAACGCTCGCTCAGACACAGAGAACAGAAGAGTTGAGGAGAACTGAGATGCACTCGTGCATTACAATGAAAAGAGCACAGAAAACACAAAAAAAACAGTGTCATCAATACCACCACTATATATCAACCAGGACAAAATTTGATCGTATTATTGCATTGGCTGGTAACCAGTATCGACAGTGCACTTTTTTCCGTTAACAAAATTTCAGAACATAAGGATGGATAACTTGCTTTCTAAATATTTTGTGATCATACATCAGAGAAAAACTCAGTAAAGTGCCCCTATTATGCCAATTTAAAGGTCTCCAACAATCGATTTACAGTCATCCAAGGTGAAAAAAACACTAATTTCCTCATAATATCCCCTGCAGCATCAGCTCTTTTCTCTCAGTGTCTGAAACCCTTCGATCAAAGATTCAGTCTCTCTAAGCTCCGCCTCTCTGAGAGCTGCTCTGCTGTGATTGGTCAGAAAGCAAACGCTCATTATCATATCTGAATCTCAGCTCTTGATCACAGTGATATGAACAGTAATGATGGCGTGGGTTTTACCGAATCAATCTCAGAAAACAACGTCTTCTCGACACGAACAACACGAACCAAACTCTCCCAGTCTCAGATACACTAGTGTTTGAGGGCGGAGCTAAGAGACGCTGCTCAGCCAATCAACACCACAGCTCTTGATACGAACAGTAACGATGGCGTGGGTTTTAATCTCATCAAAGTGGATTTGCTTTGCTTTGCCAGCTTTAGACCACGCATGAAACTAAGAAAGAAACTTTATTTTTCAGACAACCTCTAAAATATTAATTAACAAATTATGTTAATGAAGATGAAACAGAAACTGCATAAAAAAATCAAATAAAATAAAAAGATGGCTAACTCCAGGAACGCTGCTTGATTTACTGGGACTCAAAATTCTTATTTCACCCAAAGTGCCCATATTATACTATTTTAAAAGATCCTAATTTTGTATCTAATGTCTCCTACAATATATTTACATTCATCCCGGGTCAAAAAACACTTTAATTTTCTCATCATACACTGTAATTTCAGCATCAGCTCTTTTCTCTTAGTGTCTGAAATGCTCCGCCTCTCTGAGAGCTGCTCTTCTGTGATTGGTCAGAAAGCAAACGCTCATTATAATATCTGAATCTCAGCTCTTGATCACAGTGATACAAACAGTAACGATGGCGTGGGTTTTACCGGGTCAATCTCAGAAAACAGCGTCTTCTCGACACGAACAACACGACCCAAACTCTCCCAGTCTCAGATAAACTAGTGTTTGAGGGCCGGAGCTAAGAGACGCTGTTCAGCCAATCAACACCACAGGCTGGCGTTATGCAAATTAGTTATAAACCTTAATAGGCTGAGTAAGAAGTGACACCGAATTGTTTCAAGCTGTTCAGAATCGCTGAGTCCATTATATGGAGAAAAATCCTGGAATGTTTTAATCAAAAACCTTAATTTCTTTTCGACTGAAAAAAAAAAAGACATGGACATCTTGGATGGCATGGGGGTGAGTAAATTATCAGCAAAAGTTTTTTTTAAAAAGTGAACCAATCCTTTAACAAGTGCAGTTTAAAGTGCTCACTGAAAGAAGAATCAATATAAAGTGCAGTCGTTGCTGTCCATTAACTTATAAATGCACTGATGCACTGCCTTAGAAATTGGCTAATATTAGGCTTCTTATAATAATATGAACTGATAAAAATATGTACCCTGAATGCAATGCATGTCACTTTGAATAAAAGCATCTGTCAAATACATACATATGAGTGTAATTTTAGGAAGCTCACTTGATTTTGGAAGCAGAGCTCTTGACGAGCAAACAGAAATAGAAAAAAACATCTATCAGGGCATTTTAAAACATAGCGAATTATTCATCATGCAAGCATGACTGCTTTCTACATGTGGAGAACTGACCCATGGCTAGAGGCGCCGATATCCCAGCTAACAACTTACAAGTTCACTTAAACTGCTGCATCTTAACTCGCTGCGTGTGTTTGGGAAGTTATCAGAGTCTGCAGGGATATAAAGTGCTATATGCTCTTATTTAATTTATTCTGATGATCTTCCTGCTGCTTTTAGGATTTTCAAATGTGAATTTCCTTTAAAAGGTTTCATTAGTGCAAATTGAAGCACACTTACACCACACGGTCCTCACTCTCTCTTAGACATGAACACTATTGATATTCATAAACCCGGCTGATTAATCTGCCGATGTTTGGCCATCTCAGTATTATTGCACTGGCCAGTATCCGTGCGAACTGAAGTATGGACAGAGCCTGTGTTCTGTTAAAAGAGTTCTCAGTGAACCAGGATGGAAAGAACAGCTAATTATTTAGCTATTACATAACATCAGTGAAAAACTCATTAAATCTGCATCAAAACTAATTACAGGGCAATATATGATTCTTTACATTAATTTGTGTGTGTATATATATACACACATACATAATTTTCTATATTATTTTTATATTACATTTCATGTATTATATAATTAACATATAATAGATAAAATATAATATAAACAATTGTTATTTTTAAGTAATTTTGATTACAAATTTGTATTATTATTGTAGTTATTATTATTCTAATTGTTTATTAATTGTGTGTGTGAGTGTGTGTGGTCTGACAAACCCTACATTATGGGGAAAAATGTCCCCACAAAGATAGCAATATCTGAAATCCTTGTCCTTGTGGGGACATTTTGTGTGTGTGTGAGTGAGTGAGTGAGTGAGTGAGTGAGTGAGTGAGTGAGTGAGTGAGTGAGTGAGTGTGTGAGTGAGTGAGTGAGTGAGTGAGTGAGTGTGAGTGAGTGAGTGAGTGAGTGTGAGTGAGTGAGTGAGAGTGAGTGAGTGAGTGAGTGTGTGAGTGAGTGTGAGTGAGTGAGTGAGTGAGTGTGAGTGAGTGAGTGAGTGAGTAGTGTGAGTGAGTGAGTGAGAGTGAGTGAGTGAGTGAGTGTGAGTGTGAGTGTGTGTGT